>CM077013.1:144406239-144873739 GCA_039090855.1 Macrothele yani | reverse complement strand
CAGTGAACATATAGAACTCAGTGCAATTGATATATTTAGATCTCAGGTTCATTATGTGCTTTGTGATGCTTTAGTCACTCAGCTTTCAAGCAGAAAAAGTGCTTATGAAAATATAATGAGAAAATTTGAATTTTTTACAAAAAAATCAAGATCTGAAATTTTTGAAGGGGCAAAAGCATTGCAGGAATACTATAACAATGACCTTGACGACCAGTTTGCAGATGAGTTTTTGCAATTCTCCTCAATGATGGGGGAGCATGCAACCATTCCCCAGATGCTACAAACTTTGAAGGTAAACAATTTAGAAGCCACATTTCCGAACACTGAGACTGCACTTAGAATGTTCATGACATTACCGATTTCAAATTGTACAAGTGAGAGATCATTTTCTTTGCTGAAAAGACTTAAAAATCCCTTGCGATCAACCATGCAATAAACGAAACTGGCATCATTAGCTCTGCTGTCTTTGGAGAGTGATGTGACACAGTCTTTAAAATATGATTCTCTGATACATGACTTTGCATCTAGGAAATGTAGAAGAAAAATATTCAACCCAACTGTTTCGTCCTGATATAGGAGGTAAACTTTCAATTGTTTTTATTCATTCCTAAAAATTAAGAATAGTAACCGAGTTATTACAAATAAAAAGATCTGGTGCCCAAACACAGCACTTTGTCATTGTATTGTCAGTTTTGTTTGACATTGGACAATTTAAACATTCAAGTCATTATGTGCTCATCAGATTTTGGTAAAAATTCGGTAAATGTGTAGTTTAGCGTGGTAAATTATTTGGTCGGAAAAGTTGTAAAATTTCAAAAAAGCGTGACGTACAGATTCTAAAATATGCACTTTTAAGGGGAAATGGTGAACATTTTTTATCGTTAGAATGAATATTAAAGATGTTTACCGAAAAACTTAAACTTCAAGTACGACGAGTCAGCAGACGCTGCGGGAGGCCTTAAACAACGCTGAGGCGTTGACATGAAGCTGTGCTCCGTTGAAAGGAAGGATCGCTGCAGCCAGGACATTCACGGGCGGAATAGTACAAAAGGAACCGGGTACGTTGTCAGGAAAGAGTGCAGTGCTACGCTACAGAAAATAGTTAATTTCGGTATCAGTTCTTGACATCGCAATCAGACAGTTTCTTGTTTTTTTTCACATGGGATTCCTTGATGCTGAATGTATGAACTCATTTCTCCGTGGAAGCTTTTTTTTTTTTTTTTTTTATTTAGTAACCAAACTTTCACTTTGAGACTTGCCATCTAACTTCCGTTAGAGAGAATGCGACACCTACTCTAACGCTTTTCTAGAAACAAGAAAGGCATGTGCATACTTACTATTTCGTATCACGGAATTACATGCCAAAGAACGAAGACAGTCTCTGCATGTTTCTTTAAAAAGTGAGACAGAAATTACAAACTACATTCTTTAGCGTAGCAGTATATTCTGTTACTCTTTCCTGACAAGAGCGTACCTGATTCCTGTTGTACTCTTCTGTCCATGAATTCCTAGCCGCAGCAAACCTTCCTTTCAACGGAGCAAAGCTTCAGGTCGTCGCCGCAGCGTGTGTTTACTCATCCTACTTAGACTACTTGGAGGTAAGTTTTTCGGTAAACATCTTTAATATGCTTTTTTTTTTTAAATTTACAACTTTTCTGACCAAATAATTTAGGACGTCGAAGTACAACAAATTTACCAAAAATTGAACTGGACTAGGTGTTCTCCTCAGCTTTTCAGATTATTACTATTATTATTATTATTGTTGTTGTTTTTATTTATTTATTTATTTTTTTATTTATTTTTTGTGTGTAACTCAGACTCTTCCTCATCAACACAAAATTATATGTTTTGCAGTTTTCTGATATATTGATCATGATGCGCTGATTTGATCTTGGTAGAAACCGGGAAGCTGGAAGTAGGAGTTCCCATAGCACTTTTTCAATTTTTTATGCAGCTTCACATCTCTTTATTTATGAGGAAGTCCAGTGGAGGTCACCATGGATTTTTTTTTTCTTGTTTTAGTTCACATTTTTTGTTGGATGCATTGTTCTCATGTTCTAGACGCAAGAATCAGTATATTGCAAGACCACAGTATTCACTAAAATTAAGATGTCCATCCATTTTGTCATAGATATATTGTTATAGTTAGAGTCTATGTGGGTCATTAACACCACAAACTACAGATCAACCAGTTGTCCCCGCACAGCCAGAGTTGTATAAAAATAAAATGTATCTGCGTACACAGCTATTGAAACAGAAAACTCGCTGCCAACCCGCAAGCCATGATAACAATAGAATAAGATAATTTAAAGAAAAATTAATAAAACAAATAATTATTAGAACATTATAGATTCCAATGAGGACAAAATAGTACATTCTAATTGAATGTGCAGCAATGTGTGTAAAATGGACTTTTATGGCAAAATATTAAAATATTGGACTACGAACCTGATAAGAACAAGATATTAATTAAAGAAAGTTTTTGTATCCAGAAAAACAGTTCTATCAATGAACCTTCAAAAATTATAAATATGATTTTCAACAAGTTAATTCAAAAATACTGGACTTACAAAATGCATAAGGAAATATTTTTATTTAATTGGCAACTGAAAGAGGAACCTGCCAATAAAATTTAAATTCTGTGTAAACAAAACTTTTAATACAGTTCGTATACATTGAGAACAGGCCTTGATAAAATCTAGAGGCCAGAAATGTCTGTATAAACAAAAGAACTTAGAAGATGTGAAAAATAATTAAGTTCTTCAGTTAAAATAGAATTAAGTATATTAATCTGAGTAAAGCGTCGAGTAAGTGTTTTAATTGCTGTATATAGGCCGAACATTTTTATTTTTTTAATCTACATGCAAAAAATATCTGCAAACCTGCTAATGATTTGGAAACTATCAGCGTATGCATGTACGTCTACATTCTGCTACTCTGCACACAGTGACTATTATTTGGTCGATAGAGAATAAGGAGGGGGGGGGCCCAGAAATGTTTTGTGCCCTGGGCCTCGCATGTAGTAAATCGGGCCCTGCTTCTGTTATCGGTTTGTCCGTCCGTCCGTCCGCCTATACATACGACATCTCTTCAACTATTAGTCCGATTTGAAAAATTCTTTTTGAATTCTGAAGCTTGAAACATGCAAATGATGATCCTTTATTTCGTTTTTTTTTACGATGTACAATTTTGCCGCTAGGGGGCGTAAATGCAGATGATGTCGAATTCAAAAATGCGTTTTATTCCACATATTTGCTTCTAAACATCCGATCGAATTTTTTTTTTTATCTTTCGATTCCATTTATGTCGAAGAGTATTTTTGATATAGTTACTTCTTCAAATTACACATAGATTTTCCGCTAGGAGGCGTAAAAGTAAATTACATTTCCCCCGATAACTCCTCTTCTAAAACTCCGATTTAAATTTTTTTTTCTTCAGCGGATACATCTCCTGATGGAAAATTTTTTGCATATAATTTCAAATTTTTGGTAAAGAATACTTTGGCCACCAGGGGGCGTAAGTGTTAATTTTCGCTTCTGATGTATTTGCCATAAAATTGGAGCTTCTAAAATATCGATTGAAAAAATTCCTTCGTGGACTGATGTCACTCACATCGATAAACCTTTTCGGAATATTTTCTTCTTAAAATATTCTACAGTTTCTCCGCCAGGGGGCGTAGATGTACATCTTATTTTTGTCAATATCTCTACTTCTAGGAGTCCGATTTGAAAAATTCCTTCTTTGTTGGATAGTGTTTTCCGTGTGACATGTTTTTCATATAATTTCAAAATTTTCAAGTAATTCATAGACTTTCCGCTAGGGGGCGTAAGTGTAAATTGCGTTTCCCCCTATATATCTGCTTCTAAATCTCCGATTTGAAAACTTCTTTCTGCGCCGGATACAGCTCCTGATGTAAAATCGTCTGCACATAATTTCTAGTTTTTGTAAAAACAGTTTGGCCACCAGGTGGCGTAAATCTTAATTTCCGCTTCTGTTATATTTGCAGCAAAATATGAGATTCTAAATTCTCGAATGAAAAAAACGTCATTTGTTGACCGATACTAGTCATGTCGACAAACCTTTTAGAAACATTTTCTTCTTAAAATATTGCTCTCCGCCAGGGGGCATAGATGTATATTTTATTTTTGTCAATATCTCTAATTCTAGGAGTCCGCTTTGAAAAATTCCTTCTTCGTTGGATAGTGTTTCTAGTGTGACATATGGTTCATATAATTTCAAAATTTTCAAGTAATTCATAGATTTTCCGCTAGGGGGCGTAAATGTAAATTGCGTTTCTCCCTATATCTCTGCTTCTAAATCTCCGATTTGAAAAATTCTTTCTGCACCGCATACAGCTCCTGATGGAAAATCGTTTGCACATAATTTTTAAGTACGTCTTTTGTAAAATAAGATCGTGCCTATGTTACTGGTTTGTCCGTCCGTCCGTCCGTCTGTACCCTCGCTATCTCTGCAACTATTAGTCCGATTTAAAAAATTCTTTTTACGTTGGGAATCTTGAAATATGCGAATGATGATCCTTTATTTCGTTTTTTTTTACGATGTTCAATTTCTCCGCTAGAGGGCGTAATGCAGATGATGTCGAATTCAAAAATACATTTTATTCCACATATTTGCTTCTAAACGTCCGATTGAAGAAATTCTTTTATCTTTCGATTCCATTTATGTCGAAGAGTAGTTTAGAAGTAGTTACTTTTTGAAATTACGTATAGAGTTTTCGCTATGGGGCGTAAAAGTAAATCACATTTTCCCCGATAACTCCTCTTCTAAAACTCCGATTTGAAAACTTTTTGCTTCAGCGGATGCACCTCGTGATGGAAAATCTTTTGCATATAATTTCAAATTTTTGATAAAGAATACTTATCCACCAGGAGGCGTAAGTGTTAATTTTTGCTTCTGATGTATTTGCCATAAAATCTGAGCTTCTAAAATATCGAATGAAAAAATTCTTTCGCGGACTGATGCCACTCACATCGATAAACATTTTTGGAATATTTTCTTAAAATATTCCACAGTTTCTCCGCCAGGGGCATAGATGTATATTTTATTTTTGTCAATATCTCTACTTCTAGGAGTCCGATTTGAAAAATTCCTTCTTTGTTGGGTAGTGTTTTCAGTGTGACACGTTTTTCATATAATTTCAAAATTTTCAAGTAATTCATGGACTTTCCATTTAGGGGCGTAGAGGTAAATTGTGTTTCCCCCTATATCTCTGCTTCTAAATCTCCGATTTGAAAAATTCTTTCTTCACCGGATACAGCTCCTGATGGTAAATCGTTTGCACATAATTTCTAAATTTTGTAAAAAAAAATAGTTTGGCCGCCAGGGGGCGTGAACCTTAATTTCCGCTTCTGATGTCTTTGCAGCAAAATATGAGCGTTTAATTTCTCGATTGAAAAAAATGTCGTTTGTAGACCGATGGTACACATGTCGACAAACCTTTTAGAAACATTTTCTTCTTAAAATAATGCATGGTTTCTCCGCCAGGGGCGTAGATGTATATCTTATTTTTGTCAATATCTCTACTTCTATGAGTCCGATTTAAAAAATTCCTTCTTTGTTGGATAGTGTTTCCAGTGTGACACGTGTTTCATATAATTTCAAAATTTTCAAGTAGTTCGTAGACTTTCCGCTAGGGGCGTAAAGGTAAATTGCTTTACCCCTACATCTCTGCTTCTAAATCTCCTATTTGAAAAATTCTTTCTGCACCGGATACAGCTCCTGATGGGAAATTCTTTGCAAGTAATTTCAAATTCTTTTAAAAAATGGTTTGGCCACCAGGTGGCACAAGTCTTAATTTCCGCTTCTGATGTATTTGCAGCAAAATATGAGCTTCCAAAATCTCGACTGAAAAAAAAGTCCTTTGTTGACCGATACTACTCACGTCGATAAACGTTTTAGGAACATTTTCTTCTTGAAATAATGCGTGGTTTCTACGCCAGGGGGCGTAGATGCATATCTTATTTTTGTCAATATCTCTATTTCTAGGAGACCGATTTCGAAAATTCCATCTTTGTTGGATGGCGTTTCCAATGCGAAATGTTTTCCTTATAAATTCAAAATTTTCAAGTAAATCATAGACTTTCCGCTAGGGGGCACAAAGGTAAATTGCGTTTTCTGCGTTATTTCTGCTTTTAAAACTCCGATTTGAAAAATTCTTCCTGTATCGCATACAAGACCTGATGGAAAATATTTTTCACATAATTTCTAATGTTTGGTAAAGAATGGTTTTTCCACCAAGGGGCATAAGTATTAATTTCTGGTTCTGTTTTATATGTAGCCATAATCTGTGCTCCTGAAAACTCGACTAAATTTTTTTTTCTTTGACCGATACCGCTCATATGGAAAAACATTTTGGAATACTTTCTTCCTAAAATAATGCATGATTTTCCCACGAGGGGATGTAAAGTCACATCTTATTTTTGTCGATATCTCTGTTTCTACGAGTCCGATTTGAAAAATCATTTCTATGTTCGAATGCGTTTCCGGTGTGAAATGTTTCTCATATAAATTCATGTTTTTCTTAACGTACTAGTCTGAAACCAGAGGGCGTAAGCTCACGATTCCATTTACAGCAATATCTGAGGAATTAAAAACACGATTGAAAAACTTCTTCCTTCGGTCAGATACTATTATTTTCCATACCGGTTCCATTGACTTTGAATAGCTTTGATAAATTTAATTTGCGTCAGAACGGATTCAAAAGACGTGCTTATTACACCCGAAAATTCGGTGTCATCTTTCTTGTTTCATCTTAGCTTCCGTTAAACGCGCACCTACGATCAGAATTTTTTTTTTTTTTTCATTTTCACATGAATTATTGCAGCTGAATAATACGCATGTTTTTTTATGGATGGCAAGGAAAAACTTCATCAAACACCACCTAATTCGTACATTTGCAAATACTGGTGTTTATTGTCTGTACTTTTAGTAATGTTTTAACCAGGGCGTGTGTTGTGAGTTTTTTTCATCGTAAAATTCGGTTCTCAGTCATACAAAGAAAAAAATTCAGAGAGTACCCTGGTACTCTTTGTTGATAATTTATGCTATGCATATTTCGCATGCCAAGATCTTTGTGGGCGTGAAATAAAACGAGGAATTCGAGAGTATACATTATATTTTATTTTCGTACAAAACGTTACATTCATTCACATCACTCGCTAGCGCACAGAGTCACAAAACGGTAGATACTAAGTGGAATTAAATAATAACAATAAGGTTTACTATTTGAGGGTTACTTAGGTAGTTGGATTAATGAATGTCCTTGTCGTAAAACCAATGAAAGAAGTTATGTGAGTCATAAAGTAAATATTTACTAAAGTACGGCTGCATAGCAAGTATTTCGACTGTTTAGTTTTTCAAAATCAATATTAATTATTATTATTATTATTATTATTAAGATTTTGACGAATGTAAGAAACTACCCTGACACTGATAAATGGGATGTAGCTACGAAAGTCCATTTGGGCATACGCAAGCAAAAATCTGACCTCAAAATAGGAAGAAAAGACGAATCGCAAATGTGTTAGCTAAGGGGATTGGCACCTTTTAGTCTAGGATATCTTCAGGTTACACCCTATTATGTTACAGTCATTGTAAAGCTCTCGTCAATAGCAGGTACCCTCCCCCCCCCCATTCCTCCCGCGGAGGTCGAGAGGAAGCCAAATTTCTCTACGACCCATTACTGTCGGGAAAGATACATAGCATCATAATGCACTTTGTAATGGCGTTTTTTACATTTAGCATCAAGTCCTCGCAATTTACGCAGATTGCAATGATACATTATTACCTTTATGTAAAACGTGACGAAAGAATGCTCGGCGATAGTTTAGTAAAATATATTGTTGAGTAACAGGGGCGTAACTAGTCATTTCTACGCCCGGGGCAACCATAAAATATTGCGCCCCCATCTGCATTTCCCTCTTATGCAAATATATTATCAATTTAACAGTTCTCCCTCTCTCGCTCTCTCTCTGAAATAAAACTTGATGTCATATCAAACTCTCTCTCTCTCAAAATAAAAATTGACGTCATATGAAACTATGGCTGTTTGTACAACTTTTGCTAACTGATTCGGAGTTCAGGCGTTCTGTACCACATCAAACGAACCTAATGCAACTGGCAGTCAAAGCTCAAAGCCCTGACTATTACCGAATAGCCCTCAGAGAATCTTCAACGATGTTAAGGACATCCTTACTTTGAAACGTACCTTCCTAAAAAAAGCAGACTCCATTTGCTGTCGACGAAGGCAGCGGTTCTTCTTTGGTTGAACGGGATATACAACCAGGGCCGGATTAAGTAGGGGGGGGTTACAGTGGCTATAGCCTTGGAGACCACCATAACTAAGGGCCTAGGAGACATGCCTGGGAAAGTAGTATATAGATAGGCAGAGAGAGAGAGAGAGAGAGAGAGAGAGAGAGAGAGAGAGAGAGAGAGAGAGAGAGAGAGAGAGAGAGAGAGAGAGAGAGAGAGACAAAGAGAGAGAAAGAGAAAGAAAGAAAGAGAGAGAAAGAGAAAGAAAGAGAGAGAGAGAAAGAGAAAGAAAGAGAGAGAGAGACAAAGAGGGAGATAGAAAGAAAGTCAAAGACAGGTAAAGAGAGATAGACAGAGAGAAAGAGAGACAGAGAAAGAGAGACAGAGAGAGAGAAAGAGCGAGAGACAGAGTGAGCGAGAAAGAGAGACAGAAAGAGAAAGAGAGAGAGAGAGAGAGAGAGAGGGAGGGAGAGACAGAGAGAGCGAAAGATTTATGAAATCGTTTTACTTTTGTCACGTATGATTACCACTTAGTCAAAAACAGAGATTGGAAGAAGAACAGATTTCAAGGCAGTTACTCACCAAGGGTAAAGGTTTCATGTCGCTGTGTGCAGCGGGGTCGGCGAGAGAGTTCAGCTTTTTCTCGTTATACCCCCACATCTCCCAATTTACACTTGGAACCGTTAATATTCGAAGTCTCCTGTGGCTTTACATTGCAGGACAAAAAAAAAAAAAAAAAAAAGATGCACTAAGAAATGTATACAGTGCTAAATCATTAGAAAATCCAAGACTAAATCTAGGAATCTTAAGCTTTTAACTCATGTTCTTGTGTGAACAATGAAAAATATTGTGACTTCTTATGAAAACTCTGCTGGTAATTTATTAGTTTGAAGAACTAATAAATATTAGGTATTAATTATCACAATCATATTGCTACTCTTTCGTGTTTCAACGGACTTCATAATGATTCCCCGTCATAATTCTTTGAGGGCCCACTCAGATGTCTTAGTCTTGGGGCCCACTCAAATGTCTTATCCTAGGGGTCCACTAAGGCCTTAATTCGGCCCTGTATACAACCACACCTTCATTCCTTAATGTAAGAAATTAACATCGCCTAAACATTTTGAAGAAGAAATGCGGATTTTACGCTGCAAAAATTACCGATACTGACGAACCGTATTACGACCAAATTCTGTAAATGGGCAAATGACAAAGTATGGTGCTAAAAACTGTGCCAGAAGCTTATGCAAAAGTTTCGATTACAGTTTTAATCGGATTACGAGCTGTGATTTTTTCGCCCTCTCTTGTACTGCGCCCATGGGACAGCATGCGGCACGATCAGATTTCAACAATGGTTTTGACAATGAAGAACCGTTACCCATTTTTGTTGCATCGAAACTTTTTACTTTATATTTTTATTTTACTACTGTCGGGAAAAATGCATGGCATTAACAAAAATGATAAAAAACGAAGAAAAGAGAGATAGGTTTGAAACTCATCTTACGGTTTTCTTTTTTACGGAGTTACATTTTGTTGTACATAAATATGTACGCAACAGTGTTTTGCGAATGAGACACTTCGATTTCCGCATAATTTTTCTAATATTTCATCAAGCACGTTTATTCACAGAAACTATACGTAATACAATGTGGCTTCCACGTCTAGCTTTGAGCAGCAGGAAAATGATGTATTCCACTTAACGATAGGTGGCAGCAGTAGTTCTAACAATGCCTTTTCTAAAAGCAATTTCTTTTCAGCTTCGTTCGCGAAAGGTATGAGTGAAACAGATATTAGTTGGAAAGGTTTCGTTTTTACAGATACACCTGTTTTCGCCTGAAATTTAATAATATATTTTAAGTGCCCATGAGATTTACCTTAAAAAACTGATAGGAAGTTCTTTCACCCTCAAAAACATTCATTGATTATCCAGAATTAGAAGATTTTTACTGGAAAATACTTTTGTAATGAACGTGCAGAGAACCTTTATAAATCACAAATCTTCACTGTTCGTTTGCTAAACCTTCAGTCAGGTAATGATTAAAAAAAAAAAAAAAAAGGTAGCTGAACTACCAATTAACAGAATCACTGCAACCATTGAATGAGGGATCATCCTATAGCACAAGATCCCTTCACTTAGTGAGTCAGGTCAAGTGATCGTTATTCCGTTCAATTGTTCCTAGTCGTTCTAGTTTGTTCCTAGTGGTCGTCAGTATCACTTGCTTGTCAGTGCTTAGTTTTTGTTCCCTTTTCAAGCCCCTTTTGCCATTTTTAGCAAACATGTAATGTGAAGTAAACAAAAAGGGGTTGTGACAAAAATGCTGAAGAAGTTATTACTTTGTTGAAAATAAGGTCAAAAGATATATGCTATCGCGGTTGTCATAATTTTGATATTTAAAAGAATTGTGAGTCAGTTCATCTGTTCACTACTGCTACTGCATTAGGAACCTCGTGTAAATAGGCATAGGCCAAGAACCTCATTTAATTCAGTAAAGTGGGCTTTATGAACTAGTACGTGACCCAAGACTGTCAAAACAAACAGTAGGATGTGATGTTTTTAATCAATTACTTGGAACACCAGTTGTTTTAAATCTTACACTTTACTTCATAACTTAACCTAACGGTCCAGAACACAAAGGTTCTAGAGAAATAAAATTGCGCTTACAACTTTAAAGAACATAATGTTCCTTTATTCCACTGGATGTGCTTATAACATATTTAAGACAGAAGCGCTGCCTTGTGCTCACAATAGCCTACTTATCATTTAGATGGAATATTTACAAAACTGACGATAACAAATATAGGGTATGTCCTCCACCGACATCCAAACTCACTAGAATCAGTCATATTTGCAACACACTCTACTTAGAAACATGATGTATGGTTTAAAACGTACCTTAGTTCATGGGAATGTAGCACCATTCACAATAAATGCTGGAAATGTCCTCCACCGACATCCAAGCACACTCTACTTAGAAACATGATATATGGTTTAAAACGTACCTTAGTTCATGGGAATGTAGCACCATTCACAATAAATGCTGGAAATGTCCTTCACCGACATCCAAACACACTCTACTTAGAAACATGACATGTAGTTTACAACGTACCTTAGTTCATGGGAATGTAGCACCATTCACAATAAATGCTGGAAATGTCCTCCACCGACATCCAAACACACTCTACTTAGAAACATGATATATGGTTTAAAACGTACCTTAGTTCATGGGAATGTAGCACCATTCACAATAAATGCTGGAAATGTCCTCCACCGACATCCAAACACACTCTACTTAGAAACATGATATATGGTTTAAAACGTACCTTAGTTCATGGGAATGTAGCACCATTCACAATAAATGCTGGAAATGTCCTTCACCGACATCCAAACACACTCTACTTAGAAACATGACATGTGGTTTACAACGTACCTTAGTTCATGGGAATGTAGCACCATTCACAATAAATGCTGGAAATGTCCTTCACCGACATCCAAACACACTCTACTTAGAAACATGACATGTGGTTTACAACGTACCTTAGTTCATGGGAATGTAGCACCATTCACAATAAATGCTGGAAATGTCCTCCACCGACATCCAAACACACTCTACTTAGAAACATGATATATGGTTTAAAACGTACCTTAGTTCATGGGAATGTAGCACCATTCACAATAAATGCTGGAAATGTCCTTCACCGACATCCAAACACACTCTACTTAGAAACATGACATGTGGTTTACAACGTACCTTAGTTCATGGGAATGTAGCACCATTCACAATAAATGCTGGAAATGTCCTCCACCGACATCCAAGCACACTCTACTTAGAAACATGATATATGGTTTAAAACGTACCTTAGTTCATGGGAATGTAGCACCATTCACAATAAATGCTGGAAATGTCCTTCACCGACATCCAAACACACTCTACTTAGAAACATGACATGTAGTTTACAACGTACCTTAGTTCATGGGAATGTAGCACCATTCACAATAAATGCTGGAAATGTCCTCCACCGACATCCAAACACACTCTACTTAGAAACATGATATATGGTTTAAAACGTACCTTAGTTCATGGGAATGTAGCACCATTCACAATAAATGCTGGAAATGTCCTCCACCGACATCCAAGCACACTCTACTTAGAAACATGATATATGGTTTAAAACGTACCTTAGTTCATGGGAATGTAGCACCATTCACAATAAATGCTGGAAATGTCCTTCACCGACATCCAAACACACTCTACTTAGAAACATGACATGTAGTTTACAACGTACCTTAGTTCATGGGAATGTAGCACCATTCACAATAAATGCTGGAAATGTCCTCCACCGACATCCAAACACACTCTACTTAGAAACATGATATATGGTTTAAAACGTACCTTAGTTCATGGGAATGTAGCACCATTCACAATAAATGCTGGAAATGTCCTTCACCGACATCCAAACACACTCTACTTAGAAACATGACATGTGGTTTACAACGTACCTTAGTTCATGGGAATGTAGCACCATTCACAATAAATGCTGGAAATGTCCTCCACCGACATCCAAACACACTCTACTTAGAAACATGACATGTGGTTTACAACGTACCTTAGTTCATGGGAATGTAGCACCATTCACAATAAATGCTGGAAATGTCCTTCACCGACATCCAAACACACTCTACTTAGAAACATGACATGTGGTTTACAACGTACATTAGTTCATGGGAATGTAGCACCATTCACAATAAATGCTGGAAATGTCCTCCACCGACATCCAAACACACTCTACTTAGAAACATGACATGTGGTTTACAACGTACCTTAGTTCATGGGAATGTAGCACCATTCACAATAAATGCTGGAAATGTCCTCCACCGACATCCAAACACACTCTACTTAGAAACATGACATGTGGTTTACAACGTACCTTAGTTCATGGGAATGTAGCACCATTCACAATAAATGCTGGAAATGTCCTTCACCGACATCCAAACACACTCTACTTAGAAACATGACATGTGGTTTACAACGTACATTAGTTCATGGGAATGTAGCACCATTCACAATAAATGCTGGAAATGTCCTCCACCGACATCCAAACACACTCTACTTAGAAACATGACATGTGGTTTACAACGTACCTTAGTTCATGGGAATGTAGCACCATTCACAATAAATGCTGGAAATGTCCTCCACCGACATCCAAACACACTCTACTTAGAAACATGACATGTGGTTTACAACGTACCTTAGTTCATGGGAATGTAGCACCATTCACAATAAATGCTGGAAATGTCCTTCACCGACATCCAAACACACTCTACTTAGAAACATGACATGTGGTTTACAACGTACCTTAGTTCATGGGAATGTAGCACCATTCACAATAAATGCTGGAAATGTCCTCCACCGACATCCAAACACACTCTACTTAGAAACATGACATGTGGTTTACAACGTACCTTAGTTCATGGGAATGTAGCACCATTCACAATAAATGCTGGAAATGTCCTTCACCGACATCCAAACACACTCTACTTAGAAACATGACATGTGGTTTACAACGTACATTAGTTCATGGGAATGTAGCACCATTCACAATAAATGCTGGAAATGTCCTCCACCGACATCCAAACACACTCTACTTAGAAATATGACATGTGGTTTACAACGTACCTTAGTTCATGGGAATGTAGCACCATTCACAATAAATGCTGGAAATGTCCTCCACCGACATCCAAACAGACTCGAACGCGACGCTGCATATTATCAAAGTTCCTCCAGAAAGGAGGACCTTCTTGTTTCTACGTAGAGTGGGAAGGAAACAATAGTTGATTCTTTAGGAGGGGGAGGGGATTACCTAGTAAAACACCCTGTATTAGCGTAATAATATTGGACAAACACGTGAAGTTGGCTCTGAGTATATCTCGCCCCTCTCTCTCTTTCGCACGCACGGAAGAACCTCATTTTACATATCTTGTTACAAATAGAGCATCGAGGAATCTCAGTTTACATACCTTCTGACCCGCTGCAAGTGTTGCCGCATGGAGATGAACTATTGGAAGTTCTGATATAACGTTAAGTGCAGAAGTAAAATCGAGAGATATAAAAAATGACATAAGAAATGAGAACAAAAACGGTAAGTCAAATAGATTTGTACGTCACAGAGACATTTGGGATCCAGGATGCAAGAAAGGATTTTGCTGCCTAGAGGTGCAAGAATATCTTAAAAGAGAAATGTTAAAACATTTTGATCGCATGCAAGGTTCCCTGTGTGTGCTCTAGAATAAATTGGACTGATGAGAGAATTAGGATTTCAACACAAACCCAAAGAATGTAAGCTATTTAGCGATTCTTAGAAACTAAGCTCCAAAGATGTTTTCTTTTAAACAATGGAAACGGAACCCTCTCAGCCCCACTTGGTGGCGCAGTGGTCGAAGTGGTGGTTACTGACCATTGCCCGAGATGGGTCCGGGTTCGAAACCCTGTCGATTATGGATGTTCTATTTGTCTTACGGCATTGGCTCTCTCTCTCTCTCTCTCTCTTTCTCTCTCTCTTAGTGGCTCTAAATCAGAGACGAACGACTGCTTATAGCTCATCGAGTTGCTCACGGTAGTTGTTAAACCCAAAAGGAAAGAAGAGAAAGTTAAAAAACTCTCTCAATATCTGTGGCTCGTTTGACTGGTATGAAGAAAATCTACGACAGCATTGCAGAAGTTAACGAAGAAAAATTTTCACAAATGCATGGGCAATTCACAAGTTAATTACTTTCAGCAATAAAATTGAGGATTTCCCATGTATTTGTGAAGAATATCTCTACCTTAACTTCTGTGATGATATCTGATTCAGTAGGTGATTTGGGACTTGTATGCGTTTCTGAATTCAGTAAGGTCGCCTACGCTACGAGAAAGCATAGCGTTGCTTCAACAAGCACAGATCTGAAGTTGATTGAGATTCTTAAGCTACACATATCGATCACTGAGTTCGGAACTTTTATTCAATACTGGGTCAATCCGACTTACAGCACGTATGCGGTCTGGTATAGATTTCAGAAGGTGTTTGCAGTGCTTCTATACGTCTACAGCATACCAGTCATTCACCAGACAGTCCTTTAACTGGCCGAGATTTGACAGGAGAGGAATTTGTTTCCGGATCTGTTTTTGTAACATGTCTTATACATTCTCAATGGAGTTCCGGGATTTATGGTGTCCAAGACTGTGTCCATTGCTTCATGGGTCTCTCGCCAAACTCTGCCGATACCATCGGTACAGAACGAAGGGAACCGAGACTCATCGGACCACATGACATTTTCCCAGTCTTCTAGCGTTCAGTGACGGTTTTCCTGACATCACTATAGACGAACTTTCCAGTTCTTTGCAGAAATTAGTGGTTTCCGTAAAGGGCTCATCGGACCACATGACTTTTTACCAGTGTCCAGTCACGGTGTTCCTGACACCACTGTAGACGAACTTTCCTGTTCTTCGCAGAAATTAGTGGTTTCCGTATAGGCATGCGACTACCAATACCGATTCTCTTCAATTCTCTGCGCCTATTTCGTTGAGGCATGGGTCGGGAACAGGCTTCACTGAACTTTTCGATCAATTGCTGCACACAGGGAGTCCAGTTTCTCCGTACAAGCCTTCTCAGACGACGGCGATCTTGTTCCAGACAGATTGTCGTTGTGTTAAAAATGCGTCTCTTAGACAAACAATGTGGTTTATTTTTTTTACTGATTAAAAACCTAGGATATTTCACCATTTGAGATACCAGTCTGTTCATAAAATCGTCGCTCCAGTCGGACGAGCACCTAAAATAAGCTCTTCATGAAACTATAGAAGATCCTTCATTTTCCCCATTGTGATCATCACTACTGACGATTACTGGAGAGCAGCAGTCTTAAATAGCTGTCTAGATCCCGTGGTGACGCAACTGACCAAGTATTTTACATATATACTGCGTAAGTGACGTTTACGAACATCAGCATAAAGGTTTGTAATTCAATGGCCGGTGTGTGTATGTAATTGCTTAGTTTCAGTAGACTGGAACTTCATTGATCTGGGTATGTAACGGTAAAATGCTCGAATGGGATGTGTTCTCGATATCCGTTCCAAAGTGATGTAATTTTTAAATTTACTCAGATGTTACACGGCGAATAGTAAACTAAAGTCAATTCAGCACCGAAATTATATCAATGTAGTACAACAGCATGTCTATAATACTGAATTCAATAAACTACAAGAAATAGTGTTGGTAGTTATGTGGTGATTTACAGATAATCGAACTCTTACTGGGATTGTTTTTTTTTTTGTGTGACGGGGGTTTATTGATTGCCATAAGCAATTCTAAGGGGAGATCAGAAGTTTTTTTATTTTTTTTATTGGAGGTTTAACGACCACCGTGAGCAACTCAATGGGCTATAAGCAGTCGCCCGTCCCAAATTTAGGGTCAGTGGTTCCAGGGAAGGGAGAGAGCCAGTGCCGTAAGACAAACACAACATCCATGCCTCACCGGGATTCGAACCCGGGCCCTTTACGGACGAATGAGCAGAGGCCATCGCTTAGACCACTGCGCCACCGGGGCGGCAGATCAGAAGTCACCCATCCCTGATTCAGCGCCAGTGGTTCCGGGAAGGGGGACAAAGTCAGTGCAGTAAGACACTGGCTCTCACCATCTACGCCTCATCCAGGACTTCAATCCAGGCCCATTCGGACTTATGGCCAGCTTACTTGGACTGCAAGGCAGATTTGCGAAGTATTGCTGTTTCACTTTACCGCGCATTCATTGCTTTGGAAACTTCAGTCTGTGACTGTTTTGATTAGAGCCTTTCGATTATTATTTTACTCTACAAAAAAAAATGGTCAACTTATCGTCTTTGTTTGATATTACGTTCCTGATCACCAATGAACCGCCCTGGTGACGCAGTGGTATAAGCACTGGCTTCTACCCATTCGTCCGAGAAGAGTCCGGTTTCGAATCCCGGTGAGACATGGATTTTGTGTTTGTCTTACAGCACTGACTCTATCCCCTCCCCAGGAACTGGCTGCCCTAAATTAAGGACGGGTGGCTGTTTATAGCCCATTAAATTGCTCACGGTGGTCGTTAAACTTTCAACCAAAAAAAAAAGAAAAATCGCCAATGACAACTCTTCTCACAAGGTTTCCAAGAAATTTTATGTTTTGATTGGGGGTTTAACGACCACCGTGAACAATCAGTGGGTTATAAGCAGTCGCCCGTTCCTAATTTAGGGTCACTGGTTCCAGCAAAAGGAGAGAGCCAACGTCGTAAGACAGTCACAACATTCATGCCTCATCGGGATTCGAACCCGGACCCATCTCGGACAAATGGTCAGAAGCCATCGCTTAAACCACTACGCTAACAGGGCTGCCCAAGAAAACTGAATATGACATTTAGAGTAGGGTAAGCTGTTTTTATCCCAACAAAAACAGTGTTGCTGGGCCAGTACTGGCATGCAGCAGTGCCAGCAGTGGCCCATCACTATGTTGCCGTCACTAAACCGTCAAAAAAATGTCCCGGCGGCCACTACCTGGACCAGCAGTTCAGACCAGCAGCAGGCCAACAGTTGGCCTCCCATCAATTGTCATACGCCAGAACACGGCCATCAGATATCGATCACAGGCAGTAGCTGCCACAAGTTGCCCGTGCTTATGTTATCTGTTTATCCGTCCGTCAGCCTGTAGACACCATATCTCTGTAACTATTAGTCCGATTTGAAAAATTCATTTTGCATTGCGAACATTGAAATATGCGAATGATGAACCTTTATTTCGTTTTTTTTTTCGATGCACAATTTCGCAGCTAGAGGGCGTAAATGCAGATGATGTCAAATTCAAAATATATTTATATTCCATATATTTGCTTCTAAACAACCGATTGAAAAACTTCTTTTACCTTTCGATTACATTTATGTCGAAGAGTATTTTAGGTATAGTTACTTTTCAAGTTACACATCGATTTTCCGCTAGGGGGCGTAAAAGAAATTACATTTTCCTCGATAGCTCTTCTTCTAAAACTCCGATTGGAAAATTTTTTTCTTCAGAGGATACAGCTTCTGATGGAAAATCTTTTGCACATAATTTCTAATTTTTGGTAAAGAATACTTTGGCCACTAGGGGGCGTAAGTGTTAATTTTTGCTTCTGATGCATTTGCCATAAAATTTGAGCTTCTCAAATCTCCATTGAAAAAATTCTTCCGTGGACTAATACCACTTACGTCGATAAACTTTTTTGGAATATTTTCTTCCTGAAATATTGCATGGTTTCTCCGCCAGGGGGCGTAGATGTATATCTTATTTTTGTCAATATCTGTGCTTTTAATGGTACGATGTAAAAAATTATTTCTTTATTGGATAGAGTTTCCAGTGTAACATGTTCTCCAAATAACTTTAAAATTTTTTACTAGTTGGCGTAAAGGTAAATTGCGTTTCCCCCGATAACTCTGCTTCTAAAACTCCGATTTGAAAAATTCTTTCTACACTGGATACAGCACGTGATAGGAAATCCTTTGCATATATTTCTAATTTTGGTAAGAAATGGTTTGGCCACCAGGGGACGTGTCTTAGTTTACGCTTCCGATAAATTTGCAGCAAAATCTGAGCTTCTAAAATCTCGCTTGAAAAAATTCGTTTGTGGACCGATGCCACTCACGTTGATAAACCTTTTTGGAATATTTTTTTCTTAAAATATTACATTATTTCTACGCCAGAGACCGTAGATGTATACTTTATTTTTGTCAATATCACTACTAAGAATCCGATTTGAAAAATTCCTTCTTTGTTAGGTTGTGTTTCCGATGCGAAATGTTTTTCATATAAATTCAAAATTTTCAAGTAAATTTTGAATTTATATGAAAAACATTTCGCATCGGAAACACAACCTAACAAAGAAGGTCCGCTAGGGGGCGCAAAGGTAAATTGCCTTTTCTGCGTTATTTCTGCTTCTAAAACTCCGATTTGAAAAATTCTTTCTGTATCGCATGCAGCTCTTTATGGAAGATGTTTTTTATATAATTTCTAATATTTGGTAAATAAAGGTTTGGCCACCAGGGGGCATAAGTGTTAAATTCTGCTTCTGATGTATTTGCAGCAAAATCTGAGCTCCTGAAAATTCGACTAAGCATTTTTTTTCTTGGACCGATACCGCTCACATTGAGAGACCTTTTGAGAATACTTTCTTCCTAAAATAATGCATGGTTTTCCCGCCAGAGGGCGTAAAGTCACATTTTGTCGATATCTCTGTTTCTACGAGTCCGATTTGAAAAATCATTTCTATGTTGGAGAGCGTTTCCGGTGTGAAATGTTTCTCATATAAATTCATGTTTTTCTTAACGCACAAGTCTGCAACCATAGGGCGTAAGCTCACGATTCCGTTTACAGCAATATCTGAGGAATTAAAAACACGATTGAAAAACTTCTTTCTTCCGTCAGATACTATTATTTTCCATACCGGTTCCATTGACTTTGAATAGTTTTGATAAATTTAATTTGCTTCGGAACGGATTCAAAAGACGTGCTCATTACATCCGAAAATTCGGTGTCATCTTTCTTGTTTTTGAAGGTCATTGAAAGTCATTGTGAATTAAAAAATGTATTAAGCTCTGAAGCATTATAGTCTTTTCAAAAAATCACGAGAAAAAAAAATTAATACAGACAAATGACTGTCTGTATAAAACATCAAACAGAAGTCATCCCTCTTCCCACGTTTTTATAAGTGAGCCATGGAAAAATTTTCATCGGTCGCGACTGGGAATCGAACCCAGGACCTTCCAGTTACGCGCCGGGTATATATAACTAACTGCCAAGCCACTTGGCAGGTTGTTTCTTGGAGCCCCGCACAATTCTGGGGATTCACCAAAGATGGTAAGTAGCAACTGAACAAATTACTAGGAGAGGAATGAATAATTAATACAGACAAGTGACGTGGACCCAGAACATCAAACAGAAGTCATCGCTCTCTCAAAGTTTTTAAGTGGCTTGGCAGTTAGTCATGTGTGAGTCCGGAGGAACTCGAAGCCGCTGTGGTGCAGTGGAAGCATGTCCGGCGTGTAACTGGAAGACTCTGGGTTCGATTCCCGATGGCGGCCGATGACAATTTTCCCGTGAATATAAAAACGTGGAAAGAGCGATGACTTCTGTTCGATGAAACAAAAAAAAAGTTTTTTTTTTTTATTGGAGTTTTAACGACCACCGCGAGCAACTCAATGGGCTATAAGCAGTCGCCCGTCCCTAATTGAGGGTCACTGGTTCCAGGGAAGAGAGAGAGAGAGAGAGCCAGTGCCATAAGACAAACACAATATCCATGCCTCACCGGGATTCGAACCCGGACCCCTTTCGGACGAATGATCAAAAGCCATCGCTTAGACCACTGCGCCACTGGGACGTCAAAGTTGCTTTGTGCTAAATCCTCCTACAGAAAAAACAAAATTATTACAAACGTATTCAAAGAAAAAAAAAAGGTCCAAAAAATAAAATAAAATGACTAAATCGTTCGGATTAATGTAAAGAAAAATTCATCATCGGCCATTTAGAGTTTAACTTGAACGTTTGGCTCAGTGGTTAAAACTTACTGTTTCAAACCCAAACGACCTCAGTTTGAACCCCACCACCATCGCGAAAGGATTCTTCAGCGTAAGGGCTAAAATATTTAGCGTTTACAATTTTGTAAAATTTTAGTATAAATATGGAAAAAGTTGAAACGGATTTTTCTAAAATAAACCTAATTACTGACTACGAAGAATCTGTAAAAATACATAAGCTAAAAAAAACAACAACAAAAAAAAAAACAAAAAAAAACGGGCACTTTTAAAAACGGAAATTTTGTTAAAAGACGGACACTTTCTGACAACTTTGCTGCACGTTATTTTCAGAAAATTTCCGTGAATTCACATCGCTTATATTTTACAGTAAATAAGAATTCTACAAATGTCTGGAACAACGTATACTTATTTCAAATAGGAAAGGAATGATTACTCCTTTCCAAACATCAATTCTTCAGATATGAAATATTATCTTGCAAACAAGCCCAAATATTTTCTTTACGACAGCCACATGCTTTGAATTAAACAGCAAAGACGAAAATGTTTGGCTCTTAGCACTAGCAATCGTAAGTAAATTAGTTAGTTACGGAGGACGGTAGAAGTAGGGAATTCACTCGCCATCAACAAAAGACAAAATACTGTCGTCAAATTACTGTAGACGCAGCCATAAGTTGTGGCTAAGCCCCCAGCATGAGTAACTTTTCTTTCTGGCTGCCTCTGTCGGTTAAGGACATCGTACCTAAACTGAGGAAAGAGAGAAAGAAAAAGTCTTGTCGCAATAGAAACCTAAAGCAATCTTGTTTGTCAGCGGTGAAGTTGTATAAATGAATTACTTATCTCGACTGCGAGTAAGACAAATTTCTTCATCACAGCCACCTCTAGCTGATCTAATGCTTCTTAGTGAGACCCGCTTCTTAGTCTGACTGAGAAAGAAAAGTAAGAACATGTCACAACCAAATGGATTCTCCAAATACCGATGTACTTGCAATAGCAAGATGCATCAACACTGAAACATATTTATTTGCATTGGGTAGTTCGAAATTGAATTTTCGTTTTCGCGGTTCAAAAAAAGATAAAGGTAAACATTGCTTGTTATTTGCGTAGGTTTCCGCGAAGAATAACGATATGCAGTTGGCTGCCGTTTTAACAAACACAGCTGTAGAAGCTGTGTTTTAAAAAGTTGAAATTATGAAATATCTCCATCTTTTGGCGATAAAGTATGTATTTTAGAAAACAGATGCACATATTGCGAACCCGTGTAGGTCAATTCTTTGCAATTATAATGGATATGCAATTAAGTTAGGGTACAGCACCCATAAAAATTGGAAAGGGAGTGAGAAAAAGGTGACACTATATCTCCTAAACTGTTTAATGCCACATTGGAAAATATCTTTTAATCACTGAATTGGGAAAACAAAGGGATAAAGCTTAATGGAGATTATCTAACTCACCTTCGTTTTGCTGATGACGTAGTCATTTTTGCAACTACCCCATCGGAGCTACAGAGTATGATCCAGGAACTTGCTGACAAGAGTAAAGAAGTGGGATTAAAAATGAACTTTCAGAAGACAAAAGTGATGTACAAGGCTTTTACAAGAAATGAAGATTTATCGATTGATGGAGAAAAGCTGGAGATAACATATACATACGTTTATCTTGGACAGCAGATATCAAGTGAGGGTCACATTGATGAAGAAATTAATCGGCATATAAAACTTGCCTGGAAGCTTTTGGAAAAAACAGCATAATTTTCAAGAGCAATATGCCATTATGTCTTAAAAGAAAAGTGTTTGATCAATGCATCCTTCCAGTGCTTAGATATGGTGCATAGACATGGACCTTAACTAAAAGAGACATACAAAGGCTGCAGGCAACTCAAAGAAGCATGGAGAGCTGCATGCTTGGTGTAACCAGGAGAAGAGGAACTTGTGGATCCGAAAAATCACAAGAGTGGAAGACATCATGATCAGAGTAAAATCTCTGAAATGGCAATGGGTTGGATATGTTGCCAGAAGGACGGACCATCGATGGGCAGCCGAAATTTTAGACTGCATTCTGAGGGACAGGAAAAGACCCAGAAGAAGACCACGTGGGAGATGGGCGGAAGAAATTCGAAAGTATGCAGGAGTAACATGGAGAAGACTGGCACAATACACACCGTTGTGGAAAGAAACTTGGGGATACCTACGTCCAGCAATGAATTGATAATGGTTAACAATGATGATGATGATGATCTGAGGTATATGTTGGGTATTAGGTAAACACGCACAATTATTACTGATAAATTCTTAAAGGTAAGCGTGGAACAAATGGGTAAAATAATTATGTATTGCATTTAAATACACTGCTGGCCACCAAAAATGCAACACCAAGAAAAACACGAGATAGCAAAGCCAGATTTACTGGACACATAACAACAGATACAAAGATGAAACGATTGAGCTTACAGGCCCGTGCGACTTGCGGAACACGCAGACATCAACAGTTCGTGTGGCAATAACGGCCGCCACACGCCGCGGCATCAAACGAAAGAGGCTTTGGATGTGCGCTTGGGGTATGCCGGTCCAGGTTGCTTCCACACGTTGCCACAGTTCATCAGGCGTAGCCGCGGGTGGTGCTTGCCGGGCCACTCGGTTGCCGATCAGAGATCGGACGTGTTCGATGGGCGACATATCGGGAGAACAGGCGGGACACGGAAGCAGTGACACTTGGTGGGCCGTGAAGAATTGTTGCACGATGCGTGCCACGTGCGAGCGCCCATTGTCCTGTTGAAACGTGGCCGCTGGCAGGTAAGGGAGGACTACGGGCTCCAAAACGTCGGAGATGTAGCGGTGGCTGTTGAGTGTACCGGCGATGCGTACCAAAGGGGTGCGGCTGTCACTTCCAATTGCGCCCCAAACCATAACGCCAGGCGACGGACCGGTATGGCGATGCATAATGCAGGCGCCATACAGTCTTTCGCCGCGGTGCCGCCACACGCGGATCCGACCATCGTGGAGTTGCAGGCAGAAGCGGGATTCGTTGGAGAAGACAATGTCGGGCCATTCCGTAGTCCAGGTGCGGCGTTCAACGGCCCACTTTCGCCGTCCTTGCCGGTGGTGTAACGTCAATGGTAATCGGAGCAATGGGCACCGTGCGACAAGTCCCCGCTCCTGCAGACGACGTCGAACGGTACGTGCTGACACGGTTGTTGCGCAACGCACCCTAATTCCTACGCTAACGTTCGTGATGTGGCGGTGCAAGCCGTCAATTCCCGCCGCACAACAGGCTGATCCTCTCGTTCGATGGTGCACCGCGGCTGCGGCAATCGCTCACGTCGGTCCGTACGTCCCTCCTGCACCCACCGAATCCATACTCACCTCACTGTGGCTGGATGTCGTCCCACACGGGCGCCGATGTTTCGGTACGATAAACCGCTGTCGCGATAAGCCACTATTCGTCCTCTGTCGAACTCCGAAACGTGCTGGAATGACTGCCGTATTCTGCGACGAGGCATCAGGAAGTTTCCCACGCACAGGTCCGTCAGCACAACACACTTTCACTACTTACACCCCGCCTTCTGTGCACCCTTCTTATAGTGCTTCTCGGGTGCGTGCCGGGCGCACATGATTTGCATATACCATGCAATGCTAATCGTTTGCATGTCCTCTCGCGGGCGACGCATGCTGCGAATTTCAGGCCAATCGGATTCTTCCTTCTTGGTGTTGCATTTTGGGTGACCAGCAGTGTACAATGGCGAAATATTATTTCATTTGCGCTTAAATTATTCTACGATGCCTACAAATATTTTTTACAAATACTGTAAGGACTACGTGTACGCATTGCGTATTGTTAAAAATAGCAATTTTACAATTATTTTAAGCGTCATTTATGAGCAGAAACACACTCCGTTAAAAAAATTTCAACACGAGAAAGAAGTGATGCATTTTGCATGCAAATTGGCATGCAAGATTGTAACGTGCAGATATGCAAATGATTATACTACTAGTTCATAGCCCGTGCCATGGACGGGTGAAAAAGCTGTAACTGAAAAGTTTTATAACACGAATCGTAAAACACATATACATAACTATAATAAACGGTTGAATTATTAATGGACAGTCTATAAAGTAGGTCACCAACAACAACATTTTCGTAATATTCCCATGGCAGAACTATATTATATAGGTTAATAGATTTTAATCCTTTTTATGAAATTACTCTGCAATGCGAAGAAGATGAAATAAAACACGACATAACACCTACGTAACAGAACAAACTTCGCAGACAGTTGTTCGAGCAGGTGCATGTTGCCACAAATGAAGTCGTTTGCCTTACTAGCAAAGTCGAACCAGCATTATTGGTTGTCAAATACAGGGTGGTTATAAATTAGTTGGTCAGAAAGAAAACGTTATTGTGCGTAGGTATAAGGATGCATATGATAGTAAGCACGGATAATATATAGTTAAACGTACCAAATTTACCTTTTGTGGACCTTTTTTGGGGACAGATGGCGCTGAGTCATGCAAGGCCAGATTTTCTTGAGGTCGCAAAGTAAACGTTTTATGTGCCGTGAGTTGTGCTTCCGTTTTTTGATTCCGATAACAGTTCTTTCAGCAATTTTCCTTTGCTGAAAGAACTGTTATCGGAATCACATACCTGGAATTGCTGCAGATTTACCTAATGCCAATCCTCAAGGAAACAATGGAAGGAGGTTTCATTTACCTAGATGTCTGCACTGGACGGGTCGGGCCTTTTTGTAGTTTAAAACAAAGCAACGGGCCGGCCCCATTGTTTTGTAAAAATGCCCGACCCGGCCCGTGCAGACATCTAGGCTCCCCGTCTTGCTGGTAAAGGAGGTTTCATTTTCCAGCAAGACTGGGCGCCTGGATGTCTGCACGGGCCGGGTCTGGCGTTTTTGTAGTTTAAAACAAAGCAACGGGCCGGCCCCATTGTTTTGCAAAAATGCCTGACCCGGCCCGTGCAGACATCTAGGCTCCCCATCTTGTTGGTAAAGGAGGTTTCATTTACCAGCAAGACTGGGCGCCTGGATGTCTGCACGGGCCGGGTCGGGCGTTTTTGTAGTTTAAAACAAAGCAACGGGCCGGCCCCGTTGTTTTGTAAAAAGGCCTGACCCGGCCCGTGCAGACATCTAGGCTCCCCGTCTTGCTGGTAAAGGAGGTTTCATTTACCAGCAACACTGGTAAATAAAACCTCCTTTACTGTCAACGTTTATTGTCAACGTTTAGTTAATATTTTTAGGCTTACATTCAATTAAATATTTTCAATAGTATCGCATTTCATTATTTAATTTTCCCATTTTAATAAAATACAATAGAAAAACAAAATAATACCAAATGGCACATCACGGGCCTAAATAAGAGCTGCAATTGACGGGCTCGGGCCGGGACGGGCCGAGTGTCTTACATTTGAAACGGGTCGGGCCGGGATGGACCGAGTATCAAATATTTGAAACGGGCCGGGCCGGGATGGGTCGAGTGTCTAACATTTGAAACGGGTCGGGCAGGGATGGGCCAGTGTCAAATATTTGAAACAGGCCGGGCCGGGATGGGCCTTAAACGCACGGGCTTGGGCCGGGCAGGGCTCACAAAATTAGGCCCGTGCAGACCTCTAGGGGCTCCTCCTCACTACCGCAAGGACATCACTTCTTAACTCGACGTTGAAGCCCTAGTTTGGATTGGTCGCAGCGGCTCAATTGCATGCCCCCGATCACCGGACCTAACGCCCCTAGATTTCGGTCTATAGGGTTTGTTAAAGATCAGGTTTACCTTTCGCCGCATCCCAATTCCCTTCCTTAACTGAAATCAAGAATCACCGCTGCACTCTCATTGGTCGGTGTCGACATGCTGATAGCAATGGAGGAAGAACTAATTTACAGATGAGATATTTGCAGAGTAACTATGGGAAGCCACATTGAGCATTTGTGAAAAAAAGGTAAACTTGGTGTGTTTAACTATATATTATTCGTACTTATTATCATATGCATCCTAATAACTATACACAATAAAGTTTTCTTTTTTGCCCAACTAATTTAGAAGCACCCTGTAATGCTACAGTAGCAGTGGAAATTTTAATAGAATTTTCTTTAACTTAATTTCTAAATATACACTGAAGTGCCAGAAAAACTGGTACAGACGAGCTTATGCAAATTACATAGCAACGTCAACTATGCGCGTACTTGTTTGCGTCCGCCAGTGCGTATATAAAGCGATAGACATCCTTGCCAGCTGTCAGAGCTGTTATCGGCATGAGAATGACAAGTAATAACGATTTAAGCGATTTTCAACGCGGTGTCATAGTTGGCGCTTGTGAGATGGGCCATAGTATTTCGGAGGTAGAAACGAAGTTCGGATTTTCACGGACGACCATTGCAAGGGTGTACCGTGACTACAAGAATTCCGGCAAAACCTCCAACCTACGATACCAGTGTGGCAGTAAAACAACATTGGGTGAACGTGACCATCGTCGGCTGTCAAGAATCGTTTCACGCGACACTCTCGCAGGTAGCATCGGAATTCAATGCTTGAGCCTCAACTAGCATCAGAGTCCGGACTGTGCAACGTTCCCTGCACGATATGGGCTTTGGGAGCCGACACCCAACTCGAGTCCCATTGATGGGTGCACGATACTGAGCTATGCACCTCGCTTGGGCACGGCAACACCTTCACTGGACACTTGATGACTGGAAACAAGTAGCCTGGTCTGACGAGTTGCGTTTCCAACTGTATCGGGCAGATGAAAGGATTCGTGTGTGGCGCAAATCCCATGAAGCCATGGATCCCGCCTGTTTATAGGGAACTGTACCGGCTGGGGGGTGGGGCGGTCTGTAATGGTATGGGGTGTATTTAGCTGGACTTCACTGGGACCCCTGGTACGTCTACAAACGTCTGTGACCGGCCAACGCTATGTGTGCATCCTTTCTGACGAGGTACACCCGTTTATGTCCTGTATTAATGCTGATGGGTTGGGCCTGTTCCAACAGGACAATGCAAGTGCCGGGAGGCCACATTATGGTTAGAGGAGCATTCATCTGAGTTTGGGGTGTTGCCATTCCCACCCAAGTCCCCAGATCTGAACGTGATAGAACACATTTGGGATACCATGCAACGCGCTATCGAACACAGGAATCCGAGACCTCGGAATACACCCGAATTGTGGAACCCTCTGCAGGAAGTATGGCATGCATTGCCTACAGCATATTTCCAGAAATTATAACGAAGTGAATTTCTCCGTCATTTTTATCCGCGCCGGGGTTCGAACCCGGGTCCACTCATTCCGGAATAAGTTGCTCTACCAATTAAGCTACGCGGACATTGATTCTAATTGCTATCTGCCTTTATGTCATGTGCGTCCTGCTGGCAGGTACGTCACATCTCCTGGTACGTTACATAATCTCCCCCTTATTTTTCTTTTTTCTTTCGAAGTGCTGCTCATATTTTTCCTATCTCGCGGTGTGGAAATAACATCACACCAATGCGAGATTTTGAACGGTCGGGTCATCCGGATAGTTCGGGCGCCATTATAACGAAGTGAATTTCTCCGTCATTTTCGGTCTACGCCGGGATTCGAACCCGAGTACGCTTATTCCGGAATAAGTTGCTCTACCAATTAAGCTACGCGGACATTTTATTCTGATTCCTATCTGCCTTTATGTCGTGTGCGTCCTTCTGGCAGGTACGTCACATCTCCTGGTACGTTACATCATCTCCCCTTCAATTCTTTTTTTTTTTTTTTTCGAAGTGCTGGAGAAGGGATTCTCTTATTTTGCCTATCTCGCGGTGTGGAAATAACATCACACCAATGCGAGATTTTGAACGGTCGGGTCATCCGGGTAGTTCGGGCGCCATTATAACGAAGTGAATTTCTCCGTCATTTCTATCCGCGCCAGGATTCGAACCCGGGTCCACTCATTCCGGAATAAGTTGCTCTACCAATTGAGCTACGCGGACATGTATTCTAATTGCTATCTGCCTTTATGTCATGTGCGTCCTGCTGGCAGGTACGTCACATCTCCTGGTACGTTACAAAGTTAGTGGAGTCCATGTCCCGTCGTATTTCTGCAGTTCTGCGCTCCCGTGAGGGACCTACCAAGTATTAGACTGGAGTACCAGTTTTTCTGGCAATTCAGTGTATGTTTGGAGAAGCAATGCTGCAAAATTTTGCTTCTCCTCTTTCCTAAACTTCCTGCTCCATCCTGTAAAATTGGGCGAAAAATGTTTATATGGAGGATAAAAGCAATAAAATGAAATCATAGTCAGTTTAGTGTACTGGAAAGGATTTCTGTTTGTTTTGTTTTTATTTAAGCATTCAGTCGTTTGCGAGGCTGTCAGAAAGTCTGTCGTGTACTTGGGAGGTGTCTTAATTTCACTACGAATTTTTCCATTCGAAAAGTGTCAGGAGTATTTTAACCCGTCATTGCGCCAAAATTGTCGTAAAATAACTGAGACGGTGGGTGACACTTTTGAGTGCCGGAAAACAATCGGAATTATTTCAACCTGCTGTCGCAAAGAATTTCTTTTCCTCCTCTCAGACCTTAAACTATTTTTTTCTCTTTATCTCACATATTGTCTGTCCTCAAAGGCACCGACCACGTCTCCCTCGCAACAGTCTTAATTGAATTCAGCTTGAAAAGTAGAAACTGTCTTTAATTTGAACAGAAAGCTTCATTCTTCTCTGTGAAGGGCTGTCTTTCCATTTCGGCCAGATGTATTAATGCTACTTAAATTCGAAAAACTTCAAGAGAGCCGTAGTATGATATTACTCTTCGGATGCAGCGCCGAAAGCCTGCCGCTTTGTCGCCCCCACCTTCTCCCCCCATCCTCCAATTCAACCCACATATCGAAAATTAATGCTTCCAGGAATGTCCACCAGGGGATGGCCCGTGCCATTGTCTTTTGAAAAGGCTCAGGTCGTTTGTTATGCACTGTATCCTTTGACATAGTTATTGGATTTGGAGGCACCCTCGCCCTGCTGAATTCGAGCTGGGCTTCAATGTACGCCATCGTGATCAGATGCCCTTGCTCTACCAATAGCAGCCCATAAATTTATCATTCTTGATGTCACTATTTCCTTTCAAGAAATTGAAGGCAGCAATTTCATTGAGCATTTAGATATTTGTGCTATTATTCATTTATCAAGTGCTGACGCGAGACATTTCAGAGCATGGACAAGCTCAGCTTCAGAACCTAAGTCCACAGGAAAATAAAGGACTGTAACCAGAGTAACGTTTTTTTAAATTAACGTATTCACTTATAACATTACTTGCCTTACTATCTGTGAATCTAGTAACTCTGAAGCTCCTCAACGTTAAGCTCCAGACAACTAGATCAAAATCCTCTATTATATAAAAAGCTTGCTAGCCTTTTTTTTTTTCCACAACTCTGTCCTAATTAATTATATTACACTATTTTCCCTCATTTTCTTATTTTTTAAAAATTAATTTCTCCAAATATTCAGTTATAAACAAAACAATTACTCTGTAGACTAAATAAAAGGGGATATAGCCCAAAACCCTACGGGGGTGTCATGGATTTTCGGGGGCAAAGTACCCCCAGAAGATGCCTGAATACATCACTGCCTGACCCTCTGGTTCCGGGCAAAGTGGGAAAGTAGCGTCGTAAGACAAGTTCATGCGTCATCCTGGACTCAAACCCGGGCCAAGTGCGGTCGATTACAAAGAAGCCCGGCCTTTGATACCGGGACGGCTTTGCTAACTTTTACATCTGTGCCCTAACGTAAGCTTACGGTGTAAAATTTCAATTATGAATAGTGTTATACTCGTGCCCGAAAGTTCAGTATAATTAACAAAAGGGGCTACATTAAACAGATGTTCGACGGTAACAGCAACAAATGATACCTGCAAATAAAGCAGGGCACATGCAAAAGTAATGACGTCAGCAATGACATGCGATCATATATCATCATCATCATTGTCAACCATTATCAATCCACTGCTGGACGAAGGTCTCCCAAAGTTTCCTCCACAACGGTATGTCTTGTGCCAGTCTCCTCCATGTCACTCCCGCATACTTTCGAATTTCATCTACCCATCTCCCATGCGGTCTTCTTCTGGGTCTTTTCCTGTCCCTTGGAATCCAATCTAAAATTTCGGCTGTCCATCGATGATCTGTCCTTCTGGCAGTATGTCCAGCCCATTGCCATTTCAGGGATTTAACTCTGATCATGATGTCTTCCACTCTTGTCATTTTTCGGATCCACGAGTTCCTCTTCTCTTGGTTACACCAAGCATGCACCTCTGCATGCTCTTTGAGTTGTCTGCAGCCTTTGTATGTCTCTTTTAGTTAAGGTCCACGTCTCTGCACCATACGTAAGCACTGGAAGGATGCATTGATCAAACACTTTTCTTTTAAGACATAATGGTATATTGCTCTTGAAAATTATGCTGTTCTTCCAAAAGCTGTCCAGGCAACTTTTGTACGCCGATTAATTTCTTCATCAATGTGACCCTCACTTGATATCTGCTGTGCAAGATAATCATACGTGTCTGTTATCTCCAGCTTTTCTCCATCAATCGATAAATCTTCGTTTCGTGTAAAAGTATTGAACATCACTTTTGTTTTCTGAAAGTTCATTATAAGTTGCGTTAAAGACAATAACTCCAAACTTTTTGTTCTATAAAAACCGGGATAGACGCATTTCTTGTCATGGGCGCATTCTGTTTGTCTTAGAACCGATTGGTTTCTGCATCAATAAACATCACACAAGGTGTGTAAAAAAGTTCGATAAATGCACGGTGAAAATGAAAATCAGCTAGGTTTTTTTTCAAAAAAAAACTTACTTTATTGTAGCCTCCATCCTATTCCAGGATGAAATACATTTTTGCCAACGTTCGTACAACTGCTGGGAGATATGGGAAAAGTCCTTCTTTGTTATCGTTTGAAGCTTGATCGTCACGTTCGCTTGAATGTCCGAAATCCTTTCCCTTTCTACACAAATTTCAGTCGGGAAAACAAAAGGTAATTAGCAGGTGCCAGGTCAGGCTAATTCGGTGGGAGATTGATCTCAGGGACGGCTCTCCCAAAATTGCAGAATTGGACATTGGTTCTTTGCTCCATTCTTGCCGGGCAACGGCGTGCATGTACATCGACTGGCACAACACGATCTCTATGCCACAGCTCCGTGACGGTTACGAACATGGTTTCTCATGCACTTGACTGTGTCGTGCAAGTTACCGCACCTTTTACAACCTTTCTTTCTACACGTCATGACAGCATTCATCGAACTTAACTGACAGACCTTATGTGGATGTCTTTGCATGTGGTAGGACTATAGGGATGTTGGAAAGAAGGTGAACACAGAGTGGTATTGCTAGGGCAATAGGTGTACAACAATCCGTGGTCACAATTCTATGTAGAAGGTACCCAGAGGCAGGAAAAGTTAGTCGTCCACGTGAGCAAGGTAGACCAAAAATTACAACGGATTCTTGCCTTGTGGCGCTAAGAGTGAGACGTGATGGACACATGCCAGCAAGAGAGCTCGTTGTAAAGTAATCGTGGATGAGGAGTTTCGAGGAAAATGATACACAGAACTGTTCATGAGCCACAGCGTCATGCAAGACGACCAATAGTTTGCATCTCTCTCATTCCGCCATGTACAAGACGCAAGTGGTGCAGATAACACCTAGACTTGATCGCAAACCAGTGGGTAAGTGTTTTGTGATGAATCCAGACTTATTTTACAGAGTGACAATCATCTGGAGTGAACCTGGAACCAGTTATCACACCTCAAATATCAGAGAAATATACCATTGTAGAGGTGGTGGCTTACAGGTCTAGGAGTATCATTATGGCATGTGACATCACTCCTCTTCGTATCCTCTCTGGAAGAATTTTATAGGCCTCATATATAGAAAAGAACTCTTGGAACTCTGCGTGTAAAGCTTTCTGCCCACAATTCCTTTTTTTATTGGAGGTTTAACGACCATCGTGAGCAATTCAATGGGCTATAAACAGTCTCCCTTCATTAATTTAGGGTCACTGGTTCCAGAGAAGGGAGAGAGCTACTGGCGTAAGATAAACACAACAGCCATGCCTCACCGGGATTCGAACCCGAACCCATCTCGGACGAAAGATCAGAAGCCATCACTCAGAGCACTGCACCACAGGGGCTGCCCACAATTCTTGTTTACGAACAGCTAGCCTATAGCCCGGCCTAGGACGGTTGTTTTTAAGCTTTAAATAAATATTAATATTATGGGTATGCAAAAGTTCTCGCCCCTCCGCTAGCGGGCGCTGTAAGGGTCTAACTGGCCGGCGACCCGTGCTGTCAGTTCGTACGTGAAGCCAAGCATGGCGGTCGATAAAGTCATTTTCGGAACTGTTTGTTATTCATGTTTAATTTAGGGAAACGTGCGAGTGAAGCATACGATTCAATATGTCAAGCGTATGGCGAAACGGTTATGGGTGAGTTGACGTGTCGGGAATGGTTTGCCAGGTTTAAGACAGGTGATCTGAGCTTGGAAGACAAGCCACGTGCAGGTAGACCTTAGGAACTCGTAGACGAGGAGTTGGAATCGCTGTTGCAAGAGGATGTCACACAGTCGACCACGCAACTGGCGAAACGTTTGAAAGTGACTCAATCGCCGATGGTACGGCGTCTACAGTCCTTGGGGAAGATCCAGAAGATTGGTAAGTGGGTTTCGCATATTTTAACGAAGTGCAATATTGGTCAACGATTGGGCATCTGCATCTCGTTGCTGAAGAGGTTTCAAGGGAAGAATTTCTTGTGGAAGGTTGTCACAGGGAATGAAAAATGGGTCTATTGCGACAACCCTGTATGCAAGCGATCCTGGTTTGACCCTGGCCAACCATTAATGTCTACTGCAAAACAGGATATCCACGGGGAAAAAGGCGATGTTGTGTGTGTGTGCTGGGATATGCATGGAGTACTGAACTTCGAACTGTTGAAACCGGGCGAAACAATCACTGCACGACGAGATAGCGATCAATTGATGAAACTGAACGCCGAAATAGAGCAAAAACGCCCATGGACAGGAAAAGGATGCCGCCCACGCATCCTCTTACACGATAATGCCGGACCAGATGTCTGTGCCACCACGAAATCAACCGTTGAACAGTTACACTGGCAGGTTTTACCGCACCTGGCTCACTCCCTGGACATTGCACCCTCAGACTTTCATCTGTTTTGCGCTATGCAATATGCCCTAGCCCAACAGCGGTTCACCACAGTTCCAGAGGTGGAAAATTTCGTCACCGCGTTCTTCAGCTCAAAACCCGAGTCCTTTTATCACAGGGGCATTCATTTCTTGCCTGAAAAATGGCGAAAAGATCATTGATGCTAACGGCCAATATTTCGTTGAATAAATGTGTACTTGTTTCCTGATTGTTCATGTCTCCTTTCTTCTTAAAATGGCGGAAAAGTTTGCATACCCCTAATATGTTTGTGATGTTTCCCGTCCTAAGACGGCGAAATCCTTAATTCAAGCAGATTAAAAAGAAATCAAATATACGCCGGCTTTTTTGTAAGGAAATATGGTAAAAACTTGTATAGTAAGAGATCGTTCATGTTAGAACTGAAAATTATATGCTATTTATTTCCGCTTTTCAAAAGACCTCGCGATAAATAAACACTCTGTGTAAAATATTTGTTGTTGTTGTATAATAATTTTCCTTGCAGTTCAGTAGTTTTCGTGTAAACTTACCTTAACATTTGGTTTGATTTTTCGCGTTAAATTACACTGGTGTGCAAAAATTCAGAACGAAGAGGAGAAATTAGCATAACAGCGGAACAAGCAGGCAGAACGGACCGAAAGACCACTCAGGTGATAGACTAGGGTCCGGTACGGTAGGGCAAGCGCATATATGCAGCATAACGTTGAGCGGGGGGGGGTACGAAGGGTATAAAGCCCACGGGCGGTGTAGGCTGAGCACACCGCCCTTGAAAGTTGTGTGTCGGTGAAAGCTATTGCACGGTGTACATCGGTTTGAAAGACGTCCAGTTGCTGCCACCGTGTGATATGGCCAACAGGCTATACAGTAGACGACATCTGTATGAATTTACCCGAGGTCGCGTCATTGGAAAGTTGGAAGAAGGTCAAAGTGTGACCATTGTGGCCGAGGAGTTCGGGATCGCTCACAGCATCGTTTCACGAACTTGGAGAGCATTTCAAACGACAGGAACAGCTGTCCGAGAGTTTAGCAGTGATCGTATATGAGCCACCACGGCGGCGGACGACCGGTATATTGTCCTACAGGCGAGAAGAGACAGACGGCAGACAGCGGGAGAAATCGCAAAGCACATGCAACAGACAACTGGACGTCCGTTATCGCGTTTTACCGTGGCCAGGAGGCTGCACAAAGGTGGTCTATTTGCACGACGACCAGTACGGTGCGTGCCATTAACGCCTGCTCATCGGAGATGGAGGTTTCTGTGGTGCCAGGAATAAAAGAACCGGACACATTAGCAATGGGGTTGAGTTCTTTTTACGGATGAGAGCCTATTTAGTCTGACGAGCGATTCTGGACGTATACTCATCTGGAGAGAGTAGGGAACACGCAATCACACCTCCAACATAATCGAAAAGGACCGGTTTGGAGGTGGCGGAGTTCTCGTTTGGGGAAGTATCATGCTTGGTAGCCGTACTGACCTCCACATCTTCCAAGGAGGTTCAGTCATTGGTGTCCGCTACTGTACTGAGGTTCTCCTGCTTCACGCGCGTCTGTTTAGAGGTGCTGTGGGTCCTGAGTTCCTCTTCATGGACGACAACGCTACACCTCATCGTACAGTGGCTGTCGCAGAGCTATTGGAGAGTGAAGATATTCAACGCATGGATTGGCCCGCAAGGCCCCCGGACCTAAATCCAATCGAACACGTGTGGGACCTTCTCGGGAGACGCTTGGCAGCACGTCACCAGCCGCCAGCAATGATTCCGCAGCTGCGATTTGCGCTACAAGAGGAGTGGGCCGCGATGCCTCAACAGCTCCTTGACAACCTCGTCCTCAGCATGGACAGACGTTGTAAATCTTGCAACGCAGTCAGGGGTGATCATATCCCCTACTAAAGACTGGATTTTTCTTGGCAGCCGCCTGTCACATGGACGTTTCTGTCTTCTGCCCATTTGTGCTCGAAGCTACCTTTTCAATAAAGTGCCTTTGTATCTTTTGAATTCCTTGTTTGGACGGTTTTGCTCTCTTGTCCCATATTCTTACATCTTGGTGATCTTATGGTATGATTTGAGTCGATGTGGAGCACTTCTGCACGACGTTATATTCGAAAAACCGTCTCTTCCTTAATTTTTGCACGCAAGTGTACTTTTCCTCCGGCACACATGTTATTCCGTTCACGGCTTGGTTTAGACTGTCTTATTCGAAGGTTAGTTTGAAACTTCATACCGATGCTTTTTTTTACATAATAATGCGACAAATCGAATTACAAATCGGAACTATCAAAATAATCGACAATGTGCTGCTGGGGTGATATCTGTTTTTTGATGCAATTTTGCTCACTTCGACATCGCAAGATTTCAGTTTTTATTGTAAGTTAGAGTGTTTAGATAGATCTATATTTTGCAAAATGAATAATATAGTCATCACTAAACTCGAAAAATTAGTTAAATTAAAAAGTAAAAAATAATTAAAGCTTACAAATTAATATTCGAATTGTGCTAAATTAAATTAATATACAAACTCAACGTGCCGTGACATTAAGGTTTTAATTCGAATTTTTTAGATCGGATAAATATAACTCGAGTCACTAATAATCCAAAGTTTCTAAATGAGCACGCGATCACCTTGACATCTTAATGTGATCGCGTGCAAACTCAACTTGCTCTGATATTAAGAATTCAAATCGAATTTTGTAGATCGAAAAAATAGAACTCGTGTTAATATAGACATAAATCCAGCTGCTCTTTCCATGTAACGAAACTACAGAATTTGAAAATTTGTTCGTCCTGGAACGATGAAATTTAAAAATTTATGTGGTTACGTTGCATTGAAAGAACAGCTTGATTTATGTCTGTATTAATTATTCCACGTGTTTGCAACTTGATATAGAACTCGAGTTATTAATAATCCAACATTTTTAAAAATAGCACGCGATCACCTTGACATATAAAAGTGATCCCGTGGTATTTATTACATAGAAGGCAATCATTTTGACATCGTAAAAGCACACACGAATTAATCGATAAGTGATGACAGTTTTTTGTTGTATTCCGTTCAAGATACCTCAGTTTTTTTTTTAAACTGAGATACCTTATTTTCAGCTTATGCAAGCCCGACGCGTCCAATGGAGAAAGCTCTTGTCTAATATCTTTCTCCTCTCATCAAAAATTTGCCATACTGAGTCTCCAGCTCCAAACAGGCCTTGGAAATCACTACGGCTCAACAACCTTAATTTAATTCCTTTTTCATGGCTTCACTAGATGTGAAGTCATTATACCCTAGTGTTCCTATACAAGAGGCTCATACCATTATTGAGGCTCGATTACTTTTAGTGAACAACCTTCCTCTTCAGGAAATCCAGGCTATGGTAAATGCCCTACTGCTGGTGCAGAAGCGTACGTACTTTGACTTTGAAGCAGATATATAGCAACAGACAGGGGGAGCACCAATGGGCTCCCCCTTGTCACCTATTTTGGCTGAAGTTGTTATACAGGAGTTGGAGGAAGATATACTAAATACATGTCAGCTTAAACCGAGCCTATACACACACGTTACATAGACGATATCTTAATATTCTGGCCACATCAAAAATAATTAATCCCACGCTTTGCAGACTTACTGGCTTCCAAATTTCCCTCAATACAATTTCCCATAGAACATGAACTAGATAATTCCCTCCCATTTCTAGACTTCACCCTTCACCGAAATAGTGGCTCAAAATACAGTCACCTACTCAGTTTACCGAAAACCAACAAATAACGACCCTATTATTCCAAGTTCTTCAGCACATCCATTACATCATAAGTTGCCTTCCCTCCGCTACCTTGTGAGACGAGCGATATCACACTCTTCCAGCTTGCAGTCCAGACGCAGTGAAATTAGTGATATACACCGAATTGCCGTGGCCAATGGATATTCAGGAATGGTGGTAAATAACATACTCGAGAGGATACTGCAAGCCGATTTCTCTACTCTCAAAAGAGACACGGTTACAACGAAATACGTTGTATCAATGCAGTACCTACCAGATGTCACATCAATTCTAAATAACGTATGCAAGAAACATCATATAGACTTCGGAGTCAGTACACGAAATATTTTTTCAATCATCAAGAAGGACCGAACGTGAACCCGACCCACTAGCAAACAGACACGGAGTTTACGGTATTCCGTTGAAAGCTCATGATAATCAAAATAGTGATCTGGTATACACTGAAGTACCAGAAAAACTGGTACACCAGTCTAATACTTGGTAAGTCCCCCACGGGATCGCAGGACTGCAGAAATACAACGGAGCATGGACTCCACCAGCTTCTGGAAATATGCTGTAGGCAATACACACCTTACTTCTTGCAGAGCGTTCCACAATTCGGGTGTATTCCGAGGTCTCGGATTCCTGTGTTCGATAGCGCGTTGCATGGCATCCCAAATGTGCTCTATCACGTTCAGAACTGGGGACTTGGGTGGGAATGGCAACACCCCAAACTCAGATGAATTCTCCTCTAACCATAATGTGGCCTCCCGACACTTGCATTGTCCTGTTGGAACAGGCCCAACTCATCAGCATGAATGCAGGACATAAACGGGTGTACCTCGTCAGAAAGGATGCGCACATAGCGCTGGCCGGTCACAGACGTTTGCAGATGTACCAGGGGTCCCAGTGAAGTCCAGCTAAACACACCCCATACCATTACGGATCTCCCCACCAGCTGGTACAGTTCCCTGTTGACAGGCGGGATCCATGGCTTCATGAGGTTTGCGCCACACACGGATCCTTCCATCTGCCCGATACAGTTGGAAACGCGACTCGTCAGACCAGGCTACTTGTTTCCAGTCATCAAGTGTCCAGTGGTGGTGTTGCCATGCCCAAGCGAGGCGCAAAGCTCCGTGTCGTGCACCCATCAAGGGAACTCGAGTTGGGCGCAGGCTCCCAAAACCCATATCGTGCAGGGTACGTTGCACAGTCCGGACGCTGATGCTTGTTGAGGCTCCAACATTGAATTACGATGATACCTGCGAAAGTGTTGCACGCCTATCGCGTGAAACGATTCTTGACAGCCGACGATGGTCAAGTTCACCCAATGTCTTTTTACGGGCCCACTGGTATCGTAGGTTGGAGGTTTTGCCGGAAATTTGTAGTCACGGTACACCCTTGCAATAGTCGTCCGTGAAAATCCGAACTTCGTTTCTACTTCCGAAATACTATGGCCCATCTCACAAGCGCCAACTATGACACCGCGTTGAAAATCGCCCAAAAAGGTTATTACTTGTCATTCTCATGCCAAAAGCAGCTTTGACAGCTGGCAAGAATATCTATCGCTTTATATACGCCCTGGCGGATGCAACCGAGTATGCGCATAGGTGACGTTACTATGTATTTTGCATAAGCTCGTGTGTTCCAGTTTTTCTGGCACTTCAGTGTATATAGGCTCCACGACACGAAATGTATCGAAAAGGATTTTGTAGCACAAGTACACTATTAGGAATAAAATGGAGTCTATGGCACTTTCAAGAACAGTTAACGCAGGTACACACTATCTGAATGGAACGCCGTCAGTATTTTGGCTACGGCCAAATCCAGACGATCCTTACTCTTAACTGAAAACCTGTTCATCCAAACATTTGGGAAAAAGTGCTGCAACGATGAAAGCCCCTGTGCGATACTAATGCTATGGACTAACCTGTCGTGACATGTGAAAAATGTACGAATGCACCGAACTATTTAATAATAAGTTGTAATTTGGCGTTGATATGCCATTTGTATGAAGTCGGGGTACCGGACGTTGATTTTTAATACGTCTATGACCTTCGACCAGATTACGTTATAGACACCTGATGGATTCTTGTATATATAAATGAGTTCCTGCAGCACAAGTTGATCCCTCGGCCTGATGCTGAAGTGCCGGACACTTTGAAAGATTTTGCGCAGTTAGTCATGTTTTTTAGTATTAAAGATTTTTAACAACCGTACGTTTAATACTAGTTTTTAATAATTCTATTATATATCGTGCACAGAAGGCTATATATTTAAGTTATGATGACGGAGCAATACAGACGTTGCTGTAACGTCAAGCGTTCCAGAGTGACAGACGGATCTGGGTGTTTATATTATTAATAACGCGCGTTTACCTAGGGTTGCTTTAGTGAACGACTTCCTTGAAGATGAAGATATCCAGTCTGTGACACTGATAGCATATTCGCCGGACCTCAATCTAATGCATCATGTGTGGGATGCATTTGGAGAAGCATTTTTCTCTCGTCATCCTTCTCCCAGAACTCTTCTTGATCCGCTCTCTCTTGTCAAGGAGTAGTATCGAATCCCTCTAGACCTTCAAGCTGTCTTCATCAACAGCATGATGACTAGAGCCTTTAGATAGATAAATTCTTTCCTATGCAGAGTGAAAGTGTCTCTAGGTAACTTCTCCGATTTACACCCTGGTGAAGAACGGTGCATTATTTCAGATTGTCATGTGTTTTTTGTGAGCCGCACATTTTTTTCTGCATTCCATATTCCACCTACACTATATACACTGGTGTGCAAAAAGTAAGGACAAAGAGGAGAAATTAGCATAACAGCGGAACGAGCAGGCAGAACGGACCGAAAGACCACTCAGGAGAAAAACTAGGGTCCGGTACGGTATAGCATGCGCATATATGCAGCATGACGTAGGGGGTGGGGGTGTCGGGGGGCGGGTGTCGGAAGGGTATAAAGCACACGGGCGGTGTACGCTCAGCAATTTGGTGAAAGCTATTGCACGGTGTACATCGGTTTGAACGACGTCGAGTTGCTGCTACCGTGTGATATGGCCAACAGGCAATCCAGTAGACGACATCTGGATGACTTTACCCGAGGTCGCGTCATTGGGTAGTTCGAAGAAAGTCGAAGTATGACTAGCGGGTCCGAGGAGTTCGGGATCGCTCACAGCATCGTTTCACGAGCTTGGAGAGCACTTCAAACGACAGAAGCAGCTGTCCGAGAGTTTAGCAATGGTCGTCCACGAGCAACCACGGCAGCGGACGACCTCCCGACCGGTATATTGTCCTACAGGCGAGAAGAGACAGACGGTAGACAGCGGGAGAAATCGCAAGGCACATGCAACAGACACCTGGACGTCCGTTATCGCGTTTTACCGTGGCCAGGAGGCTGCACAAAGGTGGTCTATTTGCACGACGACCAGTACGGTGCGTGCCATTAACGCCTGCTCATCGGAGATGGCGGTTTCTGTGGTGCCAGGAATAAAAGAACTGGACACATTAGCAATGGGGTCGAGTTCTTTTTACGGATGAGAGCCTATTTAGTCTGACGACCGATTCTGGACGTACACACATCTGGAGAGAGAAGGGAACACGCAATCACACCTCCAACATCATCGAAAGAGACCGGTTTGGAGGTGGCGGAGTTCTCGTTTGGGGTGGTATCATGCTTGGTAGCCGTAGTGACCTCCACATCTTCCAAGGAGGTTCAGTCACTGGTGTCCGCGATTGTACCGAGGTTCTCCTGCCTCACGTGCGTCTGTTTAGTGGTGCTGTGGGTCCTGAGTTCTTCTTCATGGACGACAACGCTACACCTCATCGTACAGTGGCTGTCGCAGAGCTGTTGGAGAGTGAAGATATTCAACGCATGGATTGGTCCGCTAGGTCCCCGGAACTAAATCTAATCGAACACGTGTGGGACCTTCTCGGGAGACGCTTGGCAGCACGTCACCAGCCGCCAGAAACGATTCCGCAGCTGCGATTGGCGCTACAAGAGGAAGGGGCCGCGATGCCTCAACAGCTCCTTGACAACCTCGTCCTCAACATGGACAGACCTTGTAAATCCTGCAACGCAGTCAGGGATGATCATATCCTTTACTAAAGACTGAATTTTTCTTGGCAGCCACCTGTCACATGGACGTTTTTGTCTTCTGTTCAGTTGTGCTCGAAGTTACCTTTTGAATAAAGTGCCTTTGTATCCTTTGGATTCCTTGTTTGGACGGTTTTGCTGACTTGTCCCATATTCTTACATCTTGGGGATCTTATGGTATAATTTGAGTAGATGTAGAGCACTTCTGAACGACGATACATTCGAAAAACCGTCTAGTTTTTAATTTTTGCACGCCAGTGTAGTACATGCCATTCTATCCTCTTTCGTTTTCCCCGTTTTGTCAACTATGCTTTACTTTTGGACAACAGAGTAGAATTTCACGTAATCCCAATTTTAAAATCGTCTTAATAACGGACGCCAGTAGACATGCTCTTCGTGTATCAATATGTAATGAGCTTGTAGTCACTTGAGAAGAATGTTGTTGAACATACCCATGCATGAACATCACTTTCGAATAATTACTTAGTCTCCGAATATTCTTAAACTGCGTTGCAAAATTAAATCGAAACAACAGCGCGAGGACTCCTCATAACAACGCAAATTCAACCGCAGGACTTGTTATGCGCATTGCTAAATGCTTCGAAGACAAATAAGCGACCGTTCTATGAATACAAGCGCGAAGTGGGTGGGTCAGAGTGGGCTGGTCGCGGGGGGCGGTGGGGGAGGCGTGCAGAGAGTTCGAAAACACAACTATCGAATGATCTTTAATTAAATGCCCGACGAGTCTGAACTAAGGAAGGAAGGCTTGTCCGTGCTGTTGACGGGCGGGTGCCTCAGGATACAAACGAGATTTCGAGAACTTTCTTGAGAAGAAGCCATCTAGTTGTCATTACATTCGCCGCTCATTCCAATTCCACACCCAGAGAGGGTTTGAGCTCTGGGATAGCTAAATTCTCCGCAGCGCAATAATTAAGTTAAAAGGGGGGTAGGGGAGGAGACAAAAGCGCAAGATGACAGCAAATTAGTGCTCGCCTAATGAAAGCTATAAAATTATTTACCACAAGTTTGGTATTCACTAGGCATTCGCATGAACTGAGGAAACGAATTTTAAAATAAAATTTGAAGAATACCAGTGTTTCATGTTGGCAGAAATGAATGCAGTGCTTTATATGTATTTCCAGATGTGATTCCAAACGGAAGTCATCGCTCTTTCCACGTTAATAAGTGAATCACGGAAAAATTATCATCGGCCGTCGCGGGGAATCGAACCGGCCACGAATTCTCCAGACTCACATGTGATTAGCTGCCAAACCACATGGCAGACTCACATGTGATTTAACTCTCAACCCACATCACATGTGACTATGGAGAATTCGAGACCGCTGCGGTGCAGTGGTAGCATGTCCGGCGCGTAACTGGAAGATCCTGGGTTCGATTCCCGGTGGGCCGCCGCGGTGGCGCAGTGGTCTAAGGTGCTGACCTCTGATCATTCGTCCGTAAGGGGTCCGGGTTCCAATCCCGGTGAGGCATGGATGTTGTGTTTGTCTTACGGCACTGGCTCTCTCCCTTCCCTGGAACCAGTGACCCTAAATTAGGGACGGGCGACTGCTTATAGCCCATTGAGTTGCTCACGGTGGTCGTTAAACCTCCAATCAAAAAAAAAAAAAAAAAAGATTCCCGGTGGCGCCCGATGAGAATTTTTCAGCGACTCACTTATTAACGTGGAAAGAGCGACGATTTCGGTTTGGTTTTCCTGATCCCCGTCGAGTGTATGAATTAATGGTAATTCGTTTCAAAATCCTGTTTTGTGCAAAGACAAACGAATAATTATCATGGGGAAAGACCTATTTTTTTTTTTTTGTCTGTCTGTCCCTGCCTTCCACCCAGGGTGGGTTGAGTAACTCAAAGGCGAATATTCCATCTATGAAGTGTGACGTACTACGGAGGTGAAAAAATGTGTCTAGAAGGCAAATCTGCAGCGAGACACTCTGTCCGCGTAGCTCAGTTGGGAGAGCAACTTACTCCGGTGACGTACAGTGATCATAGAAACCCGGCTGAGGTTCGGCTACTCAGGCCGATGCGCAGAAGCCTACGATAAACTGTGTGCTGTGACACATTGCCCTGATTACCACTGTTGTAGCTGCGCATGATTTGTCGCACTGTGGCCCTGCGGTCGCTGTGAACAACGTGTGACAGTCTCCGCTCCCCTCTAGCATCATTGAGCTGCGGACAACACACGACTGGACGACGGTTCATCGTTTGGCTATCTGTGCACCACGTTTGATACGTACTCACTACAGCGGCACTTCAACAACCCACAAGCCGCGCCGTTTCCGAGATCGTAGTTACGACGCGTCGTGCCGTCACAATTTGTCCTTTAGCAAACTCTGATAAATCGGCAGCTTTTCCCATCCTGACTCCGAACACTCTACAGGGTGTTCAAAATGTCTTGTTCCCCACCCTATAATAAGAAATGTAAGTGAGCTATGTATCTGTTGTATGATGTATATGTTGAGTTATGGTCTGTATTGTGTTCATTTACAGATTAGGTACAGGCACCATGTGTGATACCAGCGAATACACCCTGGAACAGTGGATTGTTGTCAGTGTCTGGGTACACGAACGTCCACACACAGTGAAGACAATGCGTGACATGCGTGCTGATTTCCAACAACGATTCGAGAAAGAGGCCCCTCCAAAACCGACTCTTCTGCGGTGGGAACATAAACTCTTCGAAGCAGGCAACATCAAGGATAAACCACGAACGGGAAGACCATCAACCAGAGTGCAACAGTGTCAAGCGGTCGAGGAATCAGTTATCAGGTCACCGACGAAGTCGCTCCGCAAACGATCAGCGGAGCTTGGAATACCACGATCGCACTGCATAAGCACGTGAAGAATGACCTTAATTTGCACGCATCTCGCCCGATGTTCGTTCAGGAGTTATCAGACATCGATTTGAACTGCAGACGGGATGCATGTGCAATGATGCTTCAGACATTTGCCACAATCCCAAAACGTGCATGGAAAGGTCATTTTCAGTGATGAATGTGCGATATACCGCAGCTGTCGATCACAGAACGTTGTGTTCTGGTCCAAGGAAAACCCACATTCTGTCGAAGAATTGGAACATCATCCTCCGCATGTCATGATATCGGCTGCAATGAATAGTCGACATCTGTTTGGACCGCATTTCTTTGATGGCCCAGTGAATCAGACAACTTATCTGGACATGCTGCAAAACCTGGTTTGTGCCACAACTTGGAAATCTTGGCATTCTGAATGACGTATGGTTCCAACAGGATGGAGCACCCGCCCATTACGCAATCGCTGCTCGGGAATACCTTGGTGAGGTCTTTCGGGATCGTTGGATCGGCCGAGGTTCGGCAGTGCTGCCCGCTCCACTTGAATGGCTACCTCGAAGCCCAACGTGTGATAATGCCCTTTGGGGTTTCATAAAGGCGGTTGCTGCACAGCAGCGCTACCAAACTATTGATGAACTTAAACAAGCAGTGAGACGTGCTTTCTCTCGTAACTGCGGAAAATGTCCCACAGAACATGGCGTTAAATTATTCTCTGTCACGAGAATGACGGAGCCCAAACGGATCCACTGGATGTTTAAGGATGGCTCAACATATAACTCAACACATACATCACAGGGATGTAAGGTCAGGTGATGCGTAACATCACAGCCTCTCCTTGACAAATGTCAACCCCGCCTTCTCGTGGTGCATCCTGTTCCTACTAAAGGGGCTCTGACGACCGCCAGTAGCGGTATAACTATACCATCGGGATTAGAGGAAATTCTATCCCACACTCACCAACCCGCTTGGCCAGCGTGGTGAGTTATGGCCAAACCCCTCCAAAATGACTCCACAACTTAAATCTTGGCCCTCAGTCTCCGGCAGCTGGAATGTACCTGGCCAAGGCAGCGGCCAGTGCGACATGAAGGCAGAGGGTGCTAAGAATCCCCGGAGGACCGGACTAGGCTGCCATCTGATGCTGACCTTGGCAACGTACAATGGACGCTCCCTATCTTCTGATTCAAGGCTTCTTGAATTGGAAGAGGAACTACAAAGGATCAAGTGGGACATCGTGGGGCTAAGTGAGGTAAGGAGAAAAGGAGAAGATCTCATCGAACTGAAAAGTGGACATCTCTTCTACTATCGTGGGACAGATAATGGCAGAACTAGTGGTGTTGGATTTATAATAAACAAGAAACTGAAGGATAAAGTTGTAGAAGTTGAAAGTTCCTCTGACAGAGCTGCACGGCTTGTTATCCAACTCTCGAAAAGATACCAGGCTCAGATTATTCAAACTTATGCACCCACCACAAGTCATCCTGAAGAAGAAATTGAAGAATTTTATGAGGAAATTTGTCATCTAAATAATAAAGGTAAGCAGCACTTGAAAATAATTATGGGAGATTTCAATGCAAAAATAGGGCAACGGCAACAGAATGAAACTTCAGTAGGTAAATTCGGTCACGGCAACAGAAACCAGCGTGGAAATACTCTCGTTGAGTTTGCAGAGGCAGAAGGGTTTTTCATCTTGAACTCCTTCTTCAAGAAAAAGCCACACAGGAAATGGACATGGAGACATCCAAATGGGACGACAAGTGAAATTGATTTTATTATGTGTAACAAAAAATTCGTCATAGAAGACTGCAGTGTGCTAAACAAGTTCAACACAGGTAGTGACCATAGATTGGTGAGATGTAAGATGCACCTCAACACTAAACTTGAACGTGGCAAGCTCATAAGACAAACAAAATCTATTGACATAACCAACCTTAAAAAACACCATAATACCTTCAAGTTGGAACTGAAGAACAGGTTCTCTGCTTTAGAAGGCCTAACATCGGAAGAAGTGGACATCTCTGAAGTTAACAGAAAAGTAACCAAAGCTCTTATGGAAACAGCAACAAAATTAGCTGGGTCTAAGAACAAGTTGCATGTAAATAAATTATCAGGAAAAACGAAAATGTTGATGCAAAAAGAAGAGAGATGAGGACAACTAAAGAAGATGTGACTTCCAAAGTGGAATATATAGAGCTATGCAAGACAGTACGAAAAAGTATCACTGAAGACGTAAGGAAATTCAACTGTGAACTAGTAAGGAAAGCAATTGAAAACAACCAAAGCCTAAAGATAGCAAAGGGACATCTCAGTAAGGGAAGAAAACAGATTATGGCACTGAGAAAAGAAGATGGTTCTGTAACAAGAAATAGAGGCGAAATTGTGACAAGAGTGAAAGATTTCTACTCCAAATTATATGAAAGGGATGATACATGTACTCCAGACATCATGAAAGATACCAGTACCAGAATTCCTCCAGTCCTTCCAGCAGAAGTTGCGCATGCAATCAAGAACATGAAGCGGGGAAAAAGCTCCAGGAGAAGATGGAATTACTGTAGACATCATACAAGAAGCAAGTGGAGAAATCGAAACAGTACTCGCCCAAATTTTCACTCGATGCCTTAATGAAGGAAAGATTCCTGAGGATTGGAACACCGCTACAATGATCCTGCTACATAAGAAAGGTGACATTGAGGATCTCGGAAACTACAGACCTATCAGCCTCCTATCAGTAGTTTATAAAATCTTCACTAAAGTTCTTTCACACCGCTTGAAGGTAACACTGGACATGGCTCAACCGAGAGAACAAGCTGGATTCAGGAGTGGCTACAGCACAATAGATCATATCCATGTGCTGAGAGAACTAATTGAAAGAGCAAGGGAATATGAACTTCCATTGTGCATGGCTTTTATCGATTATGAAAAAGCCTTTGATTCGGTGAAACCATCAGCAGTTACAATGGCTCTGAAAACCTGCGGTATTGAAGATGCATACATTAATATTATTAATAACATCTATGAAAATGCAAGTGCAAAGATTCGGCTATTTGAAAATACAACACACATAAAAATTGGAAAAGGAGTGAGACAAGGTGACACCATATCTCCGAAGCTCTTTAATGCCACATTGGAGGGTGTTTTTCAGTCACTGAGCTGGGAAAACAAGGGGATAAAGATTAATGGAGATTATCTATCCCACCTTCGTTTTGCTGATGACGTAGTCATTTTTGCAACTAGCCCATCAGAGCTGCAGAGTATGATCCAGGAACTTGCTGACAAGAGTAAAGAAGTGGGATTAAAAATGAACTTTCAGAAGACAAAAGTGATGTTCAATGCTTTTACAAGAAATGAAGATTTATCGATTGATGGAGAAAAGCTGGAGATAACAGACACGTACGTTTATCTTGGACAGCAGATATCAAGTGAGGGTCACATTGATGAAGAAATTAATCGGCGTACAAAACTTGCCTGGAGAGCTTTTGGAAGAAACAGCATAATTTTCAAGAGCAATATGCCATTATGTCTTAAAAGAAAAGTGTTTGATCAATGCATCCTTCCAGTGCTTACGTATGGTGCAGAGACGTGGACCTTAACTAAAAGAGACATACAAAGGCTGCAGACAACTCAAAGAAGCATGGAGAGGTGCATACTTGGTGTAACCAGGAGAGATAAGAAGAGGAACTCGTGGATCCGAAAAATGACAAGAGTGGAAGACATCATGATCAGAGTTAAATCCCTGAAATGGCAATGGGCTGGACATATTGCCAGAAGGACAGATCATCGATGGACAGCCGAAATTTTAGATTGGATTCCAAGGGACAGGAAAAGACCCAGAAGAAGACCACATGGGAGATGGGTGGATGAAATTCGAAAGTATGCAGGGGTGACATGGAGGAGACTGGCACAAGACAGACCGTTGTGGAGGAAACTTGGGGAGACCTTCGTCCAGCAGTGGATTGATAATGGTTGACAATGATGATGATGATGATGATACATCACACAACAGATGCATAGCTCACTTACATTTTTTATTACAGGGGGGTAACAAGACATTGTGGACATCCTGTACTAGCCGAAAGCAGGTCCTCGGGTTGAATATATACTTCTCTGTCAACTTCACCTGCGCCACCGTTGGGTCTTCAGGCGAGGTCATTTCTCTAGGCTGGGGGTGATCATAATAAAATGCCTCTTCGGTGTATGTTTACAACAATCGGTGGAACATTAAGACAAGTTTATATCCCTCAAATGAGGTTACTTTCTGAATGATCATGTGGATTTAGACTGAAAAAATGAAAGGATAATTTCAGAGAAAGGAGGGAGTCAGTGCTGTAGGACAAACACCCCAGTCATGCCTCAATCGAGACTTGAATCCGAGCCCACTGGGACGAACAGTCAGGAGCTAGCAATTAGATCACTGCGCCACGGGGCGCCAGGCAGATGTTCAAAAGGTTGCGTCTGTGCACTTCCGTGAGTTTTGGGACCCGCATAGAATTTACAAAAGTTAAGTCTTTTGCTAATGATTTCTCCATACGATTCTTTACTTCATCAGCAATCACCCGTATATTTAGCAGAACCATAGCATTGCATTCTTCAATGTCGTCATCCCGCCCTTATAGGGGTGTGTGAAAAGTGCCGTCGCACAGTGCCCCACGCTTCGGCGAGGGAACGGGGGGCTCACACCCTAAGAAAAACAGAAAGAAAATCAGAGAGAGAGGGAGGGAGCGAATTTCTTATTTTCAATTATTCTAATTTTATTTTTTAAACTCCGTCTCATTTAATTATTCCTTTTTTTTTAATATCGATTGCTGAATTTATATTTACGCCGCCGCGGTGGCGCACTGGTCTAAGAGATGGCTTATGACTATTCGTACGATATGGGTCCGGGTTCGAATCCCGTGAGGCATGGATGCTGTGTTTGTCTTACGGCACTGGATCTCTCCCTTCCCTGGAAACAGTGACCTTAAATTAAGGACGGGCGACTGCCCATTGAGTTGCTCACGGTGGTCGTTAAACCTTCAAAAAAAAAAAAAAATATTTACCCAAATATCGGCAGCCAAGTACAATAATATGTCTAGGAGAACATTAGTACTGAAGCCATATCTTTCAACGTGCACTGATAGTTATCGAAAAAGTTACTTCCATCTGATGTCAAAACTGCAGCCGGTGCTTTAAGATACATGAATAAAATTCTGAATCCTTTCTCTCATGCTTTTATCGCCTACAGGATATTACTTACTGTCCCAGTAACGGTGGCAACAGCAGAAAGAAGCTTTTCACGCTTGAAGAATCAAATCTTGTTTGAGATTTGTCATGTCTCAAGAAAGTATGATATCTTCGGCAACTTTGTCAATTGAACACGATAAAGCAAGCAAAATAAATTTTGATCATTTAATAGCTGACTTTGCCGGAATAAAAGCAAGAAAAGTCCAATTATTATAAGGTGAGTTAAATAATGTAAGAACTGTCCAGTAATAGGTAGAGACAAAGCCATTGTGAGGGGAAGGATGTACACTGAAGAGCAATTGAACTAGACAGCTGGCGTTATCGAAATATGACGCTGTGGGAGGCCCTGTAAACGGAAACGACATGACGTATGCAGCGATCCGACAATATAATGAGTATTGCGACGGAAATCAGTATGAGTCCGACGCAGTATGGGTAAGACGAAGGATATAAGCGCATTTGATCGTGGGCAAATTGTCGGAGCCCGAAGAATGGGTCACTCCATCTCGGAAGTCGTGCAGGGACTGGGATTATCACGAGCCACTGTGTCACGGGCGCACAGTGAGTACATCGAATCCGGTAAAACCATCACTGCAAGGGCCAACTGCCGTGGACAACAGCGTATGGATGAGCGGGGTCATCATCGGCTAGTTCGCATTGTAACAGCGGATAGACGGGCCACAATGCAAGAAATCACTCGGCAATTTAACGCTGGTGCACAAAAACGTGTAAGCAGCCACACTATACAGAACCATTTCCTCGCTATGGGGTACAGAAGCCATCTTCCCACGAGGGTACCGCTGCTAACCGCACATCACAGGGTTCAAAGATTAGCATGGGCGCGGGAACACCGCCACTGGACTCTGGACATGTGGAAAAATGTTGCCTGGACTGATGAGTCGAGATTCACGTTGGTACATGCGGATGGCAGGATACGAGTACGGCGCAAACCACATGAAGCGATGGATCCTTCTTGCCAGCAGGGCACTCTTCAAGCTGGTGGGGATGGCATTCTCGTCTGGGGACTGTTTACGTGGACTGAAATGTGACCCCTGGTACGTGTGGCATCGTCCTTCACAGGTCAACGTTACCGGGATATCCTGGACGACCATTTGCTCCCGTTTGTGCGTCTTCAACATCCCACTGGGGACCTCATCCTGCAACAAGACAATGCAGCTCCCGAATTCTATCCGAATGGTTGGATGAACACTCCACCGACGTGACCTCGCTTCCTTAGCCAGCTAGGTCACATGACCTCAGTCCCATCGAGCACATCTGGGATGCCATCCAGAGAGTTGTTCGAGGCTATGACCCCCCTCCATCAAATCTTCGTGAACTGTGGGAGCTTGTTCAGGGGTCGTGGATCCGTATGGCTTCCCAACGCTTCCGGTGTCTTGTCGAGTTCATGCCGAGACGAATCGCCGCCGTCATCAGGGCGAAAGGTGGTGCTACACGTTACTAGACAGGTATCTCTAATTCAAGTGCTCTTCAGTGTATGCTGGTGTGCTTGTTTTATTTACATCATTTAAAAGACATCTTTCGTTATTGGTTAATTTTCAAACTGTTTGACGTAGCATTACACTGTACAGATAACTGTAATAAATTATGTTTTAAGTCTGGTGTAGGTTTTATGTCTAGTGGTGGTGGTGGTGGGGAGGGGGAGGGGTGGAGTTAAAGAAAGGGGCTCCGCGGCTATGGGTTCGCACTCGGCATCTCGGCTGCTAAGGGCGGCTCTGTCATCAACAGTAGGCGTGAGTGGGCATATCGTTCCACCTGTGCGACAAATCTTGATCTTAGAGATCCATTCGCAGAAACTGCGCTGCGGTAATAGCGTATAATTCGACTTATGCGACGATTTTCGAGCTTGAAAATCCGTTTGTAGAAACCTTGCTGGAACAAAACACTGTTCCCATACTGCGATGAGAGCATACGATGAATTTCATCTTGTGATACACTTGCAGCACACACACAAGCACAAAAATGGAACACTGCTACTAGATGTTCTGCTTTGGTACATATGGAAAGCGTAGATACCACGTTAAGGTCCTGCAACAAACAATAAGAACTGAATGATCAAGGGAAAGCATCCATAACAGTGACTCCACATCCACACATACCGGGTCGAAAAGCAGTACAGCCAAGGATGGACGTCTGCTAGACTTCGAAATCACGGTCCGGTTGGTAGGGAAACTTTATTTAAGAAACACTGAAAGAAATAATTTTTAATGTTTTTATGTAATTGCAGGCTGCAAAGGAATTCGTGCAATATCCTTCCCCACACACAGCCTGGATACATACTCATTAATTTTGCAAGTGTCTTGAACTTTTTGTACGTTCTTGAATACAAAATAAAACCAAAGTTTGGGGCTTTTTTTTTTGTAAATGTTCCGTCCCTCGTTTTTTTTTTTTTTTAATCAAAAACGAGTGACGGAACATTAACCTTCTATCTGTTTATGTGCGGGGAGGAAGAAGTTCAATACTAAATTTTATCAGTTTAAGTAAGCATATAAATTTGGGACCGGATACTTCAATCCTACCTGCAAATTCTGGACCAGAATACTGCATGTAGTCTTAATCCTGAGGGGACTACGACACGATACAAACAAATGGTGTCAAGAAATTTAATATTTTCCCTAGGTGGTTGGGCATACTGTCCTTTCACCAGCACCCCAAACTGTGACGCATTTCTTTTAAATAATTTGAAAACTAAGAGGTTTGAAACAAAAATATTTTCGATCATTCGGTTATATGTCAAAACAACCCGGAAAAAAAATATCCCGACCTACTTCGATTTTGGAGAGATCTACTGAAATTTACTCATTACGACCTACTTCGATTTTGCAGAGATGACAGTTCCCAGCCCCTTTTCCGTTTCGAATCGGGAAGTGAGATTGCTGGGTATTTTTAAGCTGGCTATTAGGGCGAGACCAGGATACTCATGCAGGGTTTGAGTTATTGTGACGTGGGTTATTTTGACGTACCATAACTGTAACCCTGGGGTTATTATGACGCAGGTTTACTTTTTCCTGTTTTTTTCACGCTGGGTTATTTAGATGCCGGGTTGTTTTGACCGGGTTATAACGACGAGGGTTACTTTTTCCGAGGTATTTGGACGGTAGAGTAAAGAGTTGCATTTGTGTATAACAGACATGATACACTTCCACCAACACGATATATTGATTAAAAAGAAATTGTACGCTTAATAGAAGGGTTTGACAGCAGATATTTTCGTGGATTAAGGTTGAGTAGAAATAAGAATCAGTGGCGGCTTTTGGGAGGAGGCAAGGAAGGCAGTGCCTGCTCAGAATTTTAAGACTCTTAGTTAGAATTATTCGTTTTGTTCATTCAGTACTTTTGGATATAGGAGAGCAAACGTTTATGCTAGTTAACTCTTTTGAATTAAATGTCATCCATGCGTTCATTCAGTTTCTTAAATTGACGCTTTTGGAAAACAATCGGTAGCGCGTAGTTACGAAATGTCCTCAGCTTGCGATCTCTGTCCGTGAGGCAGGAAACGAAATGCCTCTCGTAGATTTTGCGCCAAACCTGTTTACTTCCACTGAATCAGTAGATCCAAAGGGTAGGCGGTGGAACGACGAACACAAAGAGCGCACGCGCACCGTGGACTTCCTGTGGGGCAGGTGCTATCTTGCCTCACGGGAACAGCTGTTACCCTGTAGGCAGCTCCACTGTGTTAACTCCTCATTCTGACGACAGCTTCGAGCGGCGTTACATAGCGCCTTCTTCCTAGTTGCTTTTTTTTCACACTAATGTTTTACGAATTTTATTTATGTTTTACGAAGAGTTGTTTGTCAGACCATGGCTTCTGCTTTAAACATATCTAATATGGTGGAGAGCTTACTGGGAAAGCCTTTCAGTAGGTGAGATTTTGAAGAAAAGAATCAAATAAAAAATGATGGTAGGCCTACACCTGAAATGAAAGAGATGACTTGAAAGGGCAAAACTTCAAACAGAGGTTTTAATATTGACTGGTACAGAAAAGAACAATGGCTAACTGGTAGTGAATGAACGAACAAACTATATTGTTGGCCATGTTTGCTGTTTCCTGTGAGTGGCAATGAAGTCTGGCAAGAGAAAGGCTTCAATGATTTGAAAAACTTACGACGTGCTTTGGACAGGCACAAAAAGTGTAAAATCGCATTCTGGCAGTTGTTAAATTAGAGTTGCTAGGTAAAACAAGGATAGACTACTCTCTTAACGAAGCGAAGAGAACAAGTGACTTACGTCATAATGAAAAAGTAAAAAAGAATCGTGATGTAAGGAAGAAGTTGATTGATATTACAACACTACTGGCCCAGCAAGAGCTCCCATTTCGTAGATACGATGAGAGCGAAGTCTCTGAAAATAAGGGAAATTACCTCGAGATGATTGATTTACTCTCCAAGAGTGACGAAACATTGAGGGTGTTTTTGGAGAATAGTACAACATTTTCAGGAAACTTCAAAAGCAATACAGAATGATTTAATCGAATCAGTTGCTCATATAGTTAAGAATGAAATCAATACAGATATTGAAAATGCCCAGTTTTCTTCTTGACAGATTGATGAAGCGACAGACATTAGCTCCCATGCACAAGTATCAATTATAGTTCGATTCGTGAACGATGGAGTACCAGTAGAAAGATTCTTGGGATTTTTTGACGTAAGTTCTGATCGGTGTGCTACTTCGCTTAAACAATTGCTGGATCGTGAGCTGGAAAGATTTAGCTACAAAGAAAAACTAGTTGCACAGACATATGATGGCGCAGGAGTGATGGCATCAGAGCTGAATGGATTGCAAGCAAAAGTGAAGTGTGATGCCTCTCAAGCATTATTTGTTCATTGCTACGCACACAGGCTGAACTTAGTTTTGAGCAGAGCAGCGTCAGTGTTGAAGGAATCACGTATTTGTTTTGCAAATTTAAATGCAATTTGTGCATTATTTTCCAAATCGAGAAAACGTGTTCGTTTACTGGAATCTATTGGTGGACCCAGATCACCTCGTGTAACACACACCAGGTGGAACTTCAAATCTCGTTCAGTGTCTACCATAGCTGACCACAGGTTGCTGCTAATTGAAGTATTTGAAAAAATTGAGGATGATTACAACTATGATGATGAGACAATTCACAAAGCAGCAGGACTAAACCGGTGGCTTCAAGATTTAATTTCGTTTATCTTTTTCTTCTCATATAAAAATATTTGATTTAACTGAGGTTACTTTCTTTGTACTGCAATCAAATACACTGCTGGCCACCCAAAATGCAACACCAAGAAGGACACGAGATAGCAAAGCCAGATTTACTGGACACATAACAACAGATACAAAGATGAAACGATTGAGCTTACAGTCCCGTGCGACTTGCGGAACACACAGACATCAATAGTCCGTGGGGCCGCCATGGCTGGCAATAACGGCCGCTACACGCCGCGGCATTGAACGAAAGAGGCTTTGGATGTGGGCTTCGGGTATGTCGGTCCAGGCTGCTTCCACACGTTGCCACAGTTCATCAAGCGTAGCCGCGGGAGGTGCTTGCCGAGCCACTCGGTTGCCGATTAGCGACCAGACGTGTTCGATGGGCGACATATTAGGAGAACAGGAGGGCCACGGTAGCAGTGACACCTGGTGGGCCGTGAAGAATTGTTGCACGATGCGTGCCACGTGCGGGTGCGCATTGTCCTGTTGAAACGTGGCCGCTGGCAGGTCCTGCAGGTAAGGGAGGATTATAGGTTCCAAAACGTCGGAGATGTAGCGGTAGCTGTTGAGTGTACCGACGATGCGTACCAGAGGGGTGCTGGTATCATATCCATTGCGCCCCAAACCATAACGCCAGGCGTCGGACCGGTATGGCAATGCATAATGCAGGCGTCATACAGTCTCTCGCCGTGGTGCCTCCACACGCGGATCCGACCATCGTGGTGTTGCAGGCAGAAGCGGGATTCGTCGGAGAAGACAATGTCGTGCCATTCCTTAGTTCAGGTGTGGCGTTCAACGGCCCACTGCCGCCGCACTCGCCGGTGGTGTAACGTCAATGGTAATCCGAGTAATGGGTACCGTGCGACAAGTCCCCGCTCCTGCAGACGATGTCAAACGGTACGTGCTGACACAGGTTTTTGCGCAACACACCCTAATTCCTGCGCTAACGTTCGTGATGTGGCGATGCAAGCCGTCAATGCCCTTCGCACAACATGCCGGTCCTCTCGATCGGTTGTGGGCCGCGGCTGCGGCAATCGCTCACGTTGGTCCGTCCGTCCGTCCCTCCTGCACCCACCGAATCCATACTCGCCTCACTGTGGGTGGATGTCATTCCACACGGGCGCCAATGTATCGGTACGATAAACCGCTGTCGCGATAAGCCACTATTCGTCCTCTGTCGAACTCCGAAACGTGCTGGGATGACTGCCGTATTCTGCGACGAGGCATCAGGAAGCTTCCCATGCACAGGTCCGGCAGCACATCACACTTCCACTACTTACACCCCGCCTTCTGTGCACCCTTCTTATACTGCTTCTCGGTGGCGTGCCGGACGCACATGATTTACATATGCCCTGCAATGCTAATCGTTTGCACGTCCTCTCGCGGGCGACGCATGCTGCGAATTTCAGGCCAATCGGATGCTTCCTTCTTGGCGTTGCATTTTGGGTGGTCAGCAGTGTAGTTCCCATATTACATTATGTAACAAACGAATTGCTGGCTTATGTGAAAAATTGTGGTACTTTCAAGATCAGAGACAGTTTGATGATCTCTATCATAACGTGTGCAGTGAGGTTGGTTCTCCAAATAAAAGATTTAAAGGAAGCAATGATATTCCACCCACCGTGAAATACAGAAGACTGTATTATGAGGTATTAGAAAATGTTACAACTCAGTTAAAATGCCGGCTTTCTGACATTGAGAAATTAAAATTTCTTCAGCTGGTCGATGTACACTGCTTTCAAACTCATTCTAGAATTTTTCCTGAACAATGTTTTAAAGCTCTGCTTCAAACGTATGAAAAATACTTTGACAGCACCAAACTGCATAGTGAGATGCAGGTTCTGTATTCAGACATAGATCTGTGGAACAGTGCCAAAAGTAGAACAGAACTTCTATCTGCCATATACAATAATAATCTAGCACAGGCACAGCCAGAGTTGTTTAGACTTCTTTCCCTCGTAGTAACAATTCCTGCAACATCGGCCTCTGTGAAACGCAGTTTCTCGTGCCTGGAGAGGATAAAAAACTACAAGAGAAACTCCATTGGGCAAGAAAGGTTGCCAAACTTATCAGTTCTGTCCATCGAGAAGGCGCTTGTGAAGAGTATGGAAGCAGAGCAGACATGGTATAAGCATATAATAAATCACTTCGCCAAACAGAAAGAACGAAAGATAGACCTCATGTACAAAACAATATAAGCGTAAGGTAAGCTTTCTCTCTTGCTGTATAGGTAAACGATGTGTGCAGAAGTTTTCAAGACCTCTCTTTTGGCATCAGTGAAGTTAGAGGTGTATATAGAATTTCATTTGAGATGAAAAAGATGTATAGTTCAATCTTGCTTTTTATCTTCTGTTGATCTCTTTAATAAAAACTATTTCTATGCAATATATTTCATATTCAAACTGGCTTAACAGTTCTCAAATAGTCCAAGAGGGCAATTCAGACTGAGAAAAAATATATTTAGGCGAGGGGCTGGAATCTTACAGGTTTTGTGTTGGTCTCAAAGCCATGTAAAACGTGCGTATCCGGTAAACATTTTTTTAAATCTTTTCACGGGTCACGTTACTTATTTTATACTTCGCAAATGATAAAGTAAATAAAAAAAATTATGTGAAAAAAATGGCATTAAATTGAATAAATTTATTTGAATCCAGGCTGACAAGTAGTTTGCCTCCCCAGCAATTTTGGCCACGGGCCGCCACTGCAGACAATACCTTGCTTTTCATTAACTCCCTTCCTTCAAGCCGGCAACCTCTTATTGCACTCATCTCTTCCAAAGGAGTCGTCAGCCACGTCCTACTGTGTTACTGTCCCGGGAGAGGCTTAATAGCTAGCGCTGGTATAGCTTTAAACCCCACTTTGCGCGTTGGAATCCCCTACGTAGTAGCATAAACAAACAGCAGAGCAATTAGTAATGTTATCCCTCAGTGAATTCCTATCCACCCTTGAACTCGCCCGTGGTGATTGGAAGAGTCGATAGGAACTGAAAGGAAAGGTTAAACTAAAAATTTGGAAGGAAATGAAAAAAATAAAAAATAAATCTTAAACTAAGGATTTGGAAGAGTGGAAAACAACTGTATTTTTTCATGGCACTGGGTAGATCGAAAAGTAACGCGCACTACATTTTTTTGGCAACAGTTTAATAGACAGGCAAAACAAAACCTATACACAGTGAAACTATATTTGTTTGCTATTTTTCAACATAAGAACCTAGACGCTCGAGACATACTGTATGTCCCAACGTGGTACCAGTATAACCACCTGCGGACAACCGAGTTCACTTCGTCAGCCGAATTGAAGCGTTTGCCACCCAGGAATTTTTTCAAGGGACCAAACAGATGAAAGTCCAAAGGAGCCAGCTTCAGACTGTACGGTGGCCACTGGAGCACCTACCAGCCAAATTGCGCAGTTTTCTCTGTACTTTCTAGTCGTCTGTCAAATTCTTGGGCACCCATCGCGCACTGACCTTGCGAAATTGCTATTTGTCATGAACAATATCGTACACTATACCGCATGAAATGTTGAATTTCGGTGCAAATGTGCGCAGATGGAGCGGTCAATCACTCAGAATTGCCTGTTCAATGTCTCTCACAGTGGCAGGTGGTGACGCAGATTACAGGGCTACGAGAGCGTGGCGAATCGGCAAGGTTGCCACGGCTCTCTGCAAAGAAACTGCATCATCTGGAGATGTTACTGCGGTCCAGGCAATCACCACCATACACTTCGACCATTTCGTTTTGAATTTCCGTAGGAGTTTTCCCTTTAGCCCGCAAAAATAGGACTGTACCGCCTTGCTCTTCATTCGTAGACGATGCAAACAAACGCGACATCTTGTGCCGTCGTCCACACTGTCTTCCACCAGAGCGACACCTGATCCATCCACACCGGTCTGTACTGTGATATTCAAACTCGTTGTCTTCAAAACTGCAACCAACAAAGAGGAAAAAAAATGATGTGCGTTACTTTTCGATCTTCTATAGTATTTTGATAACTTTCTGCGGAGAAGTAAACATCGTACTTCCTATTGGGAAATAAGCAGGGCTGCACAACGAAAAACATGACACTATTTCTTGGCAAAGTCAAAATTATATTTTAAAGTTAAAAAATTGGGAAATGGCACATCTTAAACTGAGTGGGCAAGAAAAAAAAAGAAAAACTTCAGGGTGGGCTCACCCCCTTTGCGATGTCTCTGATTACAGCCAACCGAAAAGAAAAAAAAATTGAAACATTGAGAGAGAATTACTGACTCAAATTCAGAGCTGATAGCTGCGTGGAACAGAAAAACAAAAAACGTGTACGCAATAAATAGCAAACCAATGCAACATCCAAGAAAGTAGGTGCATGAATTAAATTATTCTGAATCGCTGCCCAATTATACTGTTTTGAAATACAGTAAAACCTCTCATTTAGGGACACTATCGGGATACTCAGTTTTGTTCCTTAAAGAAGAAATGTCCACAAAAGGGAATATTTCGTTATTTCTCGGTTATAGTAAAACCTCTCATTTAGGGACCTTCTCGGAACATTTATTTTTGTATAAAAAGCGATGTTTTTAAAAGAGATTTTTGCGTTATTTCTTGGTTGCAGTAAAACTTCTCATATAGGGACACTTTCGGGACATTTAATGTTGTTCATAAAAGAAAGGTATCATATGAAGAAAGCATATCACAAGAAAGTATTAAAGGCCGCCCCGGTGGAGCAGTGGTCTAAGCGCTGGCTTTTGATCATTCGTTCGACTTGGGTCCGGGTTCGAATCCCGGTGAGGCATGGATGTTGTGTTTGCTTTATAGCACTGGCTCCTTTCCTGGAATCAGTGGCACTAAATTAGAGACGGGCAACTGCTTATAGCACATTGAATTGCGCACGGTGGTCTTTAAACTCTCAATCAAAAAATAAATAAAAATAAAATAAAAATAAAGAAAGAAAGTTTTAAGCGCAGTTGCGGTATTAAATTGGCTCTTTATTACTATCTAATTCTATTCATTGGTTTATCCGGAAATTATCTTGACTATTGAATTAATTAAGGTTACTTTACTTTCCAGTTATCATCTGAACGTTCTACGCAATTTCTCTTCTATTTGGTTTCTTGTCACTCACGCTTCCCAGCTCGGAAGCCATTTCTTTCCTAACCTGTTCTACCGTCTCCAAAAAAACCCCTCTGTTTTAAACGTCTTTGTGTGTCCTGCCCCCTTCATGGTGTGACCTCCTCTTCTCCTTCTCTGTCTCGACCCTTAGCTTGAAGGAAAGAGCGTCCTGGGCTCCAAGTGCAATAAAATTATTTAGCTCTCAGACAGCGCCTTTAGATCACTATGTACGAGTAATAATAGATGCGTAGGCCAATAAAACTATATAAGCCAACGTACTAACACCTAAGTGAAAATCCTCCAAATACGTGGCGTCAGTGAATAACCAAATACATCGTTCTTTCCACGTTTTAGCAACACACAGCAACCGAAAAATTATCATTCGGTCACCGCCGCGGAATTGAATCCGGATCTCTCGATATCTAGCCGAGCGCGTTAGCCTTACACCATGGTGGCCAACAATCCACTGGATTATGTGTGTTTTTCTGTCAGCTTCTGACATCATAAATCCATAAGATGGGCTCAGCGTCTGAGACGTCTCCATCTGGTGGGCATCAGCGGGCTATATATTAATTACAGCAGTTATTTCAAAATATACTTTATTGGCAAAAACATAGGGAATACAGGCGTACCACATATGGCAAAATAAACAACAAAACAATGAGCGATACTGATGAAATATTACAGGTGAATGTGATACGGCAGTCAACTAAGGATGACAAAATGTTAAAATCCTTAATAAGGAACAATACATGCTTGAGGAAGATGATGCACAAGCAAAAGTAATGATTAATTAATAAAGCATGTGATGACGTGCACAGTGAGAGAAGAGCACAAAACAACAGGTAAATATATTTACAAGAATATAGTTGCACAACGCAGTGCACAAAAAGAAGGAAACATGTAAAACAGAACAAAAGCATATACTACGATAAAGGTACAGAAGTTCCCACAATCGAGGAAACCCCACGATATGTGACAAAAACGTGATAAGTATTACAGAACATAGTGGAAACTTGGGCAAACTCCCCAAGTGAAACACAAGGATACACAAAATACAAAGAGCAAGCCGTGCAGTATTGCATCGGTCCAAAAAAAACAATGACATGGGACGAGCAAGAAATACATGACGTCAAAGAATGTGAAAATGCAAGACAGAAATAAGGTATAAATTAAAAGATACAACACAATGCAGCAAGAAAAAAAACAGAAAGAACAAAGTCTCGCAGGGCAATACCTCTCGTATTGCTCCTAGAGAACAAATACAACTCAATGAAGGTACATGCAGAAAAAGCAGACACATGAGTGAAGAACAAGTAGTAAGGACAGGTGCAACGAAGAAACAAATACAGCACGGTACATGCACACGAATTACACAAAAATTGCAGAAAACCCCTACAATACAAATCATAAGCAGTTACATGACAAACACTTAGTAGACGCTGTGACGAAGCACCAGGAAGAGAGAACACAAAATCTCAACTGATGCATTCAGATCTTCGAAGCTGGAAGAAAAACAAAAAATCAGAAAGAAAGATGAATGGAAGATCCATTGATTTCGAACCAACCGGTCCCCTGCGCCCAGGTAGACCGGAAAGAGGCTTGAGATTGAGGGGTGAAAGCATCGAAGTTCTCCAGGCGTAGTCGAGACACGATGCGATTCCTAAAAATCGACCGTAAGGCCGCGCCAGCAGAGAGAATACTAGGTGTGGTAGCAGGAGAGCGGAGAGATTGATGATAAAGAAAAACGACATGTTTGACAAGTACGAAGAGATAGGCACAGGCATCCGGCAAAATAGCCGGGGGATGTTTGGTAAGCAATAGCCACTCGTACGCTTGAAAAGGGATGTCTCTGGAGCAAATGGTGCCTACAAGACGAAAGGCAGTATTGAGAAGTGGAAGGAGAACGGGACAGTGACAGTAGACATGAGGAACATCACCTTCAAAACCACAAAAGCAGCAGAGAGAAGTAGAAGAAATAGACATGTGAAAGAGAGAAGAAGGAACAGGAAGGCGGCGGTGAAGAAACCGCCAGTGGATGTTTCGCTCTAACGGGGTAGAAAATGGAGAGAAAGAGGCAGACCAGATAGGCAGCAGAAGAGAAGGAGAAGCATCAGGAAGACCATGCGGAGAAGTGAGGGGCGCACGGAGGAGCTCATAGATAGAGGCAGTGGAAAAAGAAGAAATGGGAGCAACAGAGTCCCGAAAGGGAAGGAAGAAAGGAAGAGAGAGGCTCGGTCCAGAGACAGAAACAAGGCCAGTGTCAGAAACCAGAAGTGGAAAGAGGGTACGGAGAGCGGAGCGAAGAAGGTCATACTCCTCTTCCAAGGTGGAAGAAGGGTCAGGAAAAAGAGAAGAGAGAGGTTTCCAGGTCAAATCGGAAGTTAATAAAGCTTCGACAGTGAGAATTCCTGAGCGGAACCAAGGGGGAAAAGAAAGTATGGTTGATCGGGTGGATGAATCTGAATGGAAAAGAAAAGAGGTTCTGCAAGCAGGTCCAGGGTGGTAGAGGGAGGAGCGCGGAGTAGCGGGAGAGAGTGAAATACCGCTAGAGCGTCGATAAGAAGTGGTGGGAGTCGTTTAGAAGTAGAAGGAGATGAATCCATCTGAAGAAAAAGGAGGAAAGTGAAGGATGGATCATGAAGAGAAATAAGAGTATTCAGGGTAGAAGAAAGTGCAGGGGAGGGCGAAAGGAGAAGACGAATGAAGGAGACGATTCGTTGAGCTCAATAATATGTTCTGACATCCGGGAAATGAAGACCACCAAATGATGTTGGCAGAGAAAGCGTGGCAGCAGAAATCCAATGTCTAGATGACCATATCACTGAAGTGAAAATACTATTGATGGCAGAGAAATGATGCGATTTAAACACACAGGAATCCCAGGGATAGAAGCATTGTGAGAGAAGATATCGATGAACAATTTGAGCACGTTGAAAGTAAGAGGAAAAAGAAAACGCAAATCGCCAAAAACCAGCCGTGCGATGAAGTCGTGGGCGGAGAGCTTGCCAAGTGACGTTGCTTGCGGTAAAGGAGTGTCCAAAATGAGCTCCAAGAAATATTTGGGTCGAAGAGGACCACACTGCTCCCCACGGTAAGTCAGTGCGGCCTCTCCAATCACCACACCACAGGCCAGCACTTTTCGGAATATTCAGGGCAGCACCAGAGAGAGCAGCATACTGTTCATAAGTGGCAAGAAGAGTATCAAATTGGTCATCGCGGCGATGACAAAAGGTAACATCATATGCGTAAGCAGAGACAAGAAAATGGTGGTGCCGAGTACTAGAGACAATCAGTCCTACCGCAGGTAAGAGAGACGCTCGACTTGCAATAAAAAAGGGCTCAAAGGCGAGAGCAAAGAGTTGTCCTGATAATGGACAACCTTGTCTGATGCCAGATCGAAAAGGAATCGGGGCCGTCAAAAATGTGGCCATCCGAACGTGCAAATGGGCGCCCCGGTAGAGGCTAAGGATGAGAGAAACAAAAGCGGGAGGAAAACCAAAGTGAGTTAATACGGCAGAAAGGTAAGTGTGAGAGACGTTATCAAAAGCGGATTTCTGGTCAAGATTAAACAAAGCTAGGGGTTCGGAATGTTTTAGTGCAAGAAAGGAAAGGTTATGAAGAAAGGAGATATTGTTAGAAATAGAACGACCAGGCACGGTATATGTCTGGTCGGGGGATATGAGGAACGGAAGAACAGAATTTAGGCGGCGAGAAAGGAGTTTAGTGAAGAATTTGTAATCCAGGTTGAGAATGGAGATGGGGCGCCAATTCAACAAGTCCAGAAGGTCACCCTTCTTCGGCAGGAGGATGACATGTACAACTGTAAATTCCGGCGGAAGCGCAGGAGAAGAAAGAGCACACGAAAAAGCGGCAGAGAGAAAAGGCAGGAGTGACGGAAGAAAGGCCCGATAGAACGACAGCGGGAGGCCATCAGGTCCCGGGGAAGAGTGAAGATTAAGGGAGGCAAAAGCCTCTCTCAATTCAGGCAAAGAAAAATCAGCAATGAGAGGGGCGCAGAGAGAAGACGGTACCTGAGGGAGAGAAGAAAGAAAAAAGGAGGAAGAAAAAGAAGAACCCTGCGCAACCGCTCGGAACTTCTCCTGAAAGAAGTGACGGACATGAGAGAAGATGAGAGTTGTATTGCCAGTAACAGTGCCATCAGGCAATCGGAGATGTCTGATGGAAGATGACGTGCGTCGCATGGATTCCATCTTCGAAAGGACTTCGAAAGAATGCGTCGATGGTGAAATACGTAGGAGCCGAAGACGACGGACTGCTTGCTGAGCAAACGGTTTGAGGCAGGCATGAAATTCATCACGGACAGAGGCATAGTGCGGGTCAGACATTGGTGTCGCGGAGAGGAGTCCTCGTAGGTTACTCACCTCCATCGAGCGAGTGGTGGAAATAGTAAAGGAGAGTTGACGAACGAGCAAGAAAAGATCCCGTTTGACATCAAGCCACAAACGCAAGGCGCTTGGGGTCGTTGTGAGCAGCAGCTTTTGATCAGAAAGGAACTTCTCAACTTCCTCACAAAAGGAACGGTCTTGCAAGAGAGTGTCATCAAACGTCCAATGACGACGCGTAGATGAAGGTGCAGGAGAGACGCAAATTGATAGTGAAACGGCAGAATAGTCGGAAGAAACAGTAGGTGAATGTCGAGCAGCAGTGATAGCAGGGAGTAAGGAAGCAGAAACATATATTCGGTCCAATCGCGCAGCAGTAGAACCGAACGTCGGCGGATTACACCACGTAAAGGAAATGGAATCTGGATTTAGCCGTCTGAAGGAATAGACAAGATGAAAATCATCAAGGAGCTGATTCAGCTGTGAAACTAAATTCATGCGGTATTCGCCAAAAGACGAATTTCTGTCAAGAGAAGGCTGCAGCGTGCAGTTAAAATCCCACCCAAGAACGAAAAAATCCCCGGAAGGAATCGCTGCAATCGCTGCACGAATATTACTGAAAAGATGAGCAACATATATTTCATCAGTGGGAATATATACATTAAAGATATGAAAAGTAACATTATGCACACAAAAGGTAAAACACTGAAGAAAATCAAGGTGTAAATTTGTCACAGAAATAGAAGTCAGCTGAGTCAAAAACCGCTGGCGCACACCTACAGCTATACCACCATGCCGCGAGAGGCGATACGAGTGGTAAAGGGTGTACGGCCAGCGTCTCCATTGGTGAGTGAGAGTGTCAGCAGAGCAGTGAGTTTCCTGGAAAAGGAGAACATCTCCACCAGCGGCAGAAATGTCCTCATAAACGAGGACGTTCAACACTGGTGTCGCGAACCCGCGACAATTCAAGGAAGTCACAGTGAAAGTGCCATGTCTCTAGTGGCAGTGACAATCTTTTCCAAATGGGAACAGAAGTTGTTGTACCGCCGTTGGATGCACTTCTGAGTGGCAGCGTCCTCGGCAAATGGACTCTTGATAGTATTGTAAAGAGTTAACAGTTGTGCCAGTTGATTTTCAACTGCTGGGTAGCGACCTACAAATCGGTTGACATAGGTGATTAAATTAGGAAGAAGAGTATTGGCACAAGCAAAGTCGTGCAATTCGTTATAAGGGAGAGGAGTGTCCGGAAACACATTCATGTGTAGCCGTGCGGAAAATTCCTCAAGAGGCAGGAGGTAGATAACTGGCTTGGAAGACTTGACAGGGCGACCCAAAGCAGGTGATCCAGCAGCCTTAGTCGGAGAGGTTTGAGTAGAGTGGCCAGAATGTCGCTTGGCATCCCTTTTGTCAGGACGGGTCCGGAGATAACCCTCCGTCCCATCATTCATCGCTTGGTCGCTGACGCTTTGATAGGCTGTGTCATCAGCGGTCGAGGTCTCGTTATCAGACTGGTCAGTCGCAACGGACTCAGCAACTGCTGTAGGGTCCGCAGGAACACGAAAAGATGTTGAAGATTGTAAAACTGGGTAGTGTTCCTTGGAGAGAGAAGATGGGACAACAATTGGCGTAGAGGTTGCCACCGAAGGTAGGTTGTTCGCAGGAACCACCGTCGGTAACGGAGCGCTACTAGGATCTTGATGAGAAGGCGTCGGATCTTGATAGACGGGCGAAACAGACTTTGGTACAGCAACTGGACACTGCTTATAGTAGTGACCAACCTGGTGACATTGACTACAATGGAATTCCGTCAGGAAGTTTATTTGCCTGACCTGATCCTCGCACCGAACAGTGAAGTGTGTTGGAAGCCGTTCGATTGCTTCTTGTGATGGAAATATGACCCTCGCAACACGGCGAGCACCTTGGATAACGTAATGGGTCGTTTCGGGCAGCAAGATGCGTTTGTATGCCTCCAACTACCCGACCAACCGAAGATAAGACAGCATTCAGCATGAGATCATTCACTTCCAACGGGACCGGGTGGAAAGAAACGTTAATGGGTTGGCCTTTGGCCCACCGGTTCTGCAGAAAGATGTCTATCACCAATGGTGAGGCCAGATGTTAGAAGAGATTTCGCCATTTCAGCCGTGGCCAGATAAACAACCACAAGTCGTCCACTACGATACATTTGCGGAATAGATTCAGATGGGAACCGCTGTGCAATGGCATCTGCATATACTAGCAAAGGAGTGTCCGGAAGGGCTTCGAAATGGACGCCTTTTGCAAGATTCTCAGTAAAAGCTGTGCCAGCTGGAGAGCTGGCTGGGATATTAAGCACGATATTATTGCCAGCTTGGGAAATGAAAGATTTCAGCTTTTCAGCGCCAACATAATTATTCTTGGATGCTGGACGAGAGACTTTTGAGGCTGCAACAGAAGAAAACGAAGGTAATGACACGTTGGGCTCGGCAGTGCTTGAAGAGGCTGCATTTCCAGTGATGTCCATTGCGTCATCATCGATAGCGGAAGCCGGAAGATGTGACGTAGCTGGAGAAGGCAAATTGGCAACGCCACGAGCGGACTCTTGCGTGGCAACACCCCCATCTGGGGCATCAGAAAAGGAAGAGAGATTAGGGCTATCACTATCCCTACCGGACGTCGCCATCTTTAATGGCGGCGCCCAGTAGCGAGCTTGGCCAACTCGGCCAAACGTAAATAAGATGAAATACAACAAAATAGGCACTCACCGCGCTCGAAACGAAGCAAAATGAAAGACGATACCTTTATACTTAAGGTGAACGTGAAATTAAGGAGTGAAGAGTCCAATAACACACCCAAATCACAAGAAAATCGCGGAGCAACAACACGCTGCTCAGTAAAATCCAAAGGGCGAGATCCAAAGTGAAATTCCTCCAAATACGGGCGTCAGTGAATAAACAAATATACATCGCTCTTCCCACGTTTTAGTAACACACAGCAACCGAAAAATTGTTCCCCGGCGGTGACCGAATAACAATTTTTCGGTTGCTGGGTGTTACTAAAACGTGGAAAGAGCGATGTATTTGTTTAGTACTAACACCTACTAATGACCATTGCCGTCCAGACAAATAACATCTTACCGAAGCCGTTTCCCACGCTGACTGAAAAAGGAGATCTACTACTGAATATTCCCTACTATTCCTGGAAATGAATTAGTTGTAAAATCTGAAACCCTCGTAAGAGTTGCTATCGTTGTTTATCCCCAGGTATGTGAAGTGATGTATCTTCCCTAATATATATTTAAGACAACACACTCGTGATGTTCAGGTAGAATAAATTGTCAGCGTTTATTCACAATTAAATGTTTTATTAATATCGACTATAGTTTCGCAGAGCATTTGGCTCAGCATCATCCATTTGTCCTGATGATGCCGAGTCAAACGCTCTGCGCAACTATAGTCGATGTTAATAAAACATTTCATTGTGAATAAACGTTAATTATTTAGGGTATCTTCCCTGAAACATACTGTTGTTTCTATCTGTGAGGTCAGCTAGATGTTGATCATTTCTTGAGATGAACATTATTTTGTTAAAATCAGTTTAAATACAGATGAAATCTAATAGTACAGTTGCGTACATAAATATACGAGAAATTGGCGACGTCGTGGCGCACTCCACATTCATTTGATTAGGATTTTCTTCATGTCACGTGTATGTAGGAAAAGGAACAATCACAGCTGTTATGATAAGTGAGATTACAGATGTGCATAAGAACTGTGTTTAATGTATGATGGGTTATCAGAAAAAAATTATTGAAGTTCATCATCACTTCCAACATTTCACGTATATAAGAACTTGAATGTTCTGAATCAGATCTTAGTTGTATGTATGATTCTCTTTTCTAATTTTGATTGAAACATGTATAAAACAGCAAAATCATTATTTGCGCCGCGGATGAATTAGTGGTCAACGTTTGTGACTGCCACGGAAAAGTCTTCAGATCGAACCCTTGCAGGTTCGAAGGCTTGAACCACTAAATGTGCGGCGGATGGGCATGTTAAGCCCTCGGATGCTGGGTAATGGCCCCCTGATTACAAATAAAAGAGTCTTCCTCCTCCTTTCTACCCAGCTTCCGCGTGGCTTTCCTGTCGGGCACTCAAGCCCAAATTCCCTAGCTTTGTACTTCTTAGGGTTGTTTAAGACCTGGGGTCAGACACTCCCTTCCTAAAATCTCAACACAAGTCTTTAAAATCATTATTTGTATGAATTTAGTGCATACGGAAACATATGGCGAGAAGCATTCTCTCTCTCTTTCTAAAGATATTTCACAGAATCTGGAAGCTGGGTGGGCTATGAAGTGTAAACATCTTTTGTTTTGGGGAGGGGTGTTGGTAAACGACTACTATGTAAAACTCTAAGCAGCTCGCCCGAAATTATGGGCCACTTGTTTCAGAAAAGGGAGGAAGCCAAAGCCGAGAGACAAAAACACCAAGAACACCACCCATTTCTCAATCGGGACTCAAGCAGGAGAAAACTCGGAAGACTAGCCAGGAACCTACGCCTCTGACCACTCGACCACGTGGGCAGAGTAAAAATATTGGAGATTCCATGTTCGTGCAATTTAATATGTAACCGAACATCACGTTCAAATTATTTTGTACTAGGAGCATGTAAACACCAGGTAGGCGCTCCGGTGGCGCAGTGGTCTAAGCGATGGCTTCTGATCTTTCGTCCAAGATGGGTCCTGGGTCGAACACAGTGAGGCATGGATGCTGTGTTTGTCTTACAGCACTGGCTCTCTCCCTGCCCTGGAGTCAGTAACTTCTAAATTAGGAACGGACTACTGCTTATAGCCAATTGAGTTGCTCACGGTGGTCGTTAAACCCTCAGTAAAAAAAAAAAAAAAAAAAAAAACACTAGATAGATAACGCAAGTCGTTGTGCCTCTCGGCAAAGCAATTAATGTCACAGACGCTAGGAAAGTTAGCTTGCTGTTTTTTCTTCGAGGGGAGGGGGTTCTGATCCCCGTGACCATCTGGAGCTACCTGACGCTTGTTGCTGGTTTGGGGTAAGTTGTTCCTCTTGGAGGGGGGGATCCATAGAGCATCCGTGACTCGATACCGGGCTGAACTCGAACAACAGTCATAAGCCCGCGCCTCAGCATACTCGGTTACCTGGGTGGCTCTCTTGTTATGCCTGAAACCGCATTTTGCTTTGTAAATAATTTTTGCCCTGTCCTTTCAGTTCTCTCTTTTACAAGAATATATTTTGTAAGTATGTGATCCTTGTTTTCGCAGCTTTTGTTCCAGCTCATATATTGCTTTTACAGCAGAACAGCTTATTTTAGCAGCTTTTTGTTCCCGTATTACATGCTAATGTTCCGTCATTAAGTGATGGTTTAATGAGGCGAAAATGAGCGCAGTCCATTTTTCTTTTGTGTTTTTTTTTCTCTATTTACTGAGAAGAACTCTTGCTGAAGATAGTGTGATAGTAGCATGCAAGATTTAACAAATATGCTCTAGGGAGCATCGCATTAACATCGATAAATACATGATCAGATGACGTTTGTAGGGAGAACTTATGAATGAATGATTTGTTAATTAAAGATTATTTCTCTAAGGCTGCTTTTTGCGTTATGATGAGAGAAAAATAAATAAATACCTAAATAAATAACAGAAACGAAGAAACATTTTGCTAACTAACTGAATTCATAGGTAAATAAACGAAAAAAATACTAGGTAAGTAAACTGATATCCTAGTTAATTAGTTTATTCATAAGTAAATGTGATAATGGCATGAAAGATGAAATAAACGTTTCAAGGAAAACCGAAATGTAATGTTACATGTATTACCAATTTAACTTTCCTCTTCTGCTTACGCACTCGCTTTGCGAACTTAGCAGCATGTCTGAACTCTCAAGAGTGTTTGCTCCATGCGGCATGACTGGAGGTCAGTCAAGTGAAGTAGACTGAAATAAAAAAATCAGTGAGATGTGCTAAGTGTGTTAGGTGTCTTTAGCGCCAGATGAGTCATATATTTGCAAGCTAAACGAAATCTTGCTAGTAGACGTTATTTTGTTTTCCCTCAAGTTTAACAGTTAATAACCTTTACTAGTGTGAAAATCTTTCAAATACGTGGAAACAATGTAAATAGAATAAGTCATCTCTTTTCCACGTTTTTCTTCAATTAAGACACAGCAACCGAAAAATTGTATTTCGACACCGCTGGGATCGAACCCCAGATCTCTCGATAACTAGCAGAGTGCGTTCACCTTATGCTACGGATTTGTGAAGTCAACTGCTGACAGATAAACACACATGGCGCCGTGGCGTGAGGCGAACGCACTCGGCTAGTTATCGCGAGATCTGGGGTTCGATCCCAGCGATGTCGAAATACAATTTTTTGGTTGCTGTGTGTTAATTAAAGACAAAAGTGGAAGGAGCGATGACTTTGCCGTATCGTGTGTGAACTGGCCAGCACAGAACCCTGATCTTAATCCCATAGATTACCTATGGGATGAATTAGAGCGCCGCATAAGAAGTTTGGAACCAAGGTCTACTACTAAGCAACACTTAGCGGCAGCATTATGTACTGAATGGAAGCGCATACCTATCGCTGTGTTCCAAAACCTTGTCGAAAGTATGTCTCGAAGGGTCAGTGTATGCATTAAGGCCAAAGGTGGGCAGACACCGTACTAATGTATGTCAATAAAGGCTATGTTGTGTTTCTCTTCTAGGTGTCCGGTGACTTTTGTCAACATAGTGTATATATCTCATATGTATATACTACTACGTTCAAAAAAGTTCCGGATCTTTTTAAATATTTGCCAAATGTCAGTGAATTACGTCATTCCCCGCTAAGCAAGCGAAGAGCATCATGTGACCGACAAGCCAGAACGTCTTTGATCCAGATCCAACACGTACAGCGTATGTGCGTAGTTCGTGATTACAGGCTTTCGAGGCTCTCCGTCGCGAGGACAACGATGTCGAATTTTGAACAGCGTTCAAGTGTAAAATTTTGTGCTCTGCTCGGAAAATCTTTCGCTGTGACTTTTCAAATAATTAAGTCAGCTTACGGTGAGAGTACAATGAGTCGAACTAGAGTTTATGAGTGGCATCGACAATTCGAAAACGGGCGACATAGTATCGATGATGATGAGAGATCAGGACGACCTTAGACCTTTCCTTTGGAAGCTGACCGCTCCGAAGGAAAGGTCTTGTTAACAGTTTTCTTCGATTGCAAGGGGGTCGTACGGAAGAAATTCCTTCAACATGGTCGTACAGTGACTAAAGAAGAGTACGTCAGCGTCCTGAAACGTCTCCGAGAATCAGTGAGACGCAAGCGACCCGATCTTTGGATGACCAACTCGTGGGTGCTTCATCACGATAATGCGCCGGCTCACAGATCCCTCCTGGTGTCCGATTGCCTGTCCAAACATCACATTCCCGTTCTTCCACAACCAGCGTATTCCACTGATCTCGCCCCGTGTGACGTTTTCCTTTTTCCCTGGATGAAGAATTTGCTTAAGGGGCGACGTTTCTCAGGTTCCGAAGAAGTGCAACGAGCTGGGATGGAGGCACTGGAGGATGTGGCAAAAGAAGTCTTGCAATCTGCATTTAAATTTTTGTATGAGCGCTGGCGAAAATGCGTAGTTGCACAGGGTAACTACTTCGAAGGAAACACCGCATAAACAGGTATTATCTGTACTCATTCTTTTTTAATATGAAAAGTTCCGGAACTTTTTGAACGTAGTAATATTTTAAGGAACCAAAGTACTCTCTGGTACATGGAGTCAAATATCTTGAACACAAAGCTTAAATCGACACTCGGCTTTCGGAAGTGGTGGGTGGTTTTTCTCAAATTTCGGCGGACTTGAATTGAAGTCAGTATAATAAGCTCAGCTTCGGAAAAAGAATGCACGTTTTTTTATTAAAGTTTATTCACGGCCTGTTTCTCGTTTTTCATTTACACTAGATTAGATTCTCTGTTTAGCAGTCATGAGCATCTTTAATGAATGTTCATCAAATGCTTTTTATTTGTAAGAAAATTGTCTATTATTCTAAGGAATGGTACAATACACTTTTATCAAGCAGGAACCTTCATTAGATTCTTAAGGAGTAAACATTTAGTTTTAGCGAGCTGTTAAGAATTGCTTTTAAAAAATCGCACGGCGTATCAGAATAGCGCACGGATTTTCTTGTTTTGAAATAAAATGAAGGAGAATTAATTGAATCGGAAAAGCGCTTAAATTGTTGAGATTTCAGTCTCTTCCATTGTTCTAATCCTAGCGTGCGTCAGACTGATTTGTCTTGCTTCCGCCGTTCGCAACTAGAATAACGTGATAAATCACGCATCAATAAGAAAATTTTAAGTACTCTTTTGTGACCGAAATCTCACGAGTTTCCGTTACGAAGCTGCTCTGGAGGGCGTTCAGATTCTCGATGGAGAAGACATAATAAAGATGTATTTAACAATTGTCTGAAGTGTCTCAATTAGTTAAACTCTCCATTTAACAAAATATCGAACGCCGTTGGGCCGTAATGAAAAGCGCGTGTTCTGATAGGCCAGGAGCACATCACGTGATCGATCGCCATGGCGACGCTCATGGCGAAAAATCCGGTATCAGGAAACAATAGCCGTTAATTACGCCTGGGTGTGCGTAACTCAAGTGGCCATTTTTATTTTTCAGTGTCGCCAATACTGCGCGGTAAAGATTAAAAAAAAAAAAAAAAACGTAAAACAAATATTCGATGGTGTGAAATACCCGATTACGATCGTCGTCAGAGCTGAGCAGGGGGGGGGGGAAAGCACGGTTTTTGCTCTTTCGCGGATCGATCGTATTATAACGAAGGTGTGTATATCTGTAGCTGAATTTATGACGTTGTTCGTGAACGAGTCGTATGCCTCGCCAGCTTTCCAATAGCGTAATTACTTTTATGAAGTCACATTTTGCACATCCGCTCCTACGTATTTATTCATAGTTAAATTTTATTAATAATTTTGACGTTAAGGTAACACCTTTCCACGGTAAATTAGGAAGAGCGAAGCTCATTACTTGAGCACGTGCTATTAAATTTTACGGTATGTCTAGCAAATGCTCTTTTAATGTACACTCTCTGCAGACTTCGCCATTTCTCATCTGTTAAAGCAGACAGCTGCGCAAGATGTCAACATGCTTTTTGCCATCCACGTTTTGTCAAAGACACGTTTCCTTAAGTATTATTATGCGAGCACAAATCACGTCAGCGGATTCCCAAACCTGTTGTTCTGAAAACTGCGTGAACAAAGAAATATCATTTTTACTTTTTTTTATTTTGAGGAGTCCCATTCTAATTTGCAGATAAGTTTTTCTGATAGGAAGGTATTGGCAGATTCAGATAAGGGAAATCTGAGCACCTTCCAGTGAACAGTGCCAAAGTTTTGACATATTTATTTCTTGTTTAATATGAAATTAAACGAGAAATTTCTTTTCAATATCACTACTAGCAAACCCGTTAAATCCGGCGTTTCCCGAGTATAACAAAAAATACAAGAAACGGGGCGTAGCCTGGTTTTCCTAAAATTATCAACAGTAAATATTGTGACGTACTACAGAGGTAAAGCAAAGACAACAACTCTTTTTTTTTTTTTTTGATTGGAGGTTTAACGACCACCGTGAGCAACTCAATGGGCTATAAGCAGTCGCCCGTCCCTAATTTAGGGTCACTGGTTCCAGGGAAGGGAGAGAACCAGTGCCGTAAGACAAACACAACATCCATGCCTGCCGGGATTCGAACCCGGACCCCTTACGGACGAATGATCAGAGGCCAACGCCTTAGACCACTGCGCCACCGGGGCAGCCAACAACTCTGCAGCGATACATTCCGTCGGTGTAGCTTAGTTGGGAGGGCAACTTACTCCGGAGTGATTGATTGGATTGGAGGTTTTTTTTACGACCACCGTGAGCAACTCAATGGGCTATAAGCAGTCGCCCGTCCCTAATTTAGGGTCACTGGTTCCAGGGAAGGGAGAGAGCCAGTGCCGTAAGACAAACACAACATCCATGCCTGACCGGGATTCGAACCTGGACCCCTTACGGACGAATGATTAGTGGCCAACGCCTTCGACCACTGCGCCACCGGGGCGGCACTCCGGAGTGAAGAGTTCGCGGATTTGATACCCGTTACGGACAAATTTGTGTTTTCACATCGGCGCCCGAACGTAAAAATTGATGTTCTTGGCTTTGGGTTCTTCGAAAAATGTGTGTTGCTCGTTCTACACATCGTCTAGAACAGTGGTCTCAAACGCGCGGCCTATTATCGCTCGTTTTCCTAATTGGGTTCACCCGGCGTAATATTGGGAGCCAAGGGGGTGTCGAGTGGAATAATGATTCTGCGATTCCCTGATTTAGGGCTGACGCAGCTTCAGAATCGACTGACTGGGCGTTGTGTTTCACACAGCAGATTTTCCTTTGGGAGTCAAAGGGTCCGCTGTGTGCCGCAATATTTTTGTGAACGTCTAGATTTAAAATAAAAAGCATAAGTGAAGTGATTTTCTAAGTTCCGGTTCCAAAAGATATATATATTCTCCAAATAATCTAGAGTTGAGCACACATATTGTAGTTAACGATACACTCATCATTGAACTGAGACAAAATTAACAACAAAAACTATTTATTGGTTATGATTTGGCATAATAATAAATATACGCTCATGATACTAGCAAAAATGATTTAAGACTCTCTGACAGGAACCTGTACTAAACTGAGTATTTGTTAAAAAAATTATTTACTCTATGTGTGGACTGCTCCGATAAAGATTTTATGAGGGGACACCAAAAAAAGAATAGGATGGATTTCCTACCTTAACCTCCGAATCTGGCCTAGATATCGCGCTGCTGACCACTCCTGAGCCAGGAGAATTCTCGTCCGCCAAACACTTATCGTTGTTCCTCCACATAGGGTATACTGGTCTGCGATGTCTGCCCCGGTCCGTCAAACTTGGTGTGGGCCCTCGTCATCCTTTGCCGGGTTCATGATACATCATGGCGTGTCCACGTTTTGGACCACAAAAAAAAAAAAAAAAAAAAACCCAAGTGACAAGTCACCAGTAAAAAAAAAAAAAGTGCAAGTCAAGCACCTCGACTTAGAAGAACAAGTGAAAAGTTGAAAGTAACGAAGTTCTCTCTTCCCTGGTAAAAATTTCGACGACCCCCAAGAAGACTCACACTACCTCAAAATATCCCATCATCCAATCACTAGCTGGCAAACGCAAGCCTCCCTGAATTAAATTCCCCAGCGTAAATCTTACTGGTCAGAGAATTAACATTTTGATCTTCCATTCGTTAGGGGGCCAAGATTCCTACCCGTTCCAGTGAAATTCTGAGAACCCCTGAAGTTACGTTTGCCGCTTGATACAACCACCGGCCATAAATCCTTACCCCAATTAAACTGTTAGGCCCGGTTCCAACAAGTCTACGGTCGGACCAACACGCATTGTTGATGCTATAGACGGTGTACACTTCTATTGCCCCAATAAAACATACTTCAAAGCCAGCTCGCCGATGGCTGTCGCCAGCGTTTATTCCTTACAGTGTCGGTCTGTCCTGTGACGCCTTGTGCTGGGAGATGGGGGACGGAGAGGAAAAAAAAAAGAAAAGATTCACCCGAAAGTATATGGCAAAATAAAACGTACTCCTTCTTCAAAAAAATACATGAATGAATAAAAATGAATAAATAAATAAATAAATAAATAAATAAATAAAATAATAATTAGATAAATAAATAAACTAGGGAATGGGTTTTCGACCTAAATGTGCAGCGCTCAGTTTGGGCGCTGTCACAGGCCCGGCACTAACTGTTTCGCAGCCCTCACGATTGATTACAAAATAAAAATAAATCACCCTGTTTTCAAGTATATTAGAATATATTAAATATAATATAAACATAGTAAGGCTTATCAAAGCCATCTTCTTCATAAGTACCAAGTTTATTTACGAATAATATATCTGTATTAAGCATGCGTATTGTAATGTCGAAAGGAGTGCGAAAACGGTACATATTGTAACATCACAGACACTCGATCACAACACAAAGCATTTATTTCTTTACATAAAAACATAAACTGGAATACACTCCGCGTTACAAACTGAACTTGTTGTCTTAGCCAAAGCTCGCCATGTCCTCCTCCTTCGATATCTCTCTCGCAACTCTCCTCATCACTCACCACACGCTCAAGTCATTAAATGTCAATGTATCCTTCCGCACTTTTTGTGCGTGGAAGTCGTACTTTACAACCCCTCCTCACTCCAGAGGAACTTTTTCCAGTGGTAAAAAGTTCTTGTCATTTTACAATACAATAGTCATAGTTCACATAATGAGTCATAATCCATTTACAAAGAGAAATATATGAGTTAATTTAACAATCATCTTTACGTGTTTTCCAACAATTTCTATGTAGTATATCATCATCATCATTGTCAACCATTATCAATCCACTGCTGGACGAAGGTCTCCCCAAGTTTCTTCCACAACGGTCTAGTATATATCACAACCAAAAAAAAACAAAAAACAAAAAAATGTTTTCACTAGCAGACACATAGCATGATCAAGGTGGATCATCTAAAGTTGGAACTCTGCTCAGTCCATCTGCATTTTTGTGCATAGTTCCCGATCGATGAATTATAACAAAATCATATGCTTGTAAAGCAAGGGCCCATCTCATCAGACGAGCATTTGAACTTGCGTTGGTGCGTAACCAAACGAGAGGGTTATGATCAGTTTGAATTTCTTTCGGAAATCCCATGCGGCTAAAAATGTGTAACAAAGCGTGAACTACCGACTTGGATCCTATGTCTGGTACTGGTACTGCATCTGGATATTTGGACGACAAACACATAGCTGTAATTATGTATCTATTTCCGCTTGAAGTCTCGGGCAAAGGCCCACAGGCATCAACGTTGATTTTTGTAAAAATTTCAGGAATAATTGGAACTATTTTTAAAGGTGCTTTCTTTTTGTCCCCAGCTTTTCCAGCACGTTGGCATGAATCACAAGATTTTACAAATTCTTCAATGTCTTTATAACAGTTAGGCCAATAAAAATACTTCGCTAGTCTGTCTTTGGTTTTTGCCACTCCTAAATGCCCCGAAGTTCCCTCATGACACATGTTTTTTATTTGTTCTCTATATTGTTCTGGAACAACAATAAGTTCTCTATATTGTTCTGGAACAACTCTTCGCCAATCTTGTTGATCTTCTTCTTCACCAACACCCCATTTCTTAGTACAGCATAACCATTTGCCTTTTTAAAATCTGTTTTCCCTATTTCTTTGAGAATTTTTTTCAATTCCAAACTTTGCCGTTGATCTTCCATGAAACTTTTTGAATCCATTTTTACCAACTCTAACATGGCTTTATCTTCATCATGCCTCAATGGCAGAATTTCTTCTTCTAATTCATCTGATTCTTCGGAACCCACCACAGCCTCTCCTTCAAGGGCTTGTTTTTCTTTCTTCCCTGAATCATTTTTTACTGAATTTCTCTCTACGTTGTTTCGTTTCAGTTTTTCTTGATACCTAGTAACCACAACATTTACTTGTTCTGAATCAAGTGGCCACTCCATATCAATTTTTTTTAACAAAGCGGCAGTCTTATTTCCAAGTAAATATCTACCTTGATCTAGCGACTTTCTAATCACTGCAGCCTTAGTTACAATATGACCTAATTCACATTCTAGTTCAACTTCTGCCAATGGTAAACAAACCTTTTGTTCATCCAGAAGATGCTGTACCCACACATGTTCTCCAGTAAACGCACCTGGCGACACATACTCTTGACAAATGATATCAACTGATGAACCTGTATCCCGGAGAATAGGCATGGTAACTCCATTTATTTTTCCTTCAAAGGTATAGGGTGCCAAGAGATCCCCTTCAGTTTCCTCTCTTTTTATATTTACGCTTCCTGAGTTCTGTGATTTTAGCTTAGGACACTGAGGTCGAATGTGATCATAAGATGCACACTCGTAACATTGAATCTTCCATCTGCGATCATACTTTTCTTCATTCTGAGATACATTCCGTTTTGACCACCCTTGTCCTATATCTGACTTAACATAATTTTTGTTATAAAATCCATTTTTCATAAAATTTCCCCGATCATAGTTATCTCTAGTTTTTTCTCGCTGCCTTGCATTTTCTTTGAAGCACAAAATTCATTCGACGAATTTTTCTTGATTCCTCCTCTTACACTTTCATAATTGTCCACCATATCAGCCAAATCTGAAGGCGAGACAATATTTGACCATTTATCAATAAAATGCTCCCTTATTTCTATAGGCACTCTCCGCTTCAATTGATCTGTGATCATTAATTTTTTAGCCCTTCAAAATCGCCTATTTTAAGTCCTGAAATCCATTCATTAAAATAATTTTCTAACTCGAAGGCGAAATCTCTCCAGGTCTTCTCTGATGTACGCATGTGTTGTACAAATTTCAATCTAAATTTCTCTGCACTTAACTTATATCTTTTAAGAAGTAACCTTTTAACATATTCATAGTTTTTAGCATCTTCCAAATTTTCTCTGGCAATCAATTGTGATATTTCGTAGGGCAAAAGTCCTATCAAATTCGTGACCCAATCTTCCCTTTTTATTTCTGCTTGTTGTGCTTGCCTTTCAAATAAAACTAAGTAAATACTTATATCACTGTCTTTTGGGTCAAATGTTTTCATCAAATGACGAAGTTCTAATCTCGGTTTTTGAGAATTTCCATTTTGCTCCAAACTACCTCCCAGCGGCTGACGTCCAGCTTCTATTCTGAGTTTTTCAAGCTCAAATTCCATTTGTCTTTCTGTTTCTCTACGCTCTTTTATACCTGCCAAAAGTTCTTTCACGAAATCCTCTTCATAACCTTCAAAGTTGACAATTTTATTTTTTAATTCCAGAATTTTGAGATTTGGCATAACTTCTATACCCAATTCTTCCGCCAACTGCAGAAGTTCTTCTTTTCGAGCTCTTCCTAAGAAAGCCATTTCAACAAGCTCTACGTGTACCCAATGTTTATTTATTATTGTATATGTGTATACGTTCACAGAAATTGTTTACAACAATATTCTACATTTACCTATAATCTAGGCTCAAACAGTTGATCTGAATGTACTATTTCTTGACAGAAATTATTTCCTTCTATTATCGTATATGTGTATACATTCACAGAAATTATTTACAACAATATTTTACATTTACCTATAATCTAGGCTCAAACAGTTGTTCTGAATGTACTATTTCTTGACAGAAATTATTTCCTTCTATTATCGTATATGTGTATACGTTCACAGAAATTGTTTACAACAAAATTCTACATTTACCTATAATCTAGGCTCAAACAGTTGGTCTGAATGTACTATTTCTTGACAGAAATTATTTCCTTCTATTTTCGTATAATAATTTCGTCTTACCTTATCTTGACTTTCAAATTACTCGTACCCCTTCTGACAATTCCCTGTCTTTTGCCGTTTATCGAAAACCTACTTCCACACCCACTCTAATTCCGTACAATTCTGCTCACATTTTTCAGCATAAAATTTCTGCTCTGCACTTCCTATTTAGAAGAGCATGTTCACATTCTTCTAGCCATTTCGCCAGAGCTCAAGAACTACAATGGATATCATCCCTCGCTAAAAACCATGGTTACCCGGACAACGTTGTTAAGGGAGTGCACAATAAAGTACGGTTTTCTATGTCAACTGCTTTAATTAGTGAGCAAGTGCCTAAAAAGTATGTTGGATCTGTTGATTTTAATCCACATATTGTAAACCTCCTTACCAACATATGTTCTCGTCATAAAATACAATTTGGAATACGATCATGCAATCTATATACCATTATCCACAATGATCGTTACAAAATTGACAAAGGGAAAAAATGGGGTGTGTATGTTATTCCTATGCTCGACACTATCTCTGGTGAACTAAACAATCATTATGTGGGTTCTACCAAAAGAAATTTGGATTTGAGATTAAAAGAACACAGATATGATCTAAAAATGAATCACCAAAGCACCTCTTTTGCAAGAACCATAAGTGCTGGAAATTCCATCCCAGACTGGGACAACGCTAAAATCATAAACACACCTAACTCTGTTTATTCCTTGTTATTTGCAGAAAGCCTCTATATTTCGGCTTATAATACACGTTGCTGTAATGACTATTATCCTTATGTTTTACCTGAACCTTGGAGCAATCTTGTTGGGAAGGACATCACAATAGCAATTGCTTCTGTTAAGTGATCATTGGCTAACTATGCCTTTTTTTGATTGTCTTGTTATCTGGTATATCATGTGACATTGACATTACCTTTCCCATGATGCATCTACTCCACGTACTTAAGACCAGCATGTAGCCACATGGTGAAATTACATCTGATGAAGGTGTCAATGTGACACCGAAAGTGCTCATGTGTTTTTAAACTGTATATAGATTTCATTTTTTAGCTGAATAAATATCATCGTGCAACAAGACGGATTTCTTTTAATACCCATATTTTTGTATATGTGTATACGTTCACAGAAATTGTTTACAACAATATTCTACATTTACCTATAATCTAGGCTCAAACAGTTGATCTGAATGTACTATTTCTTGACAGAAATTATTTCCTTCCTATTTTCGTATATGTGTATACGTTCACAGAAATTGTTTACAACAATATTCTACATTTACCTATACTCTAGCCTCAAACAGTTGATCTGAATGTACTATTTCTTGACAGAAATTATTTCCTTCTAATTAATTCCGTGCCCGGAAACTTCTAAAAAACTTGCTTTGATATTTCATTCCTTTGGATAATTCTTGAACAACAACAAAACAGTACTTACATAAACATTTAATGTGGTGTGAATCCGATACGGAACAACTAATTTCGAAAAAACAAACTACAGTCACCATCCTTTGTTCTTCCCAACACAAAGAGGAAAAAAAAATATCCCTGTCGCGTTGGTTCTTTCGCACGCTTGAAGAACTTTCAACTCATCGATTCCCACGGTCATAAAAAACGCCACTGAAGTTGCGCAATCCCGTCTCACCGGCGCCTTCACTTCCTGTCTTTCGTAGTTCGAATCTCACCGGTGCCTCCAATTCTATCTTTCGTCTGTAACATCACAGACACTCGATCACAACACAAAACATTTATTTCTTTACACAAAAACATAAACTGGAATACACTCCGCGTTACAAACTGAACTTGTTGTCTTAGCCAAAGCTCGCCATGTCCTCCTCCTTCGATATCTCTCTCGCAACTCTCCTCATCACTCACCACACGCTCAAGTCATTAAAATGTCAATGTATCCTTCCGCACTTTTCTGCGTGGAAGTCGTACTTTACAATATGTCTCCCCCTGACGTACTGTCTGCTAATCCAAGGCAGCTGGCCAACCGTACCGCTGTACGGAACGGACGTCGTCTGAAAAGGGAAAATTATTTGCGCAGTATTGAAATCAAGCGCTGGCAACACTCATCGACCTTGAAAAGCTCCCTGCCGCTCAGCTTGTGGCTTGTTTCGTCCGGCTGCATCGGTTGCTTCACACGCAACACGATATCAACTTTGGTGAATTTTCTGCGCAGATAGCTATGTTAAAAAAGGATTTCAACATTGGGTGAATGTTTCAAAGACATGGAATATGTATTTCAAATATATTCAAGTCTCCATTTTCCTATAACGCTGAAAACGCAGCTGAAGAACTTCATCTTCAATTAATATACGTTCAGTGTAATCCTTTCTAAAAGAAAAATTCAACAGCTGCAATCTAACAGAATTTTACCAGTTTCAAAGGACAAGTCCGTAAACATTCCTAACCTAGCTGCTCGGGTTCTGTCTATGTTCGAAACTACATACTCACGCGAACAGTTGTTTTCAAGAATGGAGCAGGTAAAATGTCCTGAAAGGAATAGGTTAAGTAACAGTCACTTATGCTCACTTTTAAAAGTAGCATTTTCAAAGAACATTAATAGAAATTTTGATAAGTTAGTGACAGAAAAGCGAGACCAAGTTTCTGGCCAGAAAATGTAATATTTTCTGTACCAAATGATCAAATGTAGAGGATTTTAGGAAGGGAGTGTCTGACCCCAGGTCTTAAACAGCCCTTAGAAATAGGAAACTAGGAGATTTGGGCTAGAGGGCTCGATAGGAAAGTGACACGGAAGCAAAGTAGAAAGAGGGAGGAAGACGCCCTTATTTATTACCGGGGGGGGGGGGGGGCAGGGGCCAGTACCCGGGGTCCGACGGCTTAACATGCCTATTCGACGCACGGCGGATGTTTAGTGGATCGAGCGTTCGTACCTGCCTGGGATCGAACCTGAGGCTTTTTCCGTGGCAGTGACGAACGTTGACCACTAGGCCTGTACCGTGTTCAGCTGGTAAATGTGATTATTTTAAGATTTAAGAGAAAATAATTGTAACGTAAAAGTGGTTATTTTCAGTGATTGATGAAGCATTTGTTTTTATTATTTACCGATAATTAGAAATAACATTCTACTCTAGTTCCAAGTCATTGGTGTAGTTTTGTAAAGCTGATATTTATTCATAAGAACTTTATTAATATTCATGCGGCCCTCTAAGTTCCTTCAAAACTGGAATGCGGCCCTTCCAAGTGTCTGAGTTTGAGACCACTGGTCTAGAATGAATAAAAATCCGTTCTTCTCTTCAAAACAACAACAACAATAAAATTAAGTGGGGGATAATGTGACGTGCCACAAGGTAAAAAGCACGTGTCAAGGCGAGAAATCGGCAGCGATACATTCAGTCCGTGTAGCTTAGTTGGGAGTGAAACTTACTTCGGTGTGAGGGGCGCGATTTCGAATCCGTCACTGACAAATTTGTGTTTTCACAACACAAATTGCGACTGATGTTCAACTCTGCTGATATTGGCGGGGCCGTGGCCTTGTGCTTCCGTTGTAAAATCCATTCCGAAAATCGCCTGTCCCTATTTCACATCTTATGGTGTCCACAATTTACATGCCTTTTTTGATAGGAAGTCCTAATATTCGATACAGTTCCTCGTGTTCTGCCGTTCTAGTTATTGAAGTTCCTGCAAAACGCGCACTAATCATCGTGCCGTTTTCGAGTTCATTGAGATCTGACATTGTCGACAACTAATCCACAGCAGTTGTTCAACCTGCTGTACCGTATATTCTATTTTAACTTTCCTTTTGAGTTTCTTTTTTATGCTTTCCAACCGAAGGTTGAAGAAGTGTATGTGATTCAGCTTTGTCTGTCTCCCTTTCCGCACGATAACTCGTGTAAAAATGGTTCGATTTCGATGACATTTTAGTATGTGGTAGGGGTCAACCTGGGGACGAACCCTGTTGAAAATGGGCGTAATGGGGTCAAAGGTCAGGACATAGGAACGGGATTTATTCCACAGCTATTATCCTCATAACTTGAGTAATAAAACAAAATTATCATAAGTACAAGATTCCGTTCCTGACCACCCTCGGAGAAACGACGGACCTCTGTTACGTGGGTTCTACCCTGCGTAGTCTTGGTGTGCGCATTGCGGAACACAAATATTCATTGAGAACTTTGAACCCCCTCTCTGCACTAGTAAAGAAAGTTCATTCAGGTTCTTACATTCCAGATTGGGACAATGCTTCTATTTTGGGCTCTGCGGGGTCTGGACCCGCTTTGCACATGATGGAAAGCTTATTCATAATTAAATATGGGGTTCAGGTTCTTACATTCCAGATTGGGACAATGCTTCTATTTAGGGCTCTGCGGGGTCTGGACCCGCTTTGCATATGATGGAAAGCTTATTCATCATTAAATATGAGGTGAACTGTTGCAATGAAGATCTCCCATCAATTGTTCCTTTACCGTGGCTAACTTTAATTTCACATCACGCTCTAGCCGATGTTAGTGGCTCTTTAGACATTTATAACATTATCGGAACTGGCAACGATCAGTAACTTGTTTGCATGAAATGTTCGATAGTGTATGTTATATAAAACTGTGTGATACCTGCTCGACTCTTGCCCACGCCTGATGATGTAATCAGAGTGACCGAGAAAGATCTCGCGCATATGTTTTTAACTTTTTTATTAAAAATAAAGTCTTTTAATGTATTTTAAGGACAGTTTTTCAATGAGGTTGAATGACTATTTATTATCGTATGGAAACAGCCCATGCTTATACCTTTAGGGTGTTTTTTACTACGGTGTACACGACAGATACATTTAATTAATTAATAACTTGAGTAATGATTTCTGGTATGTTGGAAAGAGTATCATAGTCAGGGACCTTAGGGCATACCGTATGCAACTTCGTTAAGAAAGCAAGTGACCTAATTTTTCCTGTTTCTATATGTGTGGGGATACCGAATTGCTTTGGTTCCACTTTCAAAATGGCGGCCATTTGTAATCCTTAACATGTATTTACTCTTAACTCGGTTAATTAACATCCTATTTTAAAACTTATTTTTTAATGGAAGCTTATTTTCTGTTCTTTATTTTGTGTTATTACCAATTTTCATGAATAGCTAACTGTTTTCTTGTAAAATCTAAAAAAAAAAAAAATTTAGTGAATTTTTGACCCCAATTTTTTTTTGTGTTATTCATATGAAGTTTTACATAAGATGGCCATTAATGGTGGTGTGTATATTCTTCCAAATATCACACTAGTTTGCTTTATTTTTTTTGCAGCAGACAATATTGACTTCCAGGAGGACACACCAGATGGCAGAAGAACACTGCATGGAACCGTCACGACAGTTTACCAAGAAAAGAGAGATAACGACACAAGTGCATCCCTAGTACTAAGCGAACCGACACACGTAACTTCTCAGAGGAATCTTGTTTATAAATTACAAGAGTTTCGGCCATTTAAAATTCGAAAGAACTTGAAACCCAAGATGCCTAGATTGGAATTTGAAACCTCTGAAACATGTCATCACGGTCTCACATTAGCCAAATTACAGTCACATGACAGCAGCCACTGTAATAACATGGAAGCAGCCATGTTAGACTTATACTCATGGTTGTGACTCCAGTTATCCCAGTCTGCTGCTGAAGAGGACACAAATGTGACGAACAACGAAACGGACGAAAATATCTTACATGATACACCCTAAATTCAAATGCGCCTGCTCAGCGTACAATTTCTTAATCAGATGTACACAACAGAGTTTCTGTATTACCCCTAATTGCTGCATCTCGAACAGACATAGAAACATAAATGACCTTTATGAAGATGACAGAGAATGTGAACTCTGTAGTGCAAGGTGATCAAAAGAAATTAGTTGTCATACTGGATTTGGACCTTTATAAGCCACTGAAGGAACCAGAATTTGCGGAAAAAGACCATCTGAACAAATGGATTCTTCTGCCAGGTGAACTTCATATTATTATGGCACAGCTTAGAGCCACTGGCACATATATTGAAGGAACAGGTATCCCAAAATTGTGGACTGAGAGAGATTTGTGCAGCTCAACTACCGTCACGCAAATCCTGGCAGGAAAACACGTGCATAGAGGATTAGAAGCACACAAAATCACACTTTTAGCACTTTTTCTGTACATGGATGCATTCTATGAAGAATACCCTGCTATGAAATCACTTTTAAATTTAAAGTTAACAGTTCTTACTAGTGCCTTCAGTGACGATGGGGACATTAAAACAGCACACAATGAACTAATTACTAATTTGGCAAGTGAGAAGCTCACAAATAAATGTGAAGAATTTGACTCTTTTAAAGAACTTACTAAACCTAATTTTAAAGTAATAAGGCAGTATATGAAAATGATCGAGTCCATGCTAACATTTGTTCTTTCTGTGCGTTCAGGCAATTGGAAACTGCAACTGTGTTCATTGTACGATTTCACAAAATACTTTCTTTGCCCTGGACCTATTGAACTACTCAAGCATAAAAGCTTTTGGCTGAGATGGAGAAAACTAAGAACTACAGATCCAGAGACGTGGGGATAATTTGAAAAGGGCAACTGGGTTGTTAATAAGTAACAGGTCCCTTTTTTACGCTTTCCAACCGTAGGTTGGAGAAGCGTATATGCTCCAGCTTTGTCCGTCCGTCCGTCTGTCGGCACGATAACTAGCGTAAAAATGGTTCGATTTCGAAGAAATTTTAGTATGTAGTAGGGGACCACTTGGGGACGAACCCTATTGAAAGCGGACGAAATGGGGTCAAAGGTCACGGCATAGGAGCGGGATACATTCCATTGCCCTTATGCGTCATAACTTGCGTAAATATGGTTCGATGTCGATGAAATTTTAGTATATTGTGGAAAATCACCTGGGAATGACCCCTATTGAAAATGGGTGAAGTGGGGTCAAAGGTCAGGACATAGGAGCAGGATGCATTCCATTGCCCTTATGCGTCATAACGCGCGTAAAAATGTTTCGATTTCATGAAATTTTAGTATGTGGTAGGGGACCCCTGGGGATTAACCCTATTGAAAATGGACGAAATGGAGTCAAATTTCAGGACATAGGATCTGATCCATTCCATCGCATTTATCCCATACTATTAAAGGACCAATTCTTGTATGTATGTAAATTTTATTTTGAAAACGGCTCAAAGAATTTTGCTGAAAGTCGTTAACCTACCGTTTTCTGGTACTAGAAATCGATTTAGCTTGATCGCGATTTTAGGAAAATTCGTTTAGTGGGTTATATAACCCCACCGAATTACCACGTTTTTACTGTCATTGCGTCGTCCCATTAATGTTGCTCATGCTTAGAAATTTTATGAGGTCACAATCTCGCACTTGAGATGTTGGCGCGCGGTCACGCCATCTGTCTCATTCATTGCGTATGTTCGGCAGCACGATAACTCGCGTAAAAATCTTTCTATTTCGATTAACTTTTAGTATGTGGAAGAGGATCACCTGGGAAGGAACCCTATTGAAAGTGAACGAAGTGGGGTCAAAGGTTAGTATGTGGAAGAGGATCACCTGCCTGGGAACGAATCCTGTCGAAAATGTGCGAAATGGGGTCAAAGGTTCGGACATAGGAGCGGGATCTATTCCATAGCCCTTATGCATCATAACTTATGTAAAATTGCTTTGATTGCGACAAAACTTTATCATGTTATTTCGGAGGTATACTGAACCGGTTCTGTTGAATATCATCGAAATGGGATCAAAGGTCAGGGCACAGGACCGAGATTTATTCCACAGCCGTTATCTTCAGAATTTGAGTAATAAGTTGAGTAATGACTTCTGGTATGTTGGATAGCGTGTAATAATCAATGCATTGCATGATTTTCGTCCGAAAGGGGTCCGGGTTCGAATCCCGATCAGGCATGGATGTTGTGTTTGTCTTACGGCACTGGCTCTCTCCCTTCCCTGGAACCAGTGACCCTAAATTAGGGACGGGCGACTGCTTATAGCCCATTGAGTTGCTCACGGTGGTCGTTAAACCTCCAATCAAAAAAAAAAAATTGCATGATTTTACTAACTTGTTGTAGTTTGGGAGCAGATGAAGCTTTAGATCATCAAAAGAGAGTTATGAAAGTGATGGGAGATCTTGTTGGTATAACACTAAATGAAAATGGAAGGGAGCGTTTTTTCCTGTGCTCCTCTGAGCTTACAAGACTTGTTGAATAATTCAAAAAATGAGTGGTTTTAAATCAAGTTTAAGAAAGAAACACCATGAGCTGACAAAGGTGGCTTCAGTAAAGCAAAACAGAAATGTATGTGCGCTTGTTAAATCACCTCGTACAGCTGGCAACCCATTCACATATAGTATTCTGCACAAGTGAGCTGGTAAACATGAATGCAAGAAAAGGTAAAGGAAGATATGAGCAATATGGCAGCAATCGGACAAAGGCAGTTTACTAAGTTTACAAAGGAACCCATAATGACTGGTTAAGTCAATCTATGGGACCCAGTGAAGAAAATTAATCTGCAGACCTGTAAACAATCATTGAAGAAACCTCGTCTGAAAGTCAAAGACACCATAACAGAACTAAAACAGGATAAAACACGTTTTTCCAAATGCTTATTGTTGCCAGATCACGGACCTAGGTTGATGTATAAGAGATCACAAGCAATTAAGAACTTTCAATTATACCACGATCAATGTTTGCATCAGATTGTACAATGTTACACTGCTCTGCCAAGAGCAAACTTATGGGAATCCTAGAGTCTCTACTTGAGAAGCCTCAGGACCAAAACATATATGCAGATGTGGATGAAATCATGGAAACTGAATGGTCAGTTAATAGGGTTGCTATTATAGATAGTATGGCAGAAGTACAATCTCTTGACAAGCCACCAACAATCAAGTCTTGCGCAGACCTTGCTAACCATTTCGTCGACCGGATCAACAAGAAGCATGAAATGGGCAGTTGCCTTCATTTGATTTTTGACTCATACATTGAAGATTCGCTTAAGAAGTTCACTAGGTAACGACATCAAGGCCACACTCAACCGACACACTACGAATGGAATCTGAAACTGTTATCTACTCTATAACCAGACAGAAGCTTCTTTCTCATGAAAAAAACAAGGATGAGTTGTCCAATTTTCTAGCTGAAAGGTTCTTGGAAAATGCAAAAGTAATAAACAGCAACACAGTTGTTGTTTGGCGACAAGTTGCTGAAGGATCACATGAGGATATGACATCACTGAGTAGCTCACATGAAAAAGCTGACAGTAAAATAATACTACATGCAATAGAAGCTACAAAAAGAGGAGCAACTCGGTTGGACATGCACTCCCGTGACACAGATGTGTTAGTCCTAGCGTTAAGCAAATGTCTGTATCTGCCACAAGATACCAACTTCATCACTGGAAGTGGAAGGAGGAAGCAAAGTGTTCTCCTTACCCTTCAACAACGTCTGGTGGCCACTGGTGTTAGACCGTCTGAAAAGACGTGGAATCTCCAGGAATCTGTTCCTGCTAATAAGCGATTTTCTCTCGCACAGAAGGGTAGATTTTGAGGTCTGAGATAAGACCTATAGCAGGGAGTACACAAAAGGGTGCCCGCAGGGCTCTTGCTCGGGCCCCTTGCGGTGGAATGTTTTTGTAGATACGGCACTTGCGCTTCCACTGGAAAACGGGGTGCAGCTGCAGGCCTACGCAGATGTCCTCATACTTGTCGTATCCGAATCTGGTAGGCACGTGATTGAGCGGAAGGTACACACCGCTCTCTCACAGCTCGATAGTTGGAGCAAGGAGTGTAAACTCTGCTTCGCTCCCGAAAAGACGGCACTCCTGCTAATAGCCAAGAAAGGGGAACTGATCACCCCCCCCGAAGTGTCACTTCAATGGTCATACTATTAAAGCAGTGAGAGAGCTGCGGTACATGGGAGTCATCCTAGACACCAGATTGTCGGGGCTGCCTCATCTTCGCTTCTTGAAGGATAGATGTACCAGCATCCTTAATAAGATCAACGGAATGCGGCTGACTGGGACAGCTAAAAAGGTACTCTATAAGCGAGGGGTAGAGCGCATGCTAACATATGCGTGTCCCGCCTGGTGGTCAGACACCGTTAGAATGAGAAATGGTATTAACCAAATTCAGCGCAGAGCGCTACTGGGCATCACGAGGTGTTTCCGCACGACCTCCACAGCAGCGCTACAAGTGCTGGCTGGGCGTGAACCAGCGGACCTGGTCGTAGCGAGAGAAGCAGCAATACAGACCCTCCGCTACGGGGACGATGTTTCTCTCCTAGGACACCAGTACCGGTCTTCCGAGGTGGAACTACTGAGAATGGACTGGACTTGCCACCCAGCCAACGAGCTTTGTCTTACCTGGGACAAAGCTCTCCCCACAGGACAGGGGAAGGAACTGTTCACGGACGGTTCGAAAATAGGCGGTAGTGTTGGCGCAGGGTTCTGCGTGCTCTCGGATGGCAACGAGACACACGCAGAACGAGTGAAACTATCGCCCAACGCCTCTGTCTTTCAAGCAGAGTTGTTGGCGATCAGGAAGGTACTGCGCTGGGTGCCATCTATCAACAGCGAAGGGGCTTATAGCATATTCTCTGATATCCAAGCGGCCCTGAAAGCGCTTGGTCAGTTCGGGAGTAAGACTCCCCTTGTCAGAGAGATAAAAGCGTTATTCAAGTCAGCGGGAAGTATGAGGGCTACCTTCCACTGGATCCGAAGTCATGTCGGTACAGTTGGAAATGAACAGGCAGACCAGCTAGCGAAGAAAGCTGCTGGAAAAGAGGGCATAGATTTTCAGATGCGAACGCCGTTGCAAAGCGTGCGGACACAACTGAAAAAAAGCCACATTAGTGAAGTGGCAACAGAAATGGGATGAAGGGGATACAGGCAGAAGAACACGCCGTATTTCCCCCCGAATCTCGATAAGGCGCATTGAGAGTAATGGCTTCCTTAACCAGGTACTTACAGGGCATGGTGTTTCGCCGGAGTACTTCCACAGATTCGTGGTTAGGGAGCGAGTGTGCATGTGTGGTGCCTAGACTGCAGATGTCGCACACATGATTCTAGAATGTGCTTCTCTGACAGAAAAGAGAAGAACTTTGGTGCCAGAATTGGCAAAGACGAGGGACCTCTCGATCCTGCTCGCGTACCCAAGAGCGCGACAGGGGATCATCGAGTTGGTCAAGCACCTCATAGAGCAGCAGACGATCTACCTAATTGAGAGGTGACCGCAGAATATAGAAGAGGGATGAAGACGGAGAAGAGGAACTGATGATTCGAGCCTAGAGTCATCTTCACAGAACTGGTCTTAGTTCTGTGGCAGAGTAAGTATGAGTGTAAATAATTTCAATGTAAATATTTTCAATGTTTTTCAGTGAGAGAGGGCTCATTGAGCAAAGGATTAACTTCCCTCGTAAAGATGAGTTCCTCAGTGTTTATATGTGCATGTATCTATTTGTTTGAATAAAGGGCAGTCGCCCCAAACATTTCGCGCTAGCAATCGATTCTTCCAGACAGGGGTGGAGATATTTTCTAGCCCCTACCCAAATGGCACGCACACACAGGTCATGACGGAGAGGTGAGAAGTGCCGGCCCACGGGGGTAGCAGCAAGCTGCGGGTCTACGGACCGATTTTGTCCGGATGAGGTAATGTCGGATCCTGGCAGGATTACTCGCAACGCCGTCACTTTTAATATTGAGAGAGTTTGTTTAACCCTGTGGAGTCCGCAATTGGACGGTACAGGTTAATGGTCATCAGCTAGTCCTTACAACCATGTACAGCAAGTTGAGAATACCTAAAGCAGAAGGTCTTATTGGCTTGCATGCAATATCTGGTGCAGACGTAACCGGATCATTCAATAAAAAAGGGAAGTTAAGTTTTTGGAAGCCCTTCATTGCCGCTTATGACAACATTCTGCAAGTTTTGGCAAAACTTAGAAAAACAAGTGAAATATCGGAGGACACGATGTTTTCTATCGAAACATTTATTTTCAAGGTATACATGCCAAACACAAAGATTACTACTGTTGGAGAACTTAGATGGTGGCGTTTCACGCAAAAGCAGGGAGTAGAAGAAATTCTTTCTCCCACACGGCCGTCGCTAAGACTAGCTATACAAAGAGCAAACCTTCGAGCCTTGGAATGGTACAAATGTGACAAAAAGCATCCCAACCTACCAGATCCAACTTATTTTGGGTGAAAGCATGAAAACAACCGTCTAGTACATGTTGCTTGCTGTAGTCCTGCAGCACCTCAGGCTGTACTGGAACTCATTAAGTGCAACTGTGCCAAAACAAAATGCAGTAGTAAGCGTTGTAAGTGTATTACTAATTCATTTCCGTGTACAGAAATGTTCAGTTGGTTTGGTGCTGAAGACTTATGTGAAAATACTGTGGAAACTTGTGAACAAGTTTTGGCACTGATGATGAAAGTGAGGACAGTGAAATAGATCAAGATGTTCCTCTTGTTTAACCGTGATACTTTTTTCTCAAATGAAATATGTATATAAATTTTTTTTTAAATATTGTTCTTATTGTATATATAGTCTTGAATAGAATATATAATCTTCATTTTCCTCATACGATACAGGCCTTTAACTTATATGGTAAACACAAATTTCCTAGAAACTGGATCAAAACGAACTGAGATATAATGGGGTCAAAAATTCACTAAAAGTTTTGGTTTTTTAGATTTTACGAGAAAGCAGTTAGGTATGCATGAAAATTGGTAATAACACAAAATAAAGAACATAAAACAAAATTCCGTTTGAAAAACATTGAAATCGGATGATAATTAACCGAGTTAAGGGTAAATACATGTTACGGGATACAAATGGCCGCCATTTTGAAAGTGGTACCAAAGCATTTCGGCATCCCCACACATATAGAAACAGGAAAAAACAACAGGTCTCTTGCTTTCTTAACGAAGGAGCACACAGGACCTAATGTTTTACACGATAGCCCCGGACTATCATAAGCAATGCATTGCATGATTTTACTAACTTATTCTATGTAAATTTGAGTTCGTTCTCTTAGGCATTTTCAAACCTTAACGTTATGTCTTTTCACTCAAACGAGAATAATGTTGACAGAAATCTGAGATCGGAACAAGAGTGAGGTATGTATGTGATAAGAACGTTAGATAAAAGGACGACGCTGCAGTTACTTTGGTGTGGGGAAATGTTAGATCGCTATTGAGTTTTGACTGTAAACTTCTTGACTAACAAGGGGACCTTACAGCTGACCACCCGCGGATTTGAGTGATTTTTTTTAAAAATGAAAGTAGAGGCACGTCATACAAGAAAACAGTTTCTCTTTCACTTATTGTTCGACTCCGGAGAGTGTGGACGAATATGAGCCCGAGGATAAAAAATCAGAGACAGACTGCATTTCACTCGACACGAAAATCAAAATCGTACAGCTTGCTGAACAGCATCCAAAATGGATTTAAAAAGCTCTACATCAACAACAATGTACTGCTTTATAACGGAACTCAGACCTTAAAAAATGGGAACAAGAAATTGAACGGGAAGGTGGATTAAAGGAAAAATATGACATAATCAACAAATGAACCTCCGATCGATTTCGTGAAGCTCGAGAAAAAAGGAGCCGCTAACCACTCGAATGATACAACAATGAGCTTCTTCTGCAGCGGTGCAACATCAATCGGACGATTTTCGTTTTACAGCATCACAAGGGTGGGTTGAAAAATTCAAACTGGTTCATGGCATCCGCCAGCAAAAAAGTGACACACTACATCAGGTCACAAAATGAATTGTGTTATATTTGTCAACTATTATCGCGGAAGCAGAAAAATTCCAAAAACCTCTTTCACGACTGATCAAAGAATTTTCCTTGGATAACGTCATTAACACTGATCAAACAGGATGTGAGTATAGAATTGATGTGCACAGGACACTTTCTGTGCGTGGAGAAAAAGCAACAGAGGTATTCTTGGGAGATTTTAACAAAGTAACGCATAGTTACACTGCGCAGTATACATTTACCGCTTCTAGAGCATTACTTCCAAAAGTTTTTCTATGTATGCAAGAGCCTCAGGGACAATTTGAACCTCTTGTTTCCAAGATTGTGGAAGGACTGACGGCAGAATATGGAAATATATTCGTAACATCGTCGAAATCAGGGAAAATAAAGACAGTGCATTTCGCAGTTTCGTAAAAAACATTATCTGACCATTTTGCGAAGAAGAGAAGTTTCTATTGATCTTGGATTCATGGGGAGGTCAAACAAATCCAACACGCTTTAATAGTGTCTTCACAAAGGACGACGGCACGTGTTCTTCTACTGTTGAAATCATTCCACCTTATTGTACCCCATACTGTCAACCTTGTGATGTGTACCTTTTCCGTCAAGTAAAACATTTTATTAAAAAAATTATTAAACTCTGTGAAACTTTTAAAATAAAATAGGCATTTAAACAAGCGAGAAGATGCCCTGAAGATCCATTCACTTATACATCATCAACTTTCTGCGCCAATTATCAAGAATATGTTGCAGTACGCTTGGTTTGCTGCGAAGATAATAAATGAAAGAAAAGTTTTTGGAAATGTGAACGAAATGTGTTTTTCGGACGACGGTGGACAAACGAAATGTAAGTGCTCGAACAGTTCTTTTATCAAATGCTCGCGTTGTAGAGAAGTGTTATGTTTTCATTGTTTTTATGATAATTAACATCCGCAACTTTGTGTACCAGTAAACGATAGCGAAACCCCCGATAGTGATACCTAACAACATATATGACAGGTCTTCAAATAAAAGAACGTAATTATACTTTATAAGCTAAAATGTGATACGTCGATTCTCCTAACAATTCTTCTGTTCCCCATATGTGCTATTTATTATTAAACTCCATTATTCTACGATTTCTACTACAAGTTCCTTATTATTTGTTAGTGAAACTACACCGAATTGCCATTGACACAATATAACAAGAATAGTGGACAAAGGTAAGTCTATAGCTAGCTCATGCAAATATTGCACAGAAATACATATGTTTCATTCAATATCTACCTATATCACACAATGTTGTTGTAACTTCTTACTGAATTCTGAAAAGTGAGAACGAGAGAGCTTTAAGGGAGGATGGGAAAATGCCGGCATTCCGTTCTTTGCTGCTACAGTTCACTGTTCATTCCACACTTTTCAACATTAGCCCCCATAACACGAAATGTATGCTATAATAACACTGTTGCAGGACCTCGTGACATTACAGTATAATATCCTTTACAGGAAATCACGAATTTCGTTCACTTTTCCGTACACCGATCGTTATGATTTTTTATTCCGAAAATAAGAGGCATTAGATCAAATGCCGAGACATATATCTTCATTGTGCCTCTACTTTCATTAAAAAAAAAATCACCGAAATCCGCAGGTGGTCAGCTGTAAGGTCCCTTTGTAAGATATATGAAGTGGTGTGTTTTGGATTTCGTCTAATGTTGCTGGACCAATAAAAAGTTGACGTAAGTTTGGACTTCTGTATATGTTTCGTCTGGCCTTTGTTAAAGCCTTACTCTAACGTGAGTTATCCGGCACAATTAGTTGCATCGTATTTACCCAAATAATTTAACATCTATTCAGCCGGAAATCTTACATAACGTAAAAAGTGTTACGTTATACTGCGATTGTGGCGCTGCTGCGTGATAGCCGATATTGTGCTGCACCCTTTATATACCTCACATCTCGGGTGACGTCATCACTGTGGTTTATATACGGCGCATTGCGTGCACTCCAGTCGCAATCGGTGTTTCCGTTATATTATAAACCCCTGTATGTTCTGAGTGAGATGTATATATCATATAGTGAAACACGTGATGATACTGAGGCCCCGACATCTGTAGGAAAAAGTCTCGTCTTGTATGCCGAAAAAATACGGTACTTCTTGGGTAACCGTTTTCTTACTAAACGGTACTTCCCCGAAGAGCTTTTCTATTTGGCAAAGCCGAGAGTAGGCCACAGCACAATTAACCCTTTGAGGTAGACGTCAAGTAATTTTGCTTCCTATACTTCCAATGGAAAAATTCCTGTATACATTTTCTTCACAATTAATGCGTTCCCAAGGATGAAAATTTAAACACCGATTAAAATAGCTTCATATTATAACTTGGAATACTTGATATTTTCTCAAACATAACCATAATTATGCAATGCCTCATTTGTTTGCCTACTGATGTCATCAAAGTACAGGTCGCGCCATCTTTTTTCTGGACAATTAATGCGTCCCAAAGATGAAAATTTGAACGTTGATTAAAATAGCTTCATATTATAACTTGGAATACTTAATATTTTCTAAAACATAACCATAATTATGCAATCCAACATTTCTTTGTCTACTGACGTCATCAAAGTACAGGTCGCGCCATCTTTTTTCTGGTTTCAACACCACCAAACGAAACGTTATTGTTTTTTAATATAATTATGGTTATGTTTTAGAAAATATTAAGTATTCCAAGTTATAGTATGAAGTTATTTTAATCGACGTTCAAATTTTCATCCTTGGGAACGCATTAATTGTGAAGAAAATGTGTACAGAAGTTTTTCCATTGGAAGTATAGGAAGCAAAATCACTTGACGTCCACCTTAAGCGGCCGATATAACTGAACAAAAAATTGCCCAAATTTTCCTGCGCTCCTCAAACATATGTGTTCTCATAGTGACCGGTTTATAGGAACGCTACGGCAAACCGATTCCTTTCCCTGTTTCGTTTCAGGAGTAAAGACTATAAATCCGTCGCTGGTTGTAAGTGCTCCCTTACAGTCCCTAGTCTTACAGTATGTGGTCTGATTCCCTTATAGTAGTTTATTCTGTGTTCCATCACCCAACGAATGATTCGGAAGATGATCCCCCGGAGATGAACATCATGCCACAGTGTAGAAACAAGTTACTCAAGCATCTTTTCTCTTCTTTGTTAGGTTAATTATCCTTTTTACAACGTTTTTAGCTTAAAAGATAATCAGACAGGAAGGGTTAATGGCAATCATACCCCTAATGACCACTTAGAATGACAAACCTAAGGTAAAAGCGACGCCTTCTGGTTCGCAGGTTCACTCGTTTCTGTTGCGTTCGGCCCACGTCTTAGACAGCGATATATTCGCTCGAGCTGATTTTATCCTATTCTGTTAACCCCGAGTTAATTCGTTTTAGCAGGTTAAAGGGTTAAACGAACACACTAAATGTAGTATAATACAAATCGTACGAATAGGAGATGGTAGATATTGATTAAGCAGATAATATGAAGAACGGATTGCAAAGACAGCGGATTATAGAATTGTTGAAATCTATGTAGGAGAGGCTTCAGTGACCACGCCTAGATATTATGAGACTAAATCGTTGATACGAACCATAGTGAGTTATATGTTACCTACTATTGTTATCATTGGATCACATTCTGTGTAAAGATCACGATGTATCAATGGACTTGACCTTTCACTTAATGAAGGAATAAGAATAGTGGACAAACGTAAGTCTATGCTCTCACATTAATTCTCATATTTGATCATTGTTGCTAATTGCTTACAAAGTGTTATTTACACGGTCGCATCAGAATATAATATGATCACCTACCTAATACTGAGAATAACCTCCCTTGGCCAGGATGACAGCGTGACAGCGTGGTATGGGTGCAATGAGGCTCTGGAAGGTTGCCAGAGGAACACCTGCCCATTCGGACTAATGCAATGAAGCTCTGCAAGGTTGCCGGACGCACACCTGCTCATTCGGACTATGTCATACCTGCCCATTCGGACTATAGACGGTTGCCCGAGGCCCACCTGCCCATTCAAACTAATGCAATGAGGCTTTGGAAGGTTTCCCGAGGCACACCTGCCCATTCGGACTAATGCAATGAGGCTCTGGAAGGTTGCCCGAGGCACATCTGCTCATTCGTACTATATCATACCTGTCCATTCGGACTAATGCAATGAGGCTCTGGAAGGTTCCGGAGGCACACCTGCTCATTCTGACTATGTCACACCTGCTCATTCTGACTATGTCACACCTGCTCATTCTGACTATGCCATTCGGACTGTAGACGGTTGCCCAGGGCCCACTTGCCCATTCAGACTAATGCAATGAGGCTTTGGAAGGTTTCTAGAGACACACCTGCCCATTCGGACTAATGCAATGAGGCTCTGGAAGGTTGCCCGAGGCACACCTGCTCATTCGGACTATATCATACCTGCCCATTCGGACTATAGACGGTTGCCCGAGGCACACCTGCCCATTCGGAGATGACATGGTTGTGGAGCGGTACGTTGAACCTGTCGATCCAAATAGTCCCACAAGTGCACTATAGGATTGAGGTAGGGAGATTTCGCCTGCCAAGGGAGAACAGAGACATCGCTGTTATGTTCCTGGAAGCAGTCGCGCACCCACTTATCGACCTGGCAAGTCGCATTGTCCTGTTGGTAGACACCATTACCACCAGGGCAAACATCCGACATGAAGGGATGCATGTGGTCAGCGGGAATGTACAGGTAGCCATTGGTGTTCAGGGACTCATCCACTGTTAGCAGCGGTCCCAGTCATACTAGAAAAACATCCCTCAGAAATGTACACTACCACCGCAGGCTTATACTTGACAGACAAGCTTGTGCGGGTGTTGGCTTTCGTGTGTCTGACGCCGTAGTTGCCACCAGCCGTCACTTGTGTGGAGTAGAAACCTCGATTCGTCAGAGAACCTTTTCCCACTCTTCCACTGTCCAATGACGGTAGTCCCACGCGAACGGCAGGCGTCGTTGCCGATGGACCTGGATTAACATGGGAGCCTTGACGGAAAGTTAACTCCGGAGACCCATGAGTAACACGATTTGCTCTACTGTTATCGAGGAGACACGTACCTGGGTGGCCCAGCTTTCATCTACATGGTCAAATGCTGCCCTGTTGCGCGTCGGTTGCCTTATACCAGTCGACGGAGGCGACGTTCTCCTCTGGGGTCGATGGACTTTGGGGCTTCACAGTTATGATGTTGGGAGGTACTCGGTGTGCCAGTGGTCCCTTCTTGGTACACCCTTACTACAGCACTTCGCGAACAGCCCACGAAGTCTGTTGTCTCTGAGATACTTCCACTCTTGGCGCAGTAGCTAATGATAATTCCTTTTTGGAAGTACGTCAAATCCCTACCTCTGCCCATTGCGCTTACGTAACGCACTATGACTCATCTGTCCTGGCCGGCCGCTTATATCTCTGTCTGGTCGACCTTGTCATGTGCACTCCGTGCCGCGCCTGGGAGGGTAAACTGTGATTCCGGGGGTGGTCATATTATTTTGATATGACTGTGAATGTACAACGCAACTGATCAGGAACACTAGCCAATTTATCAGTTAATCAATTATGCCTAAAACTACAGTTATGGGAATTAAAACTTCGTATACCAAACTCATATTAGCGTCAGCAGTTTTTAAAGGAGAACTGGCGAATTTATTTGCTGATATTTTTAGTCCTTACGCACTTCTTCTTGTGAGAGTTAAGGCTAAATCGTTTTCATACAGAACAGAATTAAAACCCAAAATGGGTGTTCTTTTTCTGGAAGTGAGAAAAGAAATAAGTTTGAAGAATAAGAAATAATTGATTTTAAGATTGGGTGTGGAAGGAAGGAAGATTTAACGAACCCCGTGAGCATCTAGGGATATAGGGAGTCATCTTTCCCTAATTTGGACACTAATTCCTGGGAGAAGAGAGAACCAGTACCATTGGAAAAACGCACCGACCATATGCCATCTGGGTTTCGAACCCGGGCCCGATTCGGACGATTAATCAGATGTCAGCTCCTTCGGTCGAACAACCGGAAGAACATCAACTGCAGGCTGTTCGCCCCAGATTCTTTGAAGGTTAGCCAGTAGTCAGCGCCTCTGACAAGCCGTGGCATTTTAAGGTGTGTACCCCCAAAAGATAATTTTTTTATAATCCAAAATATTTTACATAACAGCATCTCAGCTGTGATGGGCAACGTCGTAATGCATTGTGCTCACTTAAAAATCGGAGCAACAGTAATGATGATATGCACGTAAATTTTTTTAAGTACTGCCGATCTCCTTTTCCCCGGAAAAGCTATGAATATACAAATACATTCCTTCCACGGTTATACAGTTTGATTCTTATAGTTTCTCCCTCATTTAACTTTGGAGCAAAAAGAACTAACTATGCCCTGAGACATTGGGAAGGAAGACGAATTTTTAAAAATTCATGACAAGACCAAACTAGAAAAAAAGAAGCCCAGTTATAAGGTACCTTCTACCTGGTGCTCATCGATTTCTTTTAATATCGGTAATTTCCTCAGATTACTGCTGCTATGTCCCCCTTGTAGTTCTTTATTTTAGTTTCCGGGTTTAAAAGTCACCTTGAGTAGTTCTAAGGTGAGCTATAAGTTCTTATGTGAATAGTTCTAAGATGAGTTACAGGCAGTATTCCATCCCTACCTTGGAGTCATTGGTTCCACGGACGAGTTAGAACGAGTGTCACCAGACAGCGCCTATACCTCAACTTGGACTTGAAGCCGGGCCCATCTGAGTCGAATGGTCAGACACCAGCTTTATCAAACACTACCCATGCCTCAATCTGGACTTGAAGCCGGGCCCATCTGAGTCGAATGGTCAGACACCAGCGTTATCAAACACTGCCCATGCCTCAATGTGGACTTGAACGTGGATCCATCTTAGACGAATGGTCAGACACCGTCCATGCCTCAATGTGGACTTGAACCCAGGCTAAGCTAAGACGATTGGTGAGACACCAGCCATGCCTCAATCTTAACTTGAACTCAGGCTCACCTGAGAGGAATAGTGAGACACCGCTCATGCCTCAATCTGGACTTGAACTCAGGCCCATCTTAGACGAATGTGCAGACACCAGACTACACACCTGGGCAGAACGTAGACGAATGGTCAGACACCGCCCATGTCTCAATGTGGATTTGAACCCAGGTTCATCTGAGACGAATGGTGAGACACCGGCCATGCCTCAACCTGGACTAGAACCCAGGCCCACCTGAGACGAATGGTCAGACACTGCCCATGCTTCAATCTGGACCTGAAATTGGGCCACCATTTGAGATGAATGGTCAGACACCAGCGCCTCAGACCACTGGGCCAACGGTGTGGCCTGGTAGTTTAACTATATCGTTGTCCTGAGGTAATTGCTGCTGTTCTTGTGTCACTGTAATTCAACGCCTTTTTTGTGTACAGAATACTAGAAATAAGATCCCATTACTGATTTAGAATGACTCCAGGAAAATGAGGAAACCAAAACAGCAAATCAAACTGGACATCCATTTCTAACCAAGACTCTTCTGATTGCGAAGATAGTTTTCTAACTGGACACCCACTAAACAGCTGCTACAGAGGTAACTCATTCATTTTATCGATTCTGTATTGTATTGTGTTGGAAATAAAGTAACGTCCAATGACGAGACACCCGAAGTTGCACGTTGGCCACTGAGATTGCGCAGCACACCGGCATGGCATCAGTAGGTAGGTGGCGTATGTCAGTGGCAGTTAGCTGTCAGACGGCGAAGAGCGTAAGAGTTAAGCAACATAAGAGTGAACAAGGAGCACTCCCTCCATTGCATGCTGTATGAGTTTCGTCGCGGTAGCACCCCCGTAAGTGCTGTAAGGAACATTACTAGTGTGTACCCGAATACCACATCACATCATCAGTGCTGTCATTGGTTGGAACGGTTTCGAGAGCGAAATTTTAACCTGTCAGACCGTTTCAAAGCCGGAAGACCTGTAACAGTGGATATGAATATGCTAAAGACCTTAGTGGAGACCGACCCCCGTGTGATCACGCGGAAGGTGGTCGAACAACTGGAGACTACACGCACGAGCATTATAACACACCTGCGTCAAATTGGGAAGGTGCACAAGAGGGAAGTTGGGTACCCCATCAACTCACAGTTGAGCAGAAAGCAAATCGCATGAGTGCATGCGTTTCCCTGCTTGCACGTGACCAAGTTGAACCGTTCTTGGACAGCATTGTGACAGGTGACGAGAAATGGGTCCTGTATGACATTGTCAGCACCCGGAAACAGTGGATGGAACCGAAACAGAAGCTCATGCCGACCTCAAAGCTGGCCTAAACCCACGTAAAGTATTAGGTTATGCGGGGTGTCGTGGTTTTTGAGCTGCTGTCGGACGACACCAGTATCACCGCCAATCTGTCAGCTCGACGATCTCCACCCATCGCTCGCGTCGAAACGACCAGCACTGCTGAACCGTAAGGGCGTCCTTCTATAGCAGGATGGAGCGACACCTCACACAGCACGAGTGAGCTGTCACAATATCAGGGACCTGGGCTGGAAGCTTCTGCGGCATCTAGCCTATTTCCAGAACACTGCCCCAAGCGACTACCACCTTTTCCGGTCGTTGCGGTATTTCCTGGACGGAGAATGGTTCACTGATCAAGACGATGTGGAAAACACACTTACTCACTTCTTTGAGTTCAAGCGCGGCCACAATTCTACAGGGACGGTATCCGACAGCTGCCCAGACGATGCGAGGAGGTTGTGGCAAACTATGGGGACTACATTTTGGACTGATTTGTACTTGTATATACGGTAATTAGCACTTTTCGGTTGTCTTGCATTTTCATACATTACTTTCTTTCCAACCCAATATAATAAATGAATCTCCCAACATTGATTTCCACTTCTTAGCTCGACAGAAAGAAGAAAGTGCATATAAGGCACCAATAATAATTCATGTCGAACTCGCTTTGATGGACGAACGTATCACAGCTAGTCAGTCTGTTACAGTGGTTTTCAAAGTGGGGTACGAAAAACTGATAGTAGGAGTAAGCGATTAGTTAGCAACCATATTGAATCGCACAGTGAACCTATTTTCATGTCAAAAATCATCATTATACAGCAAATAATTGTCCATCTCAGTACTCTGCGAACTCTTATAACACAGTATTTTCCACTTTTCGCTCAATACGGCGAATACAATCGCCACCCGTTCACAGGTAATGCATGTGAATTGACAGGTATGTCAATTCTTTTTAATTTGACAAAGGAATGTAGCATTTCTTTGTCAAACAAAAAAGTATTGATTGAGGTATCTTGTGACTCTGGTTTGAAAAGCATTTATTCAATGAAATGGTTGACTAGTTTTTAGATTGCAATGGAGAAAAGATATCCAACTTTGACGAGCATTGTCGTTAAATATTTTTTGCCTTTTACAACTACATATTTACGTGAAACTGGTTTTTCATCCTTAACCACCATCAAAACAAAATATCGAATCAAGCTGGATGTTGGAGACGACTTATTTTATTTAAGCAAGATAACTCCAAATATTTAGAACTTTTTAAGAGTAAGCGAACACATACTGTATATCTCATTGATTACAAAACGAATATGACTTTACCAGTTTCATTAGATTTTTCTAACCGTTCATGCACTTTCTGTGTCATCAATATATGCGATTTTTGTAAAAAATTATATATGTGTGTATTTTTACGTATATGTATTTTTTTTATTTTACACACACATACACTATATTGACAAAAGTCACTGGACACCCGTTCGAAAGCAAATGAACAGTACCGCTGCGTTGTAAAGATGCGCGGTACAGTTGCAAACGGTATAAAAACAAGCCTGCAGCTGACCGCGATCATATCACACTGTGAGGTTGAGTGAAAATGTCGCGGCGGGAGAGAACTGACGTTGAGAAAGGAAATGATCATCATATGTAGAGGATTTTAGGAAGGGAGTGTCTGACCCCAGGTCTTAAACAACCCTTAGAAATAGGAAGCTAGGAGATTTGGGCTAGAGTGCCCGATAGGAAAGTGACACGAAAGCGAAGTTAAAATGGGGAGGAAGACGCCCTTATTTATTACCGGGGGCCAGTACCCGGGGTCCGACGGCTTAACGTGCCCATCCGACGCACGGCGGATGTTTAGTGGATCGAGCGTTCGTACCTGCCTGGGATCGAACCTGAGTTCCTTTCCGTGGCAGTCACGAACGTTTCTCACTAGGCTACCAGCGTCCCCTTGGGAAAGGAAAGATTGTTGGGTGTTATATTAGTGGGTTGTCCATAAGAGAAACCGAGAGGTGTTTAAACTCGCCCAAGTCAACTGTTTTGGATGTACTGAATAAGTGGAAGACACATGGCGTGCCTGAAGTAGCAAAACGTACCGGCAGACCAAAAAAAAAAAAAAAATCAGTGATAGAGGGCGTCGAAGCCTCAGGAGAGTCCTTACAGCTAGTCGACGGAGTACTGCACAAGACCTCAGTGTACAGGTGAGTAAAAATGCTGGAACCTTGGTATGTACAAGTACTATTCGCAGATATCTTCATTCTATGGGTTACCGTGGTCGTGAGGCTGCTCACAATCCTTTCATCTCCACTCGGAGTCCTACTAGTCCACGATAAATGTTCTTTTCTTGGTGTAAAGAACATTTAGCGTGGACCGTAGATCAATGGAAACGGGTCCTATGGACTGATGAATCCAGATACACGATCCATCAGTCTGATGGCCGTGTGTGGGTATGGTGGCAGCTGGGTGAACGCTATTAAACCACAGTTTACCGTTCCTACAGTTAAGTTTGTAGCTGGCAGCGTATTCGTGTAGGGTGGGTTTTTGTAGTATGGTCCCGGCCCATTGGTTATCGTGGACAAACCTGTTAACCAGCACGTCTACCTCGATATTCTGGACAATTATGCCCTACCAACTCTGTGGCAATACTATGGAACCGAGCCTTGTTGGTACCAGCAAGATATGCACCGAGCCTTGTTGGTAGCAGTAGGATAATGCACCGAGTCATAAAGCAAGGAGTGTTACGACGTGGTTTGACGATAATTCCGTATTGTGTGTGGACTGGCCAGCACAGAGTCCTGATCTTAATCCCACAGAACACCTATGAGATGAAGTAGAGCGTCGCATAAAAAGTTTGGAACCAAGGCCTTCTGCTAAGCAACAGTTAGCGGCAGCATTATGTGCTGAATGGAAGCGCATACCTTTGTCTGTGTTCCAAAACCTTGTCGAAAGTGTCTCGAAAGGTCAGTGCATGCATTCAGGGTGAAGGTGTACCGACACCGTACTAATATATGTAAATGCTATGTTGTGTTTCTTTTCTAGGTGTCCGGTGACTTTTGTCATTATAGTGCATATGCAAACATAAACATAAAAGTACTGGAGCAAAGGTTTTTATTTATTAGTGGAGTGTAACCCTAATATCTGACGCACAAGGGATACCCAGTTTAGTTAAATATCTCCAAGGGGTACTTGAAGAACAAAAGTTTGAGAACCACCGGTGTATTACACGCATTTCTTTCCGTACATTTTAAAATGACGTCCACGTGCATCAAATGCTAAGATGTATTATTCGTTTGTATTTAATATTGTTGCATCATGTAAAAAACTGGGATTGAAACTCACGAATAAAACAACAACGATTTTTACTCAAAGTAGAAGTCAGGCTTTAGCAACGATATAATAGCATTTTAACCACTAATATACTTCACCACTTCTGATATTCACAGGCAGAAAAACATGCTGAGTACTTGAAAATCCTATTGTTTATTATTTAAGGACACCATTGTTGAAGACTGGTTCTCAGATGTCCGTGAAGACTGCGAAGAAAAAGGGAGGAGATGACAGCCGACATTCAGCGTAGATTGCTTCCATGATCCTGAAGAACAATTGTCTATTCTGCTTTACTAACAGAATTTAACGAAGCAGATTCCACGTAAAATAATCTACGTAGACAATCAAATTTGTCGGTAGAAAACTCAAATGAAAAAGAAAAATGAATTCTGATCTCAGGATTGGGGGAGTTAACAAAGAGTAGGTAGAAGAATAATGGCTTAAAGAAAAATGAGCATTAAAAATCGGAGAAAAATAAACGCAATGCAGCGTGTAGTGAAATCCTTGGGACATCATCCTTCCTTCGAGAGAGGGGGGTGGGAGGCAGGGAGAAGAACGAATGAAAAGGAACAACGGAGCAAGTGACGAACAATGGCGTGGGTAAAAAAATAATAACAATAAAAAGCAATAGTACAGTTCAAAAACAACAATATTAAGTTACACGATGCACTTTCGACATTACCGTTAAGGATAATTTGCTTTCAAAATGATTTGCTCTTGTCATTTCGTCCTTAAATCTTGACTGTTATTTTGCTAAAATTTAATCCCATTCTATGTATATCCAACTGAGAATGAATTCTTACGTATAAAATGTCACATGATTTCCAAACGAGAAAAAAATGTTTCAATGCTCTCAATTCTTCTTTCGGTTCTTCTATCTTATCGATTCCAGCTGGAACCGGAGAATTGCAATAAGCTATGATAAGGAAAAATAATAATTTTTCAAGCACGTATCTTGCAAGCACAAATAGCGAGAAAAGGGTTTTGATATTTCTGCCCCCTTGCAGGTAAACTGTGCATTATTTAAAATACGGGAGTTGTACCGAAAGTAATTCAAAAGTGGTTATAATTTTTTTATTAACTGACAGAGGTTGTTCAAATTGCACATGTTGGTAAAGTAACTCTTCCTCTATAGTAACATTACTTCTTCATTGCTGGTAAATATGAGGGTTGTACCGAAAGTCGTGCAAAAATGGGGGCATAACTTCTTTATTAACTAACAGAAGTCGTTCAAATTGCACATGTTGGCACAGTAACTCTTTCTCTATAGTAACCCTTCTTCTTCATTGCAGGTAAATACGAGGGTTGTTCCGAAAGTAATGCAAAAGTGGGCAAAACTTCTTTATTAACTGACAGAGGTCGTTCAAATTGCACATGTTGGTAGAGTAACTCTTCCTCTATAGTAACCCTTCTTCTTCATTGCAGGTAAATACGAGGGTTGTACCGAAAGTAATGCAAAAATGGGCATAACTTCTTTATTAACTGACAGAGGTCGTTCAAATTGCATATGTTGGTAAAGTAACTCTTCCTCTATAGTAACCTTTCTTCTTCATTGCAGGTAAATACGAGGGTTGTACCGAAAGTAGTGCAAAAATGGGCATAACTTCTTTATTAACTAACAGAGGTCGTTCAAATTGCACATGTTGGTACCGCAATTCTTCCTCTATAGTAACATTTCTTTTTCATTGCAGGTAAATACGAGGCTTGTTCCGAAAGTAATGCAAAAGTGGGCATAACTTCTTTATTAAATGACAGAGGTCGTTCAAATTGCACATGTTGGTAGAGTAACTCTTCCTTTATAGTAACCCTTCTTCTTCGTTGCAGGTAAATACGAGGGTTGTTCCGAAAGTAATGCAAAAGTGGGCATAACTTCTTTATTAAATGACAGAGGTCGTTCAAATTGCACATGTTGGTAGAGTAACTCTCTCTCTATAGTAACCCTTCTTCTTCATTGCAGGTAAATAGAGGGTTGTACCAAAGTAATGCAAAAATGGGCATAACTTCTTTATTAACTGACAGAAGTCGTTCAAATTGCACATGTTGGTACCGCAACTCTTTCTCTACAGTAACCCTTCTTCTTCATTGCAGGTAAATACGAGAGTTGTTCCGAAAGTAATGCAAAAGTGGACATAACTTCTTTATTAACTGACAGAGGTTGTTCGAATTGCACATGTTGGTGAAGTAACTCTTCCTCTATAGTAACCCTTCTTCTTCATTGCAGGTAAATACGAGGGTTGTACCGAAAGTAGTGCAAAAATGGGCATAACTTCTTTATTAACTAACAGAGGTCGTTCAAATTGCACATGCTGGTACAGTAACTCTTTCTCTATAGTAACCTCTCTTCTTCATTGCAGGTAAATACGAGGGTTGTTCCGAAAGTAATGCAAAAGTGGGCATAACTTCTTTATCAACTGACAGAGGTCGTTCAAATTGCACATGTTGGTAGAGTAACTCTTCCTCTATTGTAACCTTTCTTCTTCATTGCAGGTAAATACGATGGTTGTACCGAAAGTGGGCATAACCTTTTTATTAACTGAGAGATGTTGTTCAAATTGTACATATTGGTAGACTAACTCTTCCTCTATAGTAATCCTTCTTCTTCATTGCAGGTAAATAATGAATTCCAAGCAGAGGCAACGTGTCGTCCTTGAGTTCTTGACGAAGGAATAGTGTAGGCTGTCCAGCATCCACAGAAGACTACAGAATGTTTACGGAGATGACACCATCGGCAATTGTAATGTTCACAGATGGATGAAGAAGTTTAAAGAAGGGGAAACCAGCACTGAAGACAAACCACGTAGTGGAAGGCCTTATCTACAACCACTGACACAAATCGTCAGCAAGTGGATGAATTGATTCACGCGGAGAGACGAGTCACAATCCGTGAACTTGTTGCACAACTGGACTGTGGTCACAATGCCATACAGTAGATTGTGGAAGACTTAGGGTATCGGAAAGTGTGTGCAAAGTGGCTACCTCGGCAGTTGGCACCCGAATTGAAGAAGAGAAGGGCGGAATTCTGCTGTGATCAGCTGGAAGCGTTTGAAGACAACGAAGACACGTTTTTTTCCGATCAGGTGACAAGGGATGAAACGTGGGCGTATCTTTACGATCCACAAACGAAGAATCAACCCATGGAATGGCGTCACACCTCTTCACCAAGGCCTAAGGAGTTCAAGAGTTAGCGATCAGAACAGAAAGTAATGGTGACTGTTTTTTTTGGGATGGCAGAGGTATCATTCTCCTTGATTTTCTGGAAAATGGCTGTAACGCGACCAGCGAGAGGTACGTTCAGACACCCATGAAGCTTAGGGAAACCATAAGGAGGAAGTGAGCAAACAATAATCTGAAAAGGATCCACATTCACCATGACAATGCGAGTCCATACACAACTTTGGCAATAAATCAGGCGATCAGCAAATTAGGCTGGTCAGTGGTCCCCATCCACTTTACAGCCCAGATCTGGCTCCTTCCGACTTCCACCTGTTCGGTCCGATGAAGGACAGTGTCCAACGATTTGATGGCACAGACGAGGTGAAAGTGGCTGTGAAGAAGTGGGTACTACTGTCCACACCTGAATTTTATCAAAGAGGATCCGAGAGTTGGGTTCAACGATGGCGCAAATGCATCGCTTGTGATGGGGACTATGTTGAGTATTACATTTGTATAGAGAAAGAGTTACTCTACCAACATGTGCAATTTGAACGACCTCTGCCAGTTAATATAAAAAGTTATGCCCACTTTTCCATTACTGTCAGTACAACCCTCGTAGAAAATATTCCCCATCTTTATTGTAGCGAATGGCATACAGTAAAGAAAAAAAAAGACATGTTTCAAAAGGACTTTAAGAAGCGGACATACAGCATCAAACAGAAATACACAGCGCAAAGAATATGAATAAAAAACTTCACGAATACAGGCAAAGTGTTCTACAAAGTTAATGCTATGCGGCGTTCAAAGAGTTTTTTAAATCGGCCTTTCAGAAGCAGAGCTATTGGCAAAAAGCTATTAGACATTTGCGCTCCCTAGCGGGAAAACTGTGAAATATTTTTGGTAATAAATGTACACAAAATATTTTGTCAGAGAGTAGAACCTGACCTAAAAAGGATTTTTTTTATCGTGTTTTTGGTCGCTCAGACATTGCTGCTAATATGCTGCAAACGGTAAACGTTAATTATTCCCTCTAGGGACATATTCGTGCATTAAGAAAAGTTTGAAATTATACGAGAACATTTCGCACCAGAAACACTCTTCGAAAAATGTGCATTTTTTAAATCGGACTGTTAGGAGCATAGATATCAACACAAACAGGATATGCATCTACGCCACCCGGCGGAAACATTATGCATTATTTTAAGCAAAAGTTTTTTTTTTTTTTTTTTTATTAGAGGTTTAACGACCACCGTGAGCAACTCAATAGGCTATAAGTAGTCTCCCATCCCTGATTTAGGGTCACTGGTTGAAGGGAAGGGAGACAGCCAGTGCCGTAAGACAAACTCAACATCCATGCCTCACCGGGATTCGAACTCGGACCCCTTTCGGACGAATGATCAGAAGCCATCGCTTAGACCACTGCGCCACCGGGGCGGCAGAGGGTATTGTGAAGACGTTGATCGTAGTGCGTGGTATCTGACCGCGAAAGAAGTTTTTAAATTAAGTTTTCAAAATCGCAGATATTGTTGCAAATACATCAGAAACAAAAATATACAGTTACGCTCCCTAGTGGCGAATCCATTATTTACTAAATATCCGAAATTACATGCAGAACATTTCACACTATGGAAGATTTTCCCGATGCAAAACGAATTTTTCAAATCAGACTTTTAGAAGCAGAGATATCGGGAAATAACGATCTCTAGCGGAAAAACTACGCACTACTCGAAAAAGAAATTGTACCTAAAATAGTATTCACTATAAATGTTACGGAATGACAGGAGGAAAATGTTTTTTTAGTCAGATGTACAGGAGCAATTATATGGAATAAAATATATTTTGAATTCGACAGCATCTGCCTTTATGCCCTCTAGCGGCGAAGTTGTGCATTGTAAACAAACTGGAAAGCAAGGATCGCCGTTCTCATGTTTTAAGCTTCCCAATGCAAAAACAATTTTCCAAATCGGACAAACTGTTGCAAAGATATGATATACACAGGACAAAGTTATAACATAAGCACGTACAATGTTTTACATAAGACGCATTAAAAATATGTTATTTAACTATGAAACCTTAATTTGTAGGGCCGTGTAACATAGCTGCACTTAGCAAAACATGGATAGGAGCCCCAGAAGATAGATAAACTCAGAATTAGAAGGAAAGGAACAGTGCTGTATAAATTATATAAATTACAGAGGTTAATTCAGCTTATAATAATTAAAGTTAACAGTTTCAAGGTCGCTATTTGCGGAACTATTCCTCGGAATAGTTTCAAATGTGATATGAGGACTCCCGAGGCGATGGAACTTTGTTTGAAGAAAAAGCAAAAATAAGTTTAAAATCTTGCCTCCAAAGGATAAGTAGCGCTTTAAGAGAAAAATACGAAAAAAAGAAATAAAACTTGCAGTACAGAAGGAACATTTTGTGGTCACACTATCGATGTTCTGTCCTCCCTTTCTTGCGAAATGCTGAAATCGTAAAATAGCATATTCTCGAAGATTTTACTTGAAATCCTTTGGATATGGAGCCTGATGTTTGCCTCGAGGTTTACTAGGTTGCTATGTGACCACGAAAGAGGATGTTCCTCAGATTTCATTAAAGCCAAAAGTTACACGGGTCTAGTTCCGGTGAGCACACTGGCCAAGTTGTAGGAAACTGGCGGCTGATTATTCTTTCGTTAAACAATGTGCCTGAAGCAGCTGCTTGAAAGGCGTGTAGCTATGTGAGGAAGAGCACCATCCATGATATGAAAGAGAAGCATACTTTTTGAAAACTATATGAATCGAGGCAGTTAAGCTGTTGACGTGTTGAAGTCACTTTGTTTACCAAAAAAGGTGCATGTCGCTGGCCAATGACCGAGCACGTAACGAGACCCGTAGAACCGAATTCATCGGGTCCAGCAATGAATTCCGCTGTAAAAACCCCACCCAATGATAACCTTTGGAGAAGGAAGAAGGGGTGCAGTGATGAATTCCGCTGTAAAACCGCATGAAATGGTGACTTTTGGAGATGGAGAAAGGAGTGCGACAATGAATTCGGCTGTAAAACCGCATCAAATGATGATTTTTGGAGAAGGAAGAAGTGGTGCAATGATGAATTCCGCTGTGAAACCGCACCAAATGGTGACTTTTAGAGAATGAAGAAGGGGTGCGACGATGAAATCTGCTGTAAAAACGCACAAAATGGCAACTTTTGGAGAAGGAATGAGTGGTGCACTGATGAATTCCGCTGTAAAACCGCACCAAAGGACGACTTTTGGAGAAGGAATAAGGGGTGCAACGATGAATTCCGCTGTAAAACTGTATGGAATGGTGACTTGGAGAAGGAGGAATTGGTGCAACCATGAATTCGCTGTAAAACCGCAAATGGCGACTCCTGGAGAAGGAAGAATTGGTGCAACCATGAATTCGCTGTAAAACAGCAAATGGCGACTTCTGGAGAAGGAAGAATTGGTGCAACGACGAATTCTGCTGTAAAACCGCACCAAATGGTGACTTTTGGAGAAGGAAGTAGAATTTCGCGCACGCTGCTTAATTTGTAAAGCATTCTGCTCTGGAGCTGAATGTTTTATAAATTAAGCCACACCGACGGAAAAACGTTTCGGTCTTGACATGTGCATCATCTCTGTAGTACGTCATATCATCTCCCCGCATTTTATTTTTTTATTTTTTTCGCTTATTAATCCGTCTTGACATGTGTTTCTTCTCTGTAGAACGTTATAAAATATGCTGTTACGCCACCTGGCAGAAAAAATGTGCACTATTTTAAGCAGGAGATAATCTCAAAATGTTTTCCGAGGTGAACGGTATCGGTCCAAGAAACAATTTTTTCAATCGAGTTTTCAGAAGCTCAGATTTTGCTGCAAATACATCAAACACAGAAATAAACACTTCAGCCCTCTGGTGGCCAAACCACTCTTTACCAAAAATTGGTAATTATATGCAAAACATTTTCTATCAGGTGCTGTATCCGATGTAGAAGGAGAATGTTTCACGGCGGACTTTTAGAAGCAGAGATATCGGGGAATACGCAATCTACCTTTACGTTCCTTAGCGGAAAATCTATGCATTACTTGAAAAAGAGAATGTATGTAAAATAGTTTTCGAATGGAAAATAATTTTATCAAACGGATATTTAGAAGCAAATATATGCAATAAAATGTATTTTAATTCGATACCATGTGCATTTACGCCCTCTTGCGGCGAAGTTGTGCATCAGAAAAAACCGTAATGCAATGATCACCATTCTCACTTATGGAAGTTTTCCTGTGCAAAACGAATTTTTCAAATTGAACTAGTAATAATTGCAGAGATATGGTGTCCACAGACAGACGGAAGGATAGTCAAAGTGATAATATAAGAACCATCTTTTTTCGTAACAGACGTGCTAAAAACATGGCTGCTTGCATTTAGTAATTGGTCGAAAACTACACCGATGAACCATTACATTATGACCACCCCCACTCTAGAGAAATGAGCGTTGCGGGAGACCGAACGGTGGCGCAGGTAAAGTTCATAGAGCAGTGTACAGGGTGATTCGAAAGTTTGGTGCAAAAATAAAATGCGATTAAAAATATCTATGGGTCGGAGCTTCAGTAATGTACTGTACAGTGATTTTACGTTAGATGCATTGTTCACTAATTTAACAAATTCCAGTATTTTTTGCTTTTTATAACTAGACGCTGTACTTTTGCGTGTAAATTCACTTCTATTACTAGTAATAACATTCTGTAAAAATATTTGAATTCAGCATGCATAAAATGTCCTTTAAAATGATGTACAGTATACACTGAAGAGCAATTGAATTAGAGACAGCTGGCGTGATGCAAATGTAGCGCTGTGGGCGGCCCTGTAAACGGAAACGACATGACGTATGCAGCGATCCGACAATATAAGGAGTGATGCGACGGGAATCAGTAAATGTCGGACGCAGTATGGGCAAGAAGAAAGATCTAAGCGCATTTGATCGTGGGAAAAAAATTATAATATTATAAAAATATTTGAATTCAACATGCATAAAATGTCCTTTAAAATGATGTACAGTATACACTGAAGAGCAATTGAATCAGAAACAGCTGGATTTATGCAAATGTGGCGCTGTAGGCGGCCCTGTAAACGAAAACGACATGACGTATGCAGCGATCCGACAATATAAGGAGTGATGCAACGGGAATCAGTAAAAGTAGGACGCAGTATGGGTAAGACGAAGGATCTAAGCGCATTTGATCGTGGGCAAATTGTCGGGGCCCGACGAATGGGTCACTCCATCTCGGAAGTAGTGCAGGCACTGGGATTTTCATGAGCCACTGTGTCACGGGTGCACCGTGAGTATATCGAATCTGGTAAAACCATCCCTGCAAAGCCCAACTGCCGTGGACAACAGCGTGTGGATGAGTGGGGTCATCGTCGGCTAGCTCGAATTGTAACAGCGGATGCACGGGCTACAGTGAAAGAAATCACTCGGCAATTTAACGTTAGTGCACAAAAACGTGTAAGCAGCTACACCATCCAGAACCATCTCCTTGCTATGGGGTACAGAAGCCATCGTCCCACGAGGGTACCGCTGCTGACCGCACATCACAGGGTGTAAAGATTAGCATGGGCGCGGGAATATCGCCACTGAACCCTAGACATGTGGAAAAATGTTGCCTGGACCAATGAGTCGAGATTCACGTTGGTACATGCGGATGGCAGGATACGAGTACGGCGCAAACCACATGAAGCGATGGATCCTTCTTGCCAGCAGGGTACTACTCTTCAAGCTGGTGGAGGTGGCATTCTCGTCTGGGGACTATTTACATGGACTGAAATGGGACTTATGGTACATATGACATCGTCCCTCACAGGTCAATGTTACCGGGATATCCTGGACGACCATTTGCTCCCGTTTGTGCGTCTTCAACATCCCACTGGGGACCTCATGCTGCAACAAGACAATGCACCGTGCCATCGCTCTCGAATTGTATCCGAATGGTTGGATGAACACTCCACCAACGTGACCTCGCATCCTTGGCCAGCTAAGTCACTTGACCTCAATCCCATCGAGCACATCTGTGATGCCATCAAGAGAGATGTTCGAGGCTCTGACCCCCTCCATCAAATTTTCGTGAACTGTGTGAGCTTGTTTAGGGGTCGTGGATCCGTATGACTTCCCAACGCTTTCGGTGTCTTGTCGAGTCCACGCCGAGACGAATCGCCGCCGTCATCAGGGCGAAAGTTGGTGCTACACGTTACTAGACAGGTATCTCTAATTCAATTGCTTTTCAGTGTAATATGTATTCCCGACGCTGTGTAAGTTGACTTCAATCATCAAAAATTTACTTTCGGTCTACTGGTGCAGAACCTTTAGCCACGACTGTAAGTTACGTGGCTGAGCGGCCGTAGAGCGGATTTGTTGTTCCAACACAAACCACTAGGGATCGTTATTCCTTCTATAGATTCGATTGATGTCTGTGGAATTTGGAGGCCAGAAGTCTTCTTTACCTTCCGCAAATCATTCTCGAACAATCCTAGTGGTGTGTCATGACGTATTATCCCGCTGAAAGAAGGCACTACTAGAGGAAAATACCGATGCCATGAAACCTGATCTGCAATGATGTTTAGGTAGGTAGAAGACAATATGACTGGACCTAGGGTCTCATAGTACATTGCCCAAAGCATCACACTTCCTCCACCGGCTTGTTTTGTCCTACGGCGCATCCTGTTTCCAACACTTATCCAGGTAAATGACACACACACATACCTGGCCGTCCACATGATGGAACAGGAAAAGAGATTCGTCCAACCATACGACCCTCATCCAATCATTAAAGGTCCAGTTTTGATGTTCGGGTACCCATTGTAGGAGCTTTCTAAAGGTGAACCTAGGTTAGCATGGGAACTCGGAGCTGTCTGCAGTTGCACAGCCTTCAGCAGGATTCTATGTACTGTGTGTTAGGACACATTACTCCCGTCACCAGCATTTAAATTACCGGCGAGTTGCGCCACAGTATTCCTTCTATAGGCTCGTACCATAAGGGATTGCCTCCACTCACCTCTACGATCTGTGGTCGGCCCTCACCTTGCGGCGGTTTGTAGTTTTCCTTTCCTCGGACCCCTTTTTGAAGGTACTAACCACGGCTGACCGTGAGTACCCCACAAGGCTTGCCGTCCCAGAAATGCGCTGGCCCAGTCGTCTGACCATTACGATTTGGCCTTTGGCAAACTCGCATTAGTTCGCTGCCTTTCCAATTTTAAGAACAAGAATAGCACTGATTAACAGATCAGGTGCTATTTATGACCTTCACACACGCTGTCGTTTACCTGCAGTCGCTTTGATTTCCATATGGACGCACTCGGCATAATATTTTGGCTCTTCAGTGCGTTTTGCAATCACTTGAGGACATCAAGGTAATCCTTTGCCAGGATATAATTTTACTAGCTTCAATCCAGACAGCAATGTTAATACAAAGACTTGCCTCACCAGGATTTGAAACTGGACACATCTTAAAGGACCTGGACTCATCTTTTAGAACCTGGACTCATCTCTAGGACTCATCTTAATACAAAGACTTGCCTCACCAGGATTCAAACCTGGACTCATCTTTTCGAACCAGGACTCATCTCTAGGACTCATCTTAATACGAAGACTTGCCTCACTAAGATTCGAACCTGGACTCATCTTAAAGAATCTGGACTCATCTTAAAGAATCTGGACTCATCTTTTCGAACCTGGAATCATCTCCTATACTCATCTTAATACAAAGACGTTTGTTCGTCGATAACATACACTCACGGACAATGAAATTTGCACACCTAGAAGAAAACATGCTCCAACCGTGAAACTTTGCAAATAGTTAAAGTGCGTACTAGAATACAAATGATTCACGTTTGGTGCGAGTGCGCATGACTGCACACCCTGTGGTGACGCTGCAAGCACGAACCGGCAGCCTTATAAACTGGCGTGCAGTCGATGCCCCATGAAAGCAAAAAGTACCGGACGACGCGAGCAAGCGTACAGAGCGACACGAATGCAGAGTAGACGTCAGAGACGTCGATTAACACAACTTACGGACTTTGAGAGAGGCCTGATCATCCGGCTGAAAATCGCAGGATGGTCGGTGCGCCGTATAGCCACCACGCGGATCGTTCTCACTATACCGTCCAAATGTGTTGGGAGCAGTGGACACCTGACGACACTGCCACACGACGGAGCGGCTTCGGACGGACCAGGGGAACCACTGGTAGAGAGTATCGATGGATCGTGCGCCAGGCGCGAACGGAACCCACGGGGAACCGGTTCACTATACAGGCAGATTTAGTGGCTCCTGTGTGTCCACGAACCATTTACCGACGCCACGCGGAAGCGAATCTGCAATTCCAGCTCCCCTTACGTGTACTTCCATTAACACCGGAACATCGCCGTCTCCGTTTGCAATGGTGCCAGGCCAGAGCGACGTGGAACACCACAGATTGACGACGCGTGGTGTTTAGCGATGAGTGCCGCTTCCTTTTGGGAACAGATGATCATCGTGTCCTGTTGTGGAGTTCCCCGTGTCAACGGCTCAATCCTAACCTCACTATCGAGCGCTACACCTCCCCCACCGAAGGCATTATGGTCTGGGGAGCTATATCCTTCGATAGCCGATCAGCTGTAGTAGTGGTATGTGGATCATTGACGCGCCAGTGGCATGTGGATGAGATCCTACGGCCACATGTGCTCCCATTCCTGGCCCGGATTCCAGGTGCGCTATACCAGCTGGATAATGCTCGCCCGCACACGGCTCGGGTTGCCTAGGGCTGCCTATGTCATGTCCAAACACTTCCATGGCCTACTCGCTCCCCCGACGTTTCCCCTATCGAGCGTGTTTGGGACCAGTTGATACGTCGGCTGCCGCCTGGCATAATTATCCGGGATTTGGTGCACACCGTCCAACACATGTGGGTCAGTCTGCCGCAGGACAACATCAGGCGTCTGTTCGCCTCCATGCCGGATAGTATTGTAGCATGTATCGCCACACGAGGCAGTGCGACGCGCTATTGAAGATGACCAGAATGCTTGCCACAGATCCCTCTGTAATTGTCCTGCAACTCTGTTTTTGCCATCATGTGAATCATTCATCTGTATCATTACGTCCATAAAATTTCCGTTCAATCCGGTGCTTCTGCTTGGTGCGCAAATTTCATTCTCCGTGAGTGTATATTTCATCAACTCCACACAAAATTAGGAACTGTTATCGATTTATCAGCTTCTCTAACTCTCAACACTAACAACTCTCTTTATACGTTCAATCTAGTTGTTTCATGCTGCTCAAACTCACTGTTAGTGTTGCATATTGTTAAAGCTGTTCGAAGAAGTAATGTGCAGTTCAATGAGAAAAGGTGTAAACAAGGTGTAATTAAATTTCTTAAGAAACAGAAACTAAAATGGAAAGTTATTTAGAGGTATACATCACAAGGTAAGACTTCACTATTATCTAGTTCTAGACTAACGACATGGTTTTTTGTAGAGTTTTCTTTCTACGCAGCGAAAGTAAGAGAGAAGGCTGATGTTCGTGTATATATATATCTGATTGAACACTACATAAGTCAGTTCTCAAAAACTTCCCCTACAGTGAAACAGGAGTCGTTCAAGAAAATGTCAGGGAAAAGTTACTTAGATTATTCTTTATTCAGCTTAAACTCCTTTGGCACTTTACGAAGGCAAAACTACAACTCAATCTTAATCTATTAATGTGAGAGAACTTGTTAATGAAAAACAAAACACCAACACTAAAGATATAATACACAGACGTCAAGAAATCACAACTTCAAGTACCTCAAGTTCCGCAACTACTGTTACACTGAAGAGCGACTGAATTAGAGATACCTGTCGAGTAACGTGTAGCACCACCTTTCGCCCTGATGACGGCGGCGATTCGTCTTGGCATGGACTCGACAAGACACCGGAAGCGTTGGGAAGCCATACGGATCCACAACCCCTGAACAAGCTCCCACAGTTCACGAAGATTTGATGGAGTGGGGTCAGAGCCTAGAACATCTCTCTCTCGATGGCATCCCAGATGTGCTCGATGGGATTGAGGTCAGGTGACCTAGCTGGCCAAGGAAGCGAGGTCACGTCGGTGGAGTGTTCATCCAACCATTCGGATACAATTCGGGAGCGATGACATGGTGCATTGTCTTGTTGCAGGATGAGGTCCCCAGTGGGATGCTGAAAACGCACAAACGGGAGCAAATGGTCGTCCAGGATATCCCGGTAACGTTGACCTGTGAGGGACGATGTCAAACGTACCAGGGGTCACATTTCAGTCCACGTAAACAGTCCCCAGACGAAAATGCCACCCACACCAGCTTGAAGAGTACCCTGCTGGCAAGAAGGATCCATCGCTTCATGTGGTTTGCGCCGTACTCGTATCCTGCCATCCGCATGTATCAACGTGAATCTCGACTCATCAGTCCAGGCAGCATTTTTCCGCATGTCTAGGGTCCAGTGGCAATGTTCATGCGCCCATGCTAATCTTTGCACCCTGTGATGTGTGGTCAGCAGCGGTACCCTCGTGGGACGATGGCTTCTGTACCCCATAGCGAGGAGATGGTTCTGGATGGTGTGGCTGCTTACACGTTTTTGTGCACCAGCGTTAAATTGCAGAGTGATTTCTTGCACTGTGGCCCGTCTATCCGCTGTTACAATGCGAGCTAGCCGACGATGACCCCGCTCATCCATACGCTGTTGTCCACGGCAGTTGGCCCTTGCAGGGATGGTTTTACCGGATTCGATATACTCACGTTGCACCGGTGACACAGTGGCTCATGAAAATCCCAGTGCCTACACGACTTCCGAGATGGAGTGACCCATTCGTCTGGCCCCGACAATTTCCGACGATCAAATGCGCTTAGATCCTTCGTCTTACCCATACTGCTTCCGACTCTTTCTGATTCCCGTCGCATCACTACTTATATTGTCGGATCGCTGCATACGTCATATCGTTTCCGTTTACAGGGCCGCCCACAGCGCCACATTTGCATAACGCCAGCTGTCTCTAATTCAATTTCTCTTCAGTGTATCTTCCAGTTCTCATTTGACACATACACACTAGGGTGGGCGGAAAATGCACTTTTTCATCGATTTTCGATATCAATTACAGCCGAGTGGGGAAAATTTCCCCCTTGGGTTGTTTAGTTGCCGTGTAAAATTTTTTTGAAATTGGACAATATCTTCCTGGGCTGCTGACGACTTTAAATTCGGGAATTTGGGCCACAAGAGCAATTTTTTCGGAATTTCGAAATCAATATCAGCCGAGTAGTACGGTAAAGTTGCCCCCTTGGGTTGGTTAGTAAACGAGTAAATCTTTTTAAAATTGGACAATATTTCCCGGTGTCTCTGGCGCCCTTAAATTCGGGAATTTCAACGAAGCATTAAATGGTTGATTCAACAAAAACGGACTTGTCGACTGAAAGGACTTTTCCTGCTGGATAACCGAAATTTAAAGGTGCCAGCAGCACCGGAAGTATTGTCCAATTAAAAAAAACATTTTACACGTTTACTAACCAACCCGAGGGGCAACTTTACCGCACTCGGCTGATAACGATTTCGAAAATCCGGAAAAGGGTATTTTCGGGGAAAAAATGGCTCTTGTGGCCCAATTTCCCGAAATTTAAAGGCGTCAGCGGCAGCGGAAGATATTGCCCAATTTCAAAAAAAAATTTACACGGAAACTAAACAACCCAAGGGGCAACTTTTACACACTCGGCTGTAAATGATTTCGAAAATCGGTGAAAAAGTGCATTTTTGGCCCACCCTAATACACGCGTCATACGTTCAGACCTCAGGGTGTTGCTAGTCATTCTCTTGCGAAAGAGAAGATAAGTTTAGTTTGAAAAACGCTAAAGAAGAATGAAGTTTGAAAAACGTTAAAGAAGAATGAAGTTTGAAAAACGCTAAAGGAGAATAAACTCAAATTTATATAGAGAAAGTAACTAAAAAGGAAAGTTAAATTAGAGCGTACGTCACAGTAATGGATCTGCAGATGAAACTCCTGGTGTCAGACAAAAGTTCCGAAAAAAGCATACAGATTACTTTTTTTTTCTTTTGCATAATGGGAGACATTAGAATTAAATATTCAGGTAAAAAGAAATGTCTAATGTCAATTTTAAGAAAATTAACATCAGACATTATTGTTAAAGTTATTCGAAGAAGTAATGTGCCCTTCAAAGTAATGTGCTCGAGCAACGGCGGCCGAATCCTATATTTTTAGTTACACCGGAAAATCCAATGCTGGTACTAAGTAAAATGACCAGGTAGTGTTAGTGGTAGCCAATCTCTGTAGGGAACTCTATTTAGCGCGGTCGGGATTCATCATTGGTCCACGTTTCAATCTGTTTTGGACGTGAACTTCCTACTCTTTGATGGGAGAAGAAGAAGAAGAAGAGGTGCTTTCTCCCAAAGTCCTATTAGCCCCGGAGAATAAAGCATCCATATGGAAGGAGACAAGCTTCCGCTTCGGTGAATGATGTCCAACGAGTTTTAAGATGTGCGCTCGCTTCTCGGCAGACGAATTTCCATATTACATTTGCACTAAAGTAGGAACTGGATAAAATTCAAAGATCTTTAAGATATCTCCATCAAACTTAAGAATTATATTTAAGATGTGCGTGAAAATACCAGTGAAGTTCATAAAATATAAGGAAAAGCAAAAATAACTACTCAAATTCAGTGGGCGATACCTGAATTGATATTATATATACACCTATATTACATTAATTTATGTATCTGAATTATATTATTTTATATACCAACATTACATTATTTATATACCATGCATTGTGCGTGCTGAAGCAAATATAAATAATAAATTTGAAGAAAAAAATGGTATTTTATTTCTTTCAGTTATTATCCACAGCGTTTAACAAATATATATAGAGGAGACTGGCACAAGACAGACCGTGGTGGAGGAAACTTGGGGAGACCTTCGTCCAGCAGTGGATTGATAATGGTTGACAATGATGATGATGATGATATATATATATATATATATATATATATATATACACTATCTTTTTAAATGGGATTAAAAATGAACTTTCAGAAGACAAAAGTGATGTTCAATGCTTTTACAAGAAATGAAGATTTATCGATTGATGGGGAAAAGCTGGAGATAACAGACATGTACGTTTATCTTGGACAGCAGATATCAAGTGAGGGTCACATTGATGAAGAAATTAATCGGCGTACAAAACTTGCCTGGAGAGCTTTTGGAAGAAACAGCATAATTTTCAAGAGCAATATGCCATTATGTCTTAAAAGAAAAGTGTTTGATCAATGCATCCTTCCAGTGCTTACGTATGGTGCAGAGACGTGGACTTTAACTAAAAGAGACATGCAAAGGCTGCAGACAACTCAAAGAAGCATGGAGAGGTGCATACTTGGTGTAACCAGGAGAGATAAGAAGAGGAACTCGTGGATCCGAAAAATGACAAGAGTGGAAGACATCATGATCAGAGTTAAATCCCTGAAATGGCAATGGGCTGGACATACTGCCAGAAGGACAGATCATCGATGGACAGCCGAAATTTTAGATTGGATTCCAAGGGACAGGAAAAGACCCAGAAGAAGACCACATGGGAGATGGGTGGATGAAATTCGAAAGTATGCAGGGGTGACATGGAGGAGACTGGCACAAGACAGACCGTTGTGGAGGAAACTTGGGGAGACCTTCGTCCAGCAGTGGATTGATAATGGTTGACAATGATGATGATGATGATGATATACACTATCTACCAACAAGTAATTGGACACCTTTGATATCAAAGGAAAACGAAGTTTATTCACCTTCAATAGTTGGTGGAGCCTCCACGAGCGGCGATTACAGCAGCGACCCTCCGGGGCATACTCTCACCCAGGCATTGTACGACGTCCAGCAGTATTTTCTTCCACTCGGCTTGGAGAAGACAGACCAGTTCCTTCACCTATTTCGGACGGTGGGGGCACCCCTTCAGTCGACGCTCCAACTCGTGTAAGAGGTGCTCAATAGGGTTAAGGTCCGGGCTCTGCGCAGGCCAGTCCATTCGATTAACCCTATTGTCACCATACCAAGCCATGGTGAACCTCGCAACATGACAGGTGGCATTGTCATCCTGAAAGTAACATGGGTCCACCCCGTAAAACTGCCACAACGTTGGAAGCGGATGGTCATCCAAAATGGTGCAGTAGGTCTCGGCGTTGAGTCTACCAGGAATTGCGACCAAGGGTTCCGTGCCATACCAGGAGAAATACCCCCATAGCATAGTTCCACCGCTGCCGAATTTCGCAGTTGGCACAATACATTCCGGCAGGAGGCGTTCTCCAGGCAGACGCCAAACACAGACTCCGCCATCCGAACGGTAGAGGGTGAACCTTGATTCGTCGCTCCAGAGAACCTGTTTCCACTGTTCAACGGTCCACTGTCGACGTTCTTTGCACCACGTTAGCCGAGCAGCGCTATTGGACTTGGTGATCAAAGGCTTGTGGGTGGCAGCACCTCCATGATAACCGAGCAGATGGGCTTCCTTACGGATGGTATTCATCGAAAGAACACTCCCGGATGCCTGTTGAAACTCCTCGCGGATGTGGCCCATCGATTTAGTGCGGTTCTTCCGAATTTCTTTGGCCAGCACCCGTCGGTCTCTAACTCCCAGTTTTAAGGGTCCGCTGGGTCGGGGCACATTCCGACAGTCACCTCTCATCTTCCACTTGCCAATCACGTAGGGCACTGTCAAGTTTGGGTACTTCAACTTGCTGGATATGTCACGTATGGATCGGCCATTTCTGTGATACCCGACGATTACACCTTTCTCGAAATCAGAGAGCTCCAAACTGCGTGGCATTTTGCATGCGACTGGTTGCGTTGTTGTTTCCCACACGATATTTAACGGGGGCGGCCGTGACGTGTATCAGAACCGCAGATGTCGTCGATTGCAGTGGTGTCAAATTACTTGTTGGTAGATAGTGTATATTAGCAATTGTGAAAAGTGCATATTTTCTTACTTCGCGAGTTTCACATCTATCCCTCCTTGTACACTAACATGTTTCTTTGTTTGGTTCTGAACCATCAGCAAAAACACTTATATTGCATTTGGTCTCTACTGGGGTGCTGCATGTAGCTTCAATGTGCAGCTTCAATGATGGTACAGCAGTTGGTTTTAATTTCCTTGATGGAGGTAGACCCAGCGATTCAGCTTGTAAATCCCGAAGGTAGTCTTCCTCAGCGAAATGTTCAGAGCACACAGTTGCATTTGAAAAATGTATTTTACCCAATCTTCTGCATTTGATGAGAAATTCCTTTCTCTTGGTATCATCTTTAGAAAAACTGTGGAAAATAATTCTTTTCCCTTTCGTGTTCTGATTTCTATTTTTGCATATGGCCACTGCACAATTTGACATAATGGCGTTAGGAAAATGCCAAGAATAACCAAACCAAGAAGCCACAATACACACACCGCGCTTGACGATGGTAATATAACTATAGAATAATGAAATAAATATAACTAGAATTACTAAATTAATATAACAATAATAACCTGATAAATATCACAAGAATGACTAGATAACTATAACAAGAATAACAAAACTAAAATAACTGATTTCAACAAACAAGAATACAAGCAGAGTGAGAGATTCGAGCCGAGAAAAGTTTAGACCTTGTGTTTGCATCTGCGGTTGAATCCCTTGGTTGAAACTCAATCGGGCTTGTTCGATGATGACGACATGCTCAAATCTCCGAAATTTTTTTCAGAGCAGCGCATTGCTGTTACAGCCATCCCTAGTTTGCTTGTTCAAATGAACTGATTATTTGTAACAACAATTCTACGTCATAAATGAGACGACGTACGTGCAGAGCACCGTCTAGGGAGCGCTTCACAGATGAGATGACGCACGTGCAGAGCAGTGTTTAACGAGCGTGCGTTGGTTGGTTGGTTGGTTGGTTGATTTTTATGGCGCAAGGGCCATGTTTGGCCAAAGAGCGCCAGACACAAGACAAACAAACAGTATTAAAAAAAAACGTGGCATAAATCCCCAAATCTGGCTGACCAAGTAAAACCGAACCATGAGAATGATGGAAGGGCCAAAAAAGACAATGAAACAAACAGTACTAAAAACATGGTACAATGGTTAGAAACTAGCCGATTAAGTAAAACTGAGGAAAGAGAATGATAAAACACATCACGAAAACGAACACAACTACACATAGGATGAGTCACAGGAGGGGACGAACTGTCACTCTCCTCCCCTATGTTCCTCTATAATGTTGGTTGAGGGTGGGGACGAACTGTCACTCTCCTCCCCCTATGTTCCTCTATAATGTTGGTTGAGGGTGGGGACCTCGCTGAGTCTGAGACAGTTGCAAATGTTGGTCAGTTGCACCGCGACAGTTGGATGGACACTGCACACCTTTGCGGATTTAGGGCCGGGTCTTCCACACGTGCAGGCTTTCTGCTGGGAACTGGAAGAGTCGGTCGTCTTCAAAAGAGAAGGCGCAGACTCAGCTGGTCGAATAAGCTGGAGCTCGGTGAAATCCACCTGTGTCGCTTGTTCAGCTGTAGATTTCTTGGCAAGTGCGGCGAGAGCTACAGGGCGCGGGACAAAGGGCTGCACGGGTTGTGGCAGACTCTGAACTACTGCGGCAAAAGTACGCTGTCGGTTGTTGGGAATACCCAACTTGGCCTTGGCAGCAGGGTACGAGAGGCCTTCCAGAGTCTTGAGGCGCTGGATCGCCATCTCGTCCTTCCATTTCATACAGTTGCGGGAGTAAGCTGCATGGGCCTCACCACAGTTAACACAGCAGGCAGCAGAAGTGCAACCTTCCCCGTCATGTTCACTGAGCCACAATTAACGCAACGAGCGGAACTGTTACAGAAACGTTGTGAATGCCCGTACCTCTGGCACCTGAAACAGCGCAGAGGACTGGGAATGTACGGGCGAACTCCACAGACCAAGTAGCCAGCCTTGATTTCGGTCGGAACTTTCGGGGTGTTAAAAGTCAAGATTACATTTTTAGACTTAATCAAAGAACCATCGCGCCGGAACATCATACGACGTGCAGCAATAACACCCTGATCTGCTAGTTCACTCACCAATTCGTCCTCACTGCACGCCAAGAGATCAAACTCCGAAATAACACCCCGAGAGGTGTTAAGAGACGGGTGAGGTGTCACTTTGACAGGAATGCTTTGAAGACTAGTGAGGTGCAGAAGAGTGTTACTCTGAGAAACACTGCAAGTTTGGACAAGCAGGTCTCCAGAGCGAAGCTTCCTCACAGACCTCAAGGAGCCAACCGCAGCGTCCACAGCTTTAGAAATGAAAAAGGGAGATCTGGTGGACAGTCTCTCATTCGAATCGATGGATTCTACAACTAAGTGTGTAGCATGCGTATTCACAGCAATCGAGGGGAGACGACGCTTCGGAGCAACTGGTACAGCTGCCGAAGAAGAGGTTCCACATTCTTGGTCCAGGTCATGGTCTAAAGATCGTTTAAGGTTATGAGACTTGGTAGGTTGAGAAGACGAAGGAGAGTCGTTGTCAACTATCATTTTCTCAGGTGACTTGAATTTGGAGTTTTTGTTTTTGTTTTTAACCATGGAAAAAAGGAGGAGGATTCGTCTGCAGACTACTCCACCCACCACCGAGCCCTACAAGGGAGAACTGGAGGTCTGCAAGCCAAGAAAATGACGCTGGACACAGTTCTGGAGCTTATACGTTGCAGATATAGTCCGTTGGCTGTGATCACACGCACTCGGCGGACACTTCGGCCTCCGGGTACCGTCATGCCAACGCCTTTGGCATGATCCCACAGCCCCCGGGCTTACCCTGCCGTGCTATACGACAAAAAAGCCGCTAAAGCCCTGTACACAACTTGGTACAAGACATCTGACTAGAGGTGGGTTAGTCTCTAGCCTCCCGTTTACAGCGAAGCCGGGGTCGAAGAGGAGTGTTGGTACACAGGAGGCACTTCTCCGGTCTCCTGCGACCTCAGCCGCCAGACATCCCATTTCCGCCTCATGGGTCTCCGCACGCGGCAAACATGCAGGTAGGTCTAGCACCCAAACCAGCTAAAAGGAAAAAGTAATCCAAGGAAGACAAACCCTGAAAGGGAACCTAAACGGAATCTCAGCAACCTACGAACTGAGCGGTTAATATAAAACAGTTAGCGGTGGAGGGTAACAAAACCACAAGACCGGGGTGTTAGTACATAGCGTGGTACCGATTAGGTAGAGTATACAACACGGGCAACTAGCCAGTGGAGAAAATAAATAAAAACGAAAAAGCGAGACACAAGACCAGCTCGGGATCGTGGGGCCGCGACTCCTCAACAGCTGGATGAACAGCCGTCCCTGCAAACTCCAACAGCACCGAAATAAAAAAACAAGCGGTGGCATGACATCAGATGTTGACCAGTCACAAGGTCAGCTCGGGCCGTGGGGGCGCTTGCTCCCCAAATAACTGGAAAACCAGTTATTCCCGTGCGGGCAACGAGCGTGCGTGTAGAACAGAGCAGCAGAAGTTTTTTTTTTTGATTGGAGGTTTAACGACCACCGTGAACAACTCAATGGGCTATAAGCAGTCGCCCGTCCCTAATTTAGGGTCACTGGTTCCAGGGAAGGGAGAGAGCCAGTGCCGTAAGACAAACACAACATCCATGCCCGACCGGGATTCGAACCCGGACCCCTTGCGGACGAATGATCAGAGGCCATCGCCTTAGACCACTGCCTTCAAAATAAACCTTTATTAGTCTAAAAGCAAGGTACATGTGATACGCTTCAGTCATATGAGACTGTATTAAAAGAGACGAGGCTAAGAAACCTCAACACAAAAGAAAGGAGGAAAGAAAACTGGTAACATCAGAACAAGATTAAAATATATGCAGATAAAAAAGAAACACAGAAAACAAAAACAAAAAACACACACATCACAAAACCCAAACCCCAGAGGGAGGGACGAAAACACATTCCAAAGACTAGTACATAGCAGCGCGAACACAAAAGTGACAGGTAAAAAACACAACAACAATACAACAGAACACAAATTGACTGGCACTGCAAGACAGTGACAGGAGAAACAAAACTGTACTTCTGAAAACGATGCAGCAGCTGCCAAAACATTAGTACAAAAAGAACATAAAAAACAAAAAACCGTGCACATAAAGAGGGGTGTTAACCAACCGCTATAACTAAAAACGAAATACGAAGCGACGCATGTATGTCAGAAGGAACACTGCACAGAAGAATACATGCTAATAAGGGGAAAAACCGCTGCATCACACAAAATAAATGTAGCCAAACAGGCACACGAGGTTCACAAAAAAATCTCACTCAATTCAAATTTCATACTCAAAACAAGAAGTCGCGCGTTGACAAACCCCGGAAGCCGACGTAGCGCTATAGAGAGAATCACGCGGAAACAAGATCGCATAGCACCAAAACACATTGAAAACTACACAATGTACGTCCAGTCGTGCACGGCAACAGAAGGCTGGGCCGAGAAAAAATACAATATAACAGGAAAAACCCGGACAGGAGAAACACGAAGCAAGACGTAGAACCCTAGCTTGAGTGCAAAGAAACACAAAAACGAAAACACAAAAAGTGCACTTAAAACATAATCAAAGGCAAAACTGCCTCAACTGACTACTTCACTACACATGTAGTCGCATACAGTCAAGAAAAAAAACACACACAAGAGGCACAGTAAAAATAATGAGCCCAAGGCAAATAGTGCGTTGGCCAACTCCTTGGGTCAACGTAACCCAATAGACAAGATACGCACGAGAAGCACACTGTATAGAAAACGAGAGATAAGGCTGAGTAAATGAAAAAACACAACGAGACCAGCAGGACCACACTAAGTAATTCAAAGTTCATAAAAAAGCAAAACAAGTGAACATGAAACACAGGGCAGGAGAAAAAAAGGCTCCCTGAACTGCGGAGCCAACTGAAATACGAAAGTAAAACATACACAAACAAGTAAAAAACAAGATTATCACATTAGCAGTATAGGTAAAATACAATCACAGTATTAAAAAACTCACACAGGAGCAGAGCGAGTAGGACAGCCGCCATCCGAACAACTAAACAAAACACGTGCAAAAAGCAAGAGCAATTACAAAAACACGGGAATAACACATACAGGAAACGCAATACAAAAAGGAAAATCAGGAACAACAACAAACAAACAAGCACAAAAGAAACACAACACGCCAAAAATTTTTTGCAAAACTAGACAACACAGACTAGCCCAACGGAAAACAACAACATCCAACGGAAAACAACAACACCCAACAAGCATCACACTATACCAAACAATAACACTGATCACAAACAAATGGTGGCCAACCAGTACATCAAAACACCACAACAAGAAATGCGTCGACCAACAACTGTGGCCGACGAAAACATAGAAAGCAAGCACACAATAATACATAGACAAACAACTCAACAAAAATACCGACACAAAAAACAATAACCGATTGCACAGCTCCACCAAGAACCAGAAAAAAAATACACACAGAACACAGGAACACAAATGCCCACGGACTCCGGGCAGAAGAAAAAGCCAAAGCAACTAGCTGTAAAACATCCAATCACAGCGCAAAACGACAAGAAAATTCAGACAAAGAGGCCGAGGCCACTAGTAAGAGGAAAAGTATAGAAAAGCACTATCCAAGAAAGAATATACCGACCAGTAGAATGAGCTAACAAAGCACAGGGGAAAAAACAACAAAAAGACCGGAATCTCAAGGAAGCAAAACAGTACATTACCAAAGGGCCATCAAAAACAAGAAAAAAAACGGTAAAAAATTTAAAAGGAAAAACAACAGGATCAGAGGGAAAGAATGAATACACGGGAAAAAAAACCCTGCAGCTCAATCAAAAACAGAACAAGACAACAAACCGGAAAAGCAAAAACAAACAAAGTGAAGAAAACAGTACACCAAAACAAAAACAAGAAAAAAAAAACTGATCAAACGAATTGAATCAACCGATGCTCAACTCGAAACCATTGGAAGTGGGGGGACCAGATCGAGAAGAAAGCAGGAACTGCCTGCCGGGCCAGAGCTACCTCGTACTCAAGTTGGATGACGGACTTGATCGAGGAACGAAACCTACGGCACAGAAAAACTCTCGCAGGATGATATCGACGAAGAGCAGGCCGATCAACACTTGTATGATAGTATAAATAAATAGTCAGTTTGGCCTGCAAAATTAAAAACGCGCAAACTGGATTGCGAACAGCAGCGGAAGGATGATGACGGCGAAGAAAATAGTAATGTGAAACAGAGTGAAAGAAAGGACAGACCTTGGAGAGAAGAGCAAACATCAATGAAAAAAGAGGCTGTAAAACTAAACAGGAGTCATATGCGTGATGAACATCACCGAGCGTTGAACAGAAAAAACACAAGGGAGAAGACAGGCGACCAAAACGACGAAGAGTCCGTGGCTGTGAGCAAGCGACAATGAAGATGGAGCCAATGAATATCAGTAGCTTTTGGGGCAGCCAGAGAAGTGTGTGAATCGATCCATGTCTGAGAGGTTTCATCAGGTGGCACAAAAGGAATAGCGAGAGGTGTTCTAAAATAAGTAAGAAAGTGGCGGTACAAGAGTTTTGCAGTAACTTGATGCACCAGAAAGGGAACATCATTCAAATAAACCAGAAAAGGAAGGCAAGGGGACGCCGAGGAAGAAACAATTAACCCATAAGAATTCACGAGGGACGGGTAAAGGCGTTGAAGCTGAAAATGAAGCAACCGGAGTTGGGCGCGATGTAAGGGAGTGTCAGCAAGAGAGGGGTCGATTTGCGAAAGAGACTTCCAGCGGAGAGAAGCATCTACAAGTTGGGATACCTGTGCCACGCCACTGGAGAACCAGGTGGAGAAGCACAAGTACGGTGAAGAGGGAGAACGGAGTGCAGAAGAGTAAAAGAGAGGTTCCGCAAGCAGATCATTAGTTGAGGTAAGTGGGAGACGGACGGGACATAAGGAATGCCAGAGGGAAAAGACGGTGCGATAAGTATCGGGAAAGTGATCTGGAATGAGGGGGAACAGATCCATACGGAGGAAAGTAGCGAGAGTGAGAAACGGACTGCGAGGGAAAAGTAAAGTATCAACAATAGTAATCGATGAAATCTGAGGATGAGAAAAAAGAATGGAGAAAGGTCTGAAGATGAATAGCATTAGATTTTTGAAAAAGATCTGGGAGGGCAAGACCTCCAAAGGACAGAGGAAGGACGAGAGTAGAACGATGAACCCAGTGAACTTTATTCCAGATGAAATCAGTAATCAAACGTTGAGCGGATTGAAGAAAAATAGGTGAGGGAAAATAAGCGAACTACGAATGTGTCAGAATGGGAAGAAGAAAGGAAGAAACCAGATGTGCTCTGCTAAAAAAGGACAAAAAAGGTTTGAACTGGCAAAAAGGAGCAAGACGGCGATTGAGCTGCTGAACCAAAGGAATCCATGTGGCATCAGCAACCGCCACGGGATTTCCAACGTACACACCAAGAAGTTTAATGACCGAGGATGACCAACGGGCACCCCAAGGGCGATCACCGTGTGCCACCCACGATCCGGCCCACAGACCGACAGATTTAGACAGATTAAGTTCGGAACCGGAAATTGAAGCATACTCACGATAAGCAGAAAGGACAACACCGAAAGAACGTTCAGTGCGAAGAAAGAGAGTGAGGTCATCAGCATATGCAGACAACACTACGCGGTGGTGACGAGTAGGAGCAATACTGCGAGGAATCACAGAAAACAAACGAGAACGCAGACAAATTAAGAGAGGTTCAAATGCAAGCGTAAAAAGTTGACCCGAAAGGGGACAACCCTGCCGGATCCCGTTGTCAAAGGGGATGGTAGCTGTCATGAATGTAGAAGTGCGAATACGGAAAGGAGAGTGAGAGTAAAGATTAATATAATAAGAGCTTGACAGAAAAGAGTAGGAAAGCCAAAATGACGGAGAGCAGCAAAGAGATAAGAGTGATTAATGGAGTCAAAAGCTTGTTTCTGATCAATATTAAAAATTGCGAGAGGTTCGGAAAGATGGGAAGCAAGAAAATATAAGTTGCGAATGGTGGAAATGTTGGTAGTAATCGAACGGGAGGGAATAGTGTAAGTTTGATCGGGGTGGATTAAATGCTGCAAGAAGGGATTGAGGCGAAAAGCGAGAATTTTAGCAAAGGTTTTGTAGTCAGTATTAAGAATAGATATAGGACGCCAGTTAGAAATAAGACCAAGGTTTCCGGTTTTGGGGATGAGACGGAGAATAGCAAAAGTGAAATCAGAAGACTGAAAATTTGAAGAAGTAAAAACGGCATTAAAACAAGCAACCAGAAGCGGGAGGAGAGAAGGAAGAAACTTCTTATAAAATGAGAGCGGAAGACCGTCCGCGCCAGGGGAAGAACGGTCATTCAGACTGGAAATTGCAGAGCGGACTTCAGAAGGAGAGATAGGAGAAACAAGGGAATAAAAAAAACAATGTGGAACCTGAGGGAGGACATGAAGAAGAGGGAAGGTATCCGCAGGAGAAAGGAGTCGGTGTTGAAAACGATCAGAATAATGGGAAAAAGTAAGTTCATAGATACGATAAGGGTCGGTAACTGTAGATCCGTCAGGTAGTGAAAGAAAGGAAATTGTGTTGCTTTTAACATGATACTCCTCAAGGGACTTCAAACTAGAAAAGGGGTCGTCGTGAAACCGCAAGTGAGTGAATTTCAGACGAGTAAGGGCTGATGAAGCAAAAGTAAACAGAATACGACGAAGTTGAGCTTGAAACACGGGAAAAGAAGGATCAGAAGGAGAAATAGTCTGCAATTTACGACGGAGAACATCAATATCTTGAAAGCGAGAAGTACGGGAAGAGAAAGAAAACTGACGTGCGAAAGAAATAATCGAAATTTTCGTGGAAAGCCACATAGCCACTGGGTCGTCAGACGAAGAAAGTTGTTGCACAGAAGACGAGATCATAGAGCGAATTTCAGCACAGAAAACAGGATCAGTTAAAACTGAATCGTCGAGCGACCAGACTGGGGAAAGGGGGAACAGAGGAAGAATGCAAAAAAGTTTTAAAATAACGGGGCGATGATCTGACGAAACGAAAGGATGATGAGAAACTTCAACTAGAGAGGAATTGAGAAAACTGGAAACAGAATCTATCTAGGCGTGCTGCGACACAGCGGGAAGCAGCCGGGGGGAACCAGAAAAATTCCTTGGACCGGGGATGGAGGGAACGGAATGCATCAATCAAATCAAAATTAACAACGAGTTGAGTGAGATTGGAAACAAGGTCGGAACGGCTTTCGGTTGAACCATCTCTGTCAAAACCGGGTTGCAAAAAGCAATTGAAATCGCCTGCAACAATGACTGTATCATTTGGATGGAGGGTCGAAAGGATAGAAGAAAGATGTTGAAGGAGAGTTTCTGCATCCGTAGCAGATTGCGGAATATGGATATTGAAAACATGAATACGTTTAGAACAAAAACAAAAAGAAATATGTTGAAAAGCACCCAGCAGACTCTGTGACTCAACAAGATCAGAAAGGGAACAATGAAAACGCACATGAAATGCTATAGCGTTTACGCTGTGATTTAGGTGCAGACACTTCCAGCGATGGAAAATCCTCATTGGAGGGCTCCAAACCATCCAGTACGATGACAGGAACCAGGGGGGAAGGAACGACTGGAGAAACAGCAGGCAATATTGATGAAGGTAGAAAGTGAGCAGGTGCCTCAGCTGCCTGCACAACATCCGCAGGGGCAGCGGCCACCGGAACTGTAGTAGTTAATGAAGAATCAGATCTATCACCAGGACTAACATGAGGACAAGCAGAAGCGAGATGACCTTCCCCTTTACAGTGGAAGCACTGAACCCCTGCAAAAAGATTAAAAGTGTACGTCCGGGTATCAGTGACTAATTCCAGAGTTGCAGGGCGTTCCGCAATTGACTGAGAAGTTGGAAAAATAACCCGGTACTGGCGGCGCCCACCCTGCACATGTTTCAGGGGGAATCACGGGCTGTAGCTGGAAGAATCTTGGTCACTCCCACAACACGACCCATCGTGTTGAGGGCATCAATCAACAGAGAATCAGGAACAGCCGTTGGTACAGGAGAGAGGGTCACCGTAACTGGTCTTTGGGCTGCAGCGACAGGTTGTAGATGAAAGGACCCAATATCAACCCCATGAACTATAATTAAATCTACTGCTTGCTGGTGGGTGAAGTGAGCAACCACCCCTCCACCCAAGCGAATAATGGACACAATGCTTTCGGCTGGAACAACCTTCGACACAGCATGCAGATACTGGGGGAGGGGGTGTCACGCAAAGCAGGAATGAAAACACTTAATAATAAGGCAGACGACAATTGCTTACCTTGCGGTGAATCACTTGGAAGAATAATTTTCAACGCCGAAGCTACACGTTTGAAATGTGGTGCAGAATCACTAGAAATATATGAGGTACTTCCCACAGCTTGTACGAACGACGTTGAAGTAGAACTAGCAGAACCAGGAATATTAGACGCAGCCGGCACACGGGTGGCCAGAAGCACAGTCTCTGGAAGTCCAGCAGCACTAGCGACGCAACATTCCCCGAAGAAGACACAGAACTATGAAGCGAAGACATATCAGCAATCGACGAAGCAGCTGTAGACGACAGTGACTTATTCACAGTGCTAGTGGACATTCTCGACCACTGGCCCACCAAAACTCATGCGTCGTAACTGACGACACACGAAAATTAAAAAAAAAAAAATGAGCACCCACTCGGCACTCAGCCTCACTGCTAGTGAAGCGACAGTACGAAACACTGCAACCAAAACACAAAACGACGAAATACCACAAAAAGAACAAGTAAACAAACGAACGTTGACTTCTACGCAGGAGCCGAAAAAAAATGCGACTTGTCTGTTCAACGACCACTGCGTCACCGGGGCGGCCATTCGGGATTCGAAGGAGGAATGAGAAGTTCGGTGTAGCCCTGACACGTATCGAATTCTTCTGAGCCGGCCATCTCGTTCTGTACGGATTCGATTAGGGGATGAATGAGAAGTTCTGTGTCGCTCTGACACGTATAGAGTTCTCTAAGCAGCCATATTGTTCTACGTCGTCCTGGCACGTACTGATTTGTTCTTATGAAGAGTCATCTGATTCGAAGTGTTGTTCTGTGTCGCTCTGGCACGTATGAATATTACAGTGTTCTCTTTATTCTGAGGAGTCACCCAGGCTTAATGATTATAGTGAGCGTCTAGTGAACGTCCTGCTCGAGTTAAACATTCGACACTGTTAAAGAGTGTCATCCTGGCACATGTTGATCCGTTCCCGTATTTCAAAGAACCCCTTAAGTTTACCGGTTATAACGAGCATTCTCCTAGAGTGCTAAGGAATATAAGTGTGCAAGTGCCTAATTCACTGAATACGACCTGCACAGCACTTTGGTAAGTGGCAGATTTGAATATATTAATTTTCCAGTCCGGTGATTTGTAAACTTACTACATAACTAAGAATGGCGTATTTAGCAAAAGGTCTTAAAGAAGACTTAAAAATGTTGGCTTATGAAATGGGGTTAGAAACGCCAGCAGAATTATAGAGCTCAATACAGCCATTCTTGAAAGCGAAAATTATAATGAAGAATTTTGTAGGTAAATGAGTACAATCATAAATGCAAGGAAAGATGCCATTGAAGAACAACGAAGGAAAGACGAAATGGAACTTGAACTGGCGAAAATAAGAGTCGAGGGTGAATCTAGACAATATGAGAGTGTTCAGGTGGAAATTCCAGAACTCCAAATAAAGAGTTTAAAAACTTAATTCAGAAATTTAATATGGGAGACGATATAAGCCTGTACTTAGTGACTTTTGAGCGTCAAGCCCGTCGTGCGTAGTTACCGCAGGAGGAATGGGCCGCTCATCTTTTGTGACTCCTCCCTTACGAAATAAATCAGCTGATTGCTCGTGAGCCAGAGGAAAAAGTCGAAAGTTATGACCATGTGAAAGAGTTTCTACTAAAAATGTTCAAATTAACTTCTGAAAGGTGTCGTCAGTTATTTGCTTTGCATCAGAAGAAACAGACCGGTACCTGGTGAGACTTTTATCATGAATTGTTTACGTATTTTGATGGTCGGATTTCGAACTTAAAAATTACAACTTTTGAACAATTGAGAGATTTAATCATCACCGATCAAATTAAAAAACGAGCTCCAATGGATTTTAGAGAATATTATTTGGATGAATGGAGCAACATTGTTTATCCTTAGAATTATCCTAAATGCTCGATGATTAAAAAAGTGTTAAAAGGCCCGCGAAAACAACATTTGGTGTCGAGCATGAGCGACCAAAGTTCCCAAGGCCGCCCTTTCATGGTTTTCCAGAGATATCCAACAAAAGCAAAGTTGTTGGAAGAGGGATGTCTGGAGGCAGGAAAGCTGAGAAGTTCCAGAGACGAGGTCCAGTAAGATGCCTTGTGTGCGGGAGCAGCAGACATTAGAGGTCTCAATGTCCTGAACTTACCAGAAACGACAGTGATCCGTCAGCGAAACGAGACAGGGAGAAGGCATTGAACTCCCTCATCATACGAGCGCGTAACGAGAAGGTTCGAACCAAAGAGATGACACTGAATAATTTGACTGCTGTTGCACTTATCGACACAGGCAGTTCGGTATCCCTTCTACGTGAAGATATATAAGGTCTGTCCGGAAAGTAATGAAACTCATTCAATAACAGACATTTAATTAAAGTTATATTTACATAACATTAAAATTCCTCAAAATAACATCCTTGAACTTCAATACACAGCTGCCAGCGGTTCTGCCACGCTGCGTAGCTTGCCTGGAAAACGGGAACAGGGATCGCTTTCAAAGCAGTCGTCGCGGCAGTTTGCACGTTTGTAAAAGTCTCAAAATGGTGTCCTTTCAGGCTGGATTTGAGCCGGGGAAACAAAAAGAAGTCAGTCGGGGCCAAGTCCGAAGTGTAGGGAGGTTGGGGCAGCGTTGCCACGTTCGGACTCGCGCAACTCTGTTCTTCAGCCGTTTAATCACTTCCATGTACAATGCAACGTGGATTGTTTGTCCGGGTGCTACGAACTCCTTATGGACAACACCTTTACAGTCAAAGAAGGGCATCAATTTCACCTTCGATTCCCTCAGGAGCCTTCTTTGGTCGAGGAGACTCGGGAGTGTGCCACTCTGAGCTCTGTCTTTTCGTCTCCGGATCGTACTCAAAGACCCACGTTTCATCATCTGTTATCACTTTCTCCAGAAAACCAGGTTCACTCCTCACACGGTCCACAAGCTCACGAGAAATCGACACGTGGTTTTTCCTCTGTTCATCGGTCAAAACCTTAGGAACCAATTATGCGCAAACTTTCCGCATCTGCAATTCTTACGTGATGATTTCATGCACAATGGATTTCGCGAGTCCCACGTGCTCTGCTACCAATCTAACACTCAGATGTCGGTCAGAGTCCAACACCGCTTTCACCTTTTCCACATTGTCCGAAGTGTGAGACGTTGAAGGGCGCCCTGGGCGTGGCTCATCTTCGACGCTCTCTCTTACCTCTGCGAACGTTTTGTGCTACCGAAACACTTGTTCTTTCGGTAAAGCATAATTTTCGTAGGCTTTGTGTATCATAGCAAGTGTCTCGGTAGCGGATTTTTCAAGTTTAACACAAAACCTTATCGCGTTTCGCTGTTCGACACTCTTCTGCATTTTGACCGTTACGCGACGCTCACACAGCTGTCCACTTCACAAGCGATCCTCACTCTGTAAAAGCATAGAGCCAACTGACGAGGCATCGATCGTTTACCTAACATACCCCGCCACCAGTCACGCCCGGAGACTCTGCCCTCCGGCCCTTCTGATTGCCCCAGTAAAAGTGGTCTCATTACTTTCCGGACAAACCTTGTATATAGACTAGTTGCTGGTCTCCCGACGCTGGCAAATAAACACTTGCTTTAATCCAAAATTTGAGCGTCGCAGGTTTACACTAAGGGATCTTTTGAGCGGGAGGTTGCCATAGATGGACATCATTTTTCACTTACGTGGCATGTTGTGCCCACCTCGCAGCTAAGTTTTCAGATAGTTATTGGTGCCGACATTTTGGACCAAGCTTCGATAAGTTTCAGCAAGAGTGACACTGGATATTGTAAGTACGAGGTGAAGACGTGTCTCATACAGATATCCGAATTGACCCAAATGGATGAAATCGAACTGAGTCACATTCGTGACACACAGGTGAAGCAGAAAAGACCAGATAGGCCATTTTATGTCCCTCGAGCTGGAAAGCAACAAGAGGAGACGTCTGAAACTCAATGCGTAAACAAACACATATCTACAAGGAAGACAGAAGGTGAGAAAGTTGAATAAATGGGCATTGGAAGTTGAAGGTAAAGGACAACGTGAAGTTTCTTTGGAAGTCATTCACAGAGCAAATCTTGAAAATGAGTCAAAGGATTGTTCAAGGGAGTTTTCTGCGTTCAAGAAAACTGTGGTGAAAGATCGTTCGCTTTAGCCTTTAGGAAAGACATGTGAAGTTCAAAGTAATTTTGTCAGTGGTGGAGAGAACATGCATCTCAAAATTCATATGACACCCCATACAGCATCAGATACTTCATTAGAGAAACGTTTCATTTCAATTTTAGGTAATTTTAATATAGAAGTAGGTGATTTAGATTCCATAAATAAAAGCCATCATGGTATAAGTAACTTAAGTTTGGAATCAACAGTGCCTTCAGTCAGTGAAGTCATAAGTGAAGAACATGCATCAAACATATCCGAAGAAACAATTATTATTATTACTGTTAATGACCAAAATAAGGCTTTAGACTCTGTAGTTTGTGAACCTCAGGAAAACCTCCTGCCACAGTCAGTGAGTGAAAGTCTGGGAAACAAAAATGAGGCAGTAGATGTGGAAAGTAGTTTAAAGGAAACAAATGAAAGTGGTGCACGCAATTCAGTTTTAGTTGATATTAATGATGAAAACCCGAATTGTGATTCTGCTTGTAGCTTCGAGACATCATCTTCAATAATAATGATGCTTTGCAGTCTGAAAATAGCACTTCGGAAGTAAACAGTGCTATAGATAATCTGTCACTGTTCTGAGATAAATGTATCAGCAGAGACAATTAGAGGTCATCACTCTGTATCAGAAGGTGCTGCTAATGCTTTAAATTGGGAATTAAGTGTTTAAAACAGTGTGAGTAAATCCGATCAGAAGGACAATTCTTGCAAACAGAAGGAAACGAAAAGTAATAAATCCATGAATGCTTCTACGAGTGACTTAGATTTAGTTAACATAGTAGGGAGTGTAAAAACATCAAGTGAATCTACCATTCCAGGCTGTCTCACAGATTTACCTCCATCATCTAGTATCACTATGCTTCCACAGATTGAAAAACAGCATTCAGAATCTTTAGCTGAAGTGGTGAAAGTAGTTGAAGTAAGACCGAATGGGAATCCCAAAGAATTGTACGAAGGAGTCCACCATACTTTTATGCCGGTACTGACCAAGTTGATTCTGGACGATGCGACGAGATGGCTCAGACATGTGAATGAATTACAGAGATAGTGCGACGAGATGGCTCAGACATGTGAATGAATTACAGAGATAGTGCGACGAGTCGTAGTACAAGTTGGACACCATTTGAACTTTTGACTGGTGTAAAAATGAGGAACAAAGAGGACATCACCCTCAGGAATCTCCTAGCAGAAGAGATGATAGAACAGTTTCCGGACCAAAGAACTTTTATCAGGCGCGAGGCAAAGAAGAAGACGTACACCAAGAAAAGGAAGAAGGCACCTAAATATCAAGTTGGTGACTTAGTAGCCACCCAAAGAACTCAATTCGGCGCTGGTCTGAAGTTAAGGCCCAAGTTTCTCGGTCCATATAAGGTGAACATAGTGAATCCCAGACAGATATGAGGTTGAAAGGGTCGGTGATCATTCAGGCCCTATTGTGACCACCACCTTCGCTGATTTGATGAAACCCTTTTAAAAAGGTGCAACAGTTTAATGTTGTGATTTTTTTCTCTCATATTGCGAAATGTTTTCATTATTCACTATGCATTCCTGTTCGATCCTTTTTATTGAATTTATATTTTCTGCAATACTTCTTTTGTAATTTGAAATCATGCAATAAGGCATGGTATGGTCATATCTGGTGATCATTGTGTGTTTTTGTGCTATGTAATATGTTTTATGACATGCCCCTGGGGACAGTGACCTCCAGGATGGCCGAGTTTGTAGGATGTCTGCTTGTTCAAATGAACTGATTTATTTACATGTAACAACAATTCTACGTCATAGATGAGACGACGCACGCGCAGAGCACCGTCTAGCGAGCGCTTCACAGATGAGATGACGCACGTGCAGAGCACCGTCTAGCGAGCGCTTCACAGATGAGATGACGCACGTACAAAGCACCGTCTAGCGAGCGCTTCACAAACGAGATGATGCACGTTTTACTGGGGTGCGTGTAGAACAGAGCAGCAGAAGTTCGTTAGGAGAAGCAGGAAGAAGTTTGTTTATGGCAGTTGTCCGTTATGGAATGTTAATGTTTTAAAGTTGCTGTATATCCTTTTACGTTACGTGTGTTGTGTGTGATTCTAATAAACATATTATAGTTATGATGGCTGACCAACGCTACAATGATCCTGCTACATAAAAAAGGTGACATTGAGGATCTCAGGAACTACAGACCTATCAGCCTCCTATCAGTGGTTTATAAAATCTTCACTAAAGTTCTTTCACACCGCTTGAAGGTAACACTGGACATGGCTCAACCGAGAGAATAAGCTGGATTCAGGAGTGGCTACAGCATTATAGATCATATATACGTACTGAGAGAACTAATTGAAAGAGCGAGGGAATATGAATTTCCATTCTGCATGGCTTTTATCGATTATGAAAAGGCCTTTGATTTGGTAAAACCATCAGCAGTTCCAGTGGCTTTGAAATCCTGCGGTATTGAAGATGCATACATTGATATTATTAATAACATCTATGGAAATACAAGCGCAAAGATTCGGCTGTTTGAAAATACAACACACATAAAAATTGGAAAGGGAGTGAGACAAGGTGACACCATATCTCCCAAGCTCTTTAATGCCAAATTGGAAAATGTCTTTCAATCACTGAACTGGGAAAACAAAGGGATAAAGGTTAATGGAGATTATCTAACTCCCCTTCGTTTTGCTGATGACGTAGTCATTTTTGCAACTACCCCATCAAAGCTGCAGAGTATGATCCAGGAACTTACTGACAAGAATGAAGAAGTGGGATTAAAAATGAACTTTCAGCAGACAAAAGTGATGTACAATGCTTCTACAAGAAATGAAGATTTATTGATTGATGGAGAAAAGCTGGAGATAAAAGATACGTACGCTTATCTTGGACAGCAGATATCAAGTGAGGGTCACATTGATGAACAAATTAATCGGCGTATAAAACTTGCCTGGAGAGCTTTTGGAAGAAACAGCATAATTTTCAAGAGCAATATGCCATTATGTCTTAAAAGAAAAGTGTTTGATCAATGCATCCTTCCAGTGCTTACGTATGGTGCAGAGACGTGGACCTTAACTAAAAGAGACATACGAAGGCTGCAGACAACTCAAAGAAGCATTGAGAGGTGCATGCTTGGTGTAACCAGGAGAGATAAGAAGAGGAACTCGTGAATCCGAAAAATGACAAGAGTGGAAGACATTATCATCAGAGTTAAATCCCTGAAATGGCAATGGGCTGGACATACTGCCAGAAGGACAGACCATCGATAAACAGCCGAAATTTTAGATTGGATTTCAAGGGACAGGAAAAGATTCAGAAGAAGACCACATGGAAGATGGGTGGATGAAATTCGAAAGTACGCGGGAGTAACATGGAGGAGACTGGCACAAGACAGACCGTTGTGGAAGAGGCTTGGAGAGACCTTCGTCCAGCAGTGGATTGATAATGGTTGATGATGATGATATATATATATAGTGGATTGATAATGGTTGACAATGATGATGATGATATATATATATATAATATATATATATCTGTCCTTCTGGCAGTATGTCCAGCCCATTGCCATTTCAGGGATTTAACTCTGATCATGATGTCTTCCACTCTTGTCATTTTTCGGATCCACGAGTTCCTCTTCTTATCTCTCCTGGTTACATCAAGTATGCACCTCTCCATGCCTCTTTGAGTTGTCTGCAGCCTTTGTATGTCTCTTTTAGTTAAGGTCCACGTCTCTGCACCATACGTAAGCACTGGAAGGATGCATTGATCAAACACTTTTCTTTTAAGACATAATGGCATATTGCTCTTGAAAATTATGCTGTTTCTTCCAAAAGCTCTCCAGGCAAGTTTTATACGCCGATTAATTTCTTCATCAATGTGACCCTCACTTGATATCTGCTGTCCAAGATAAACGTACGTGTCTGTAATCTCCAGCTTTTCTCCATCAATCGATAAATCTTCATTTCTTGTAAAAGCATTGAACATCACTTTTGTCTTCTGAAAGTTCATTTTTAATCCCACTTCTTTACTCTTGTCAGCAAGTTCCTGGATCATACTCTGCAGCTCTGATGGGCTAGTTGCAAAAATGACTACGTCATCAGCAAAACGAAGGTGGGTTAGATAATCTCCATTAATCTTTATCCCCTTGTTTTCCCAGCTGAAAAACACCCTCCAATGTGGCATTAAAGAGCTTCGGAGATATGGTGTCACCTTGTCTCACTCCCTTTCCAATTTTTATGTGTGTTGTATTTTCAAACAGCCTAATCTTTGCACTTGCATTTTCATAGATGTTATTAATAATATTAATGTATGCATCTTCAATACCGCAGGTTTTCAGAGCCATTGTAACTGCTGATGGTTTCACCGAAACAAAGGCTTTTTCATAATCGATAAAAGCCATGCACAATGTAAGTTCATATTCCCTCGCTCTTTCAATTAGTTCTCTCAGCACATGGATATGATCTATTGTGCTGTAGCCACTCCTGAATCCAGCTTGTTCTCTCGGTTGAGCCATGTCCAGTGTTACCTTCAAGCGGTGTGAAATAACTTTAGTGAAGATTTTATAAACTACTGATAGGAGGCTGATAGGTCTGTAGTTTCCGAGATCCTCAATGTCACCTTTCTTATGTAGCAGGATCATTGTAGCGGTGTTCCAATCCTCAGGAATCTTTCCTTCCTTAAGGCATCGAGTGAAAATTTGGGCGAGTACTGTTTCGATTTCTCCACTTGCTTCTTGTATGATGTCTACAGTAATTCCATCTTCTCCTGGAGCTTTTCCCCGCTTCATGTTCTTGATTGCATGTGCAACATCTGCTGGAAGGACTGGAGGAACTCTGGTACTGGTATCTTTCATGATGTCTGGAGTGCATGTATCATCCCTTTCATATAATTTGGAGTAGAAATCTTTCACTCTTGTCAAAATTTCGCCTCTATTTCTTGTTACAGAACCATCTTCTTTTCTCAGTGCCATAATCTGTTTTCTTCCCTTACTGAGATGTCCCTTTGCTATCTTTAGGCTTTGGTTGTTTTCAATTGCTTTCCTCACTAGTTCACAGTTGAATTTCCTTACGTCTTCAGTGATACTTTTTCTTACTGTCTTGCATAGCTCTATATATTCCACTTTGGAAGTCACATCTTCTTTAGTTGTCCTCATCTCTCTTCTTTTTTGCATCAACATTTTGGTTTTTCCTGATAATTTGTTCACATGCAACTTGTTCTTAGACCCAGCTAATTTTGTTGCTGTTTCCATAAGAGCTTTGGTTACTTTTCTGTTAACTTCAGAGATGTCCACTTCTTCCGATGTTAGGATTTCTAAAGCAGAGAACCTGTTCTTCAGTTCCAACTTGAAGGTATTATGGTGTTTTCTAAGGTTGGTTATGTCAATAGATTTTGTTTGTCTTATGAGCTTGCCACGTTCAAGTTTAGTGTTGAGGTGCATCTTACATCTCACCAATCTATGGTCACTACCTGTGTTGAACTTGTTTAGCACACTGCAGTCTTCTATGATGAATTTTTTGTTACACATAATAAAATCAATTTCACTTGTCGTCCCATTTGGATGTCTCCATGTCCATTTCCTGTGTGGCTTTTTCTTGAAGAAGGAGTTCAAGATGAAAAACCCTTCTGCCTCTGCAAACTCCACGAGAGTATTTCCACGCTGGTTTCTGTTGCCGTGATCGAATTTGCCTACTGAAGTTTCATTCTGTTGCCGTTGCCCTATTTTTGCATTGAAATCTCCCATAATTATTTTCAAGTGCTGCTTACCTTTATTATTTAGATGACAAATTTCCTCGTAAAATTCTTCAATTTCTTCTTCAGGATGACTTGTGGTGGGTGCATAAGTTTGAATAATCTGAGCCTGGTATCTTTTCGAGAGTTGGATAACAAGCCGTGCAGCTCTGTCAGAGGAACTTTCAAATTCTACAACTTTATCCTTCAGTTTCTTGTTTATTATAAATCCAACACCACTAGTTCTGCCAGTATCTGTCCCACGATAGTAGAAGAGATGTCCACTTTTCAGTTCGATGAGATCTTCTCCTTTTCTCCTTACCTCACTTAGCCCCACGATGTCCCACTTGATCCTTTGTAGTTCCTCTTCCAATTCAAGAAGCCTTGAATCAGAAGATAGGGAGCGTCCATTGTACGTTGCCAAGGTCAGCATCAGATGGCAGCCTAGTCCGGTCCTCCGGGGATTCTTAGCACCCTCTGCCTTCATGTCGCACTCGCCGCTGCCTTGGCCAGGTACATTCCAGCTGCCGGAGACTGAGGGCCAAGATTTAAGTTGTGGAGTCATTTTGGAGGGGTTTGGCCATAACTCACCACGCTGGCCAAGCGGGTTGGTGAGTGTGGGATAGAATTTCCTCTAATCCCGATGGTATAGTTATACCGCTATTGGCGGTCGTCAGAGCCCCTTTAGTAGGAACAGGATGCACCACGAGAAGGCGGGGTTGACATTTGTCAAGGAGAAACTGTGATGTTACGCATCACCTGACCTTACATCCCATATATATATATATATATATATATATATATACAGTATATGCATACAGTCGTATCAGAATAATATGATCACCTACGTAATAATGGGTATGTCATGGATGCAATGAGGCCCCAACCTTCCAGAGCCTTTCAACCTCCCAAGGCCTCATTTTTTATGATCCGCGCCACCCCCTGCTGAGTAAGTTGCCCTCCCAACTAAGCTACATAGACAGAACACATCGCTGCAGATTTGTCGTCTTGACACGTGCTTTACCTTTGCAGTACGTCACATCATCTCCCTCTTATTATTATTTTTTCTTTTTGAAGCGAATAACGAATTTTCATTAATTCTAGACGATGTGTGGAACAAACATCACACATTTTTCGTAGAACCCAACATATCCTTTTTTACCTTCCGGCGCTAGTGTGAAAACAGGAATTTGTCAGTAACGAGGGTCCGCAACACCCTCACTCCGGAGTAAATTGCTCTACCAACTAAGCTACACGGACGGTAGGTATCGCTGCAGATGTATCATCTAGACACGTGCTTTACCTCTGTAGTACGTCACAGCTTAGTCAGTGTTAAAATTTATGAAATACAACGCTAGTTATTATTAAGTTTTATGAAGTACAACGCTAGTTAGTCTTAACGTTTATGAAATACAATTCTAGTTAGTCATAAGGTTTTATGAAGTACAAGGCTAGTTAGTCTTAACGTTTATGAAGTACATTGGTAGTTAGTCATAACGTTTTATGAAGTACAACGTTAGTTAGTCTTAACGTTTACGAAGCGCAACGCTATTTAGTCTTAACGTTTTACGAAGTACAACGCTAGTGAGTTTTAACGTTTGTGAAGTACAACGCTAGTTAGTCTTAATTTTTATGAAGTACAACACTGGTTAGACTTAACGTTTATCAAGGAAAGTCTGGTGATGAGAAAATATCTTAGCAAAGGATTTGAATCGACCGGCTGTCTCATGGAAATTTATTACTTCAAGTTCGGTTTTATATCTCGTTTCTGTTAAACCTGAGAGTATTGCGTTATAACGCATATATGGAAAATCAGAATGTATATGGATAATATTGATCCGTAATTTAGAATTATCCAGCGTTCAAAAATATTTTTTCAATGCTACCTATAACAACAGGTCAGATGTTGTTAAACAAAATAAAAATTTATTACCGCTTACGAAGAAATTTTGCATCAGAAATGCTGTAAAACAAAAAAAGGCCCTTGTTAGAACATCTCATGATAAAAGAAAGTTTTATTAATATTAGAAGCGCAGTTATAGTGCTAAAGGCAAATACGCAAATTTACGTAACCTCGCAGAAATATGCATTTGTGCCACCAAGCAGTAGAAATCTGCATCCCGCAAAGGGAGGACGTATGACAGTTTTGCATTTAATTGCAAACATCGAATGGAAACAGAAGTTTTCCAATCCAACTTATAAAAGTGCGAATATCATGCAAAACATAACGATGTTGCTATGCCACCTTTTAAGGAATAGGTATGTTACAGAAATTCAATAGCGCATGACTCATCGTTATCGTGACAAAAATAATTTTTCAGCTCGGACTGATTCCAGTTGAGAAATCATGTTTAGAAACACATAGACAGACAAGCAGACAAAGGGATATTATAGGCACGTACTGTTCCCCAAAGATTTGCAAACGAATAAATGGTTGCGTGATCGCATGTTGACCACTTTTCGAAAGTTGTTGTAACCGGAAATAAATACGTTCAATTAAACTACTTCCACTATCAGCACCATCCAACTGGTGCAGAGGGATTTTCTTTGAGTTCCCCATAAAACTATGATATAAGAACCTGCCATTCACTTATATGACTGAAATTTCAGCCTTTTGACCACCTCATTCAATTTCTTTTTTATATATATGGCCCGCAGTGGTCTAAGCGATGACCTCTGATCATTCGTCCGAACGGGGTCCGGGTTCGAATGCCGGTGAGGCATGATTATTGTGTTTGTCTTACGGCACTGGCTCTCTCCCTTCCCTGGAACCAGTGACAGTAAATTAGGGACGGGCGACTGCTTATAGCCCATTGAGTTGCTCATGGTAGTCGTTAAACCTCCAATCAAAAAAAAAATATTGCAGCGGTTCTTTCAAATTATTAACTTCTGCATTGAATGTTTTTTATGTCTGGCGGAATAAGTAAAATTATGAAAAATAAAATACTCTCTTCACTTTAGTTGTACAATCAAAGTTCAGGAGAAAGTGGTAGATATTTTATTTTTCCGTTTTATTCTATACCAACGAAATGAGGGTCTTGTTTAAAAGCTTCAACATCCTTCATTTCCGGGCACCATATGAGAAACGAGTAGAGTAAATTTACAGCAAAAACTATGGAAGTTTACATTACAAGCTGGCATGATTACGGAAGGCGACGCGACAAAAGGCGAAAAAATAAAAATGAAATCCTTGTCTCGCCTGTTTCCTGCTTTTGACTTAAGCTGTCGTTATACCGCAGTAACCTTTACCGGGCAGACGACACGGCAGGCGGGCGCCATCTTCCTTCTTTACACGAGATTTCCGCCCGTTAGAGTGCATCATTTCTGCTTAAATGGCACTGCGAAAGCACATATATTAGTGCTCGTTTGCATCTTCTTACTACACTAAAATGAAGATATCGCAGCATTTGGAAGGAGTGTTTAATACCAGCGATTATGCAAACATTTGGAAGTAGCATTATTCTTCCATACATGCCAGATTAAAAACGAGAAACAGCCTCAACTGTCTCATTTACAAATATGGAATAAAATCAACCTCACAAATTTCGTTAAAAAAGCAAGAGGTTCATTTCTAAAGTGACTATTTCCTGAACTGAATGCTGCCGAAGGTAATGTGTCAGCCTAAAAATAGGGAAAAGAGCGGAATACCACATTTGTAAATAAGGGGCTCTTCAGTCCAAGTGGTAAACTTGTTAGGACAGGTTTTGAGATGTGCTCCCCTGAAAGCTGCTACTACCCTTGTCCTCAGGGATGATTTCTCGCACGTTTTTCCTTTTCATCCTATACGTATTCAGTAGGATTTTGATCAAATAAAAAGAGTTAACTCGGGATTAACAAAATGGACTGTAATCAGCCTGAACGGATGTACATTACGCGACATGGGAAAAATACGCCATGCGAACTGGTGGGTATGTGTCGCATCTTGGTTATGTAAATGGCTGCAGTTGCGAATTAATCATATGATAGGTGAGAGGGTGTGAAAACAAGAATTTGTCGATCTGCGTCTCCTTGCTCCGGAGTGAGTTGCTCTAACCGATTAAGCTACACCGACAGAATGTATCGCTGAAGATTTATCGTCTTGACATGTGCTTCACCTCTGTGTACATCACAAGAGGACAAAATGACTCATTTGATCATCATCTTCACATAGGCGCGTGAACCAATGCTTCGGAGTGATCATTGTGTCAAAAGCGCGTGTAAGGAGTCAAAATGCCTGGGTGACGTCATGAAGAATGTTACCATAACATGGACACCTTTACCAGACCGGCCCGGTGACGCAGTGATCTTAGCGCTGGTTTCTGATCATTCGTCCGAGATGGGTCCGGGTTCGAATCCCGGTGAGGCATGGATGTCGTTTTTATCTTACGGCATTGGCGGTCTCTCTCTTCCCTGGAGCAAGTGGCCCTAAATTAGGGTAGAGGAACTGCTTATAGCCCGTTGAGTTGCTTACAGTGGTCGTTAACCCCCAACGACAACAACAACACCTTTACCAGAGGCTTCACCATCAGGCTAAATGCGGCTAGTCGGTACTTGCGTCCCAACGGACGGAAATGTATGGGAGTTCAACAACTGTGGGACGAATGTAGTGACATAAATACGTAGAATATAGCGACATAGGTCTATGGAAGATAACTTGTGTAACCGTAGTGGGACAGGTGTACGTAGGCGAACGCCTCACTCGCCCGTTCAAAGGTAAGCCGTAGCAACTCCACAATCCCCTGTGTAAGAGATTTAACTAGGTCTTTAGGAAGTTATGGATATCCCTATAACGACACGAACTATGAGCTGCGGATTGTCTGAGGCAGGTTTCCGCTCTCGCCAGCCATTGCGACGAGTACCACTCACCGCAGCACATCGCCACACAAGGTTGCAGTGATGCTGTACCCCATGGCAGCACGAATGGAACAATGTCGTATTCAGCGACGAGTCTCGCTTCTGTCTCAGCACCGATAGTAGCCGATTGGGAGTCTCTAGACCACGTGGACACCGAGCTGATCTTGCTGCTAATCCGGGAGCGTCAAACGGCTCCTCAGCCTGATGCCATTGGTTTGTGGCTCTATCAGTTTCAACAGATGTTCAGAGCTCAGTGAGTACAATGAGAGCCCAATAATACATCAATTAGGTGCTGCAGCCCGTTTTGTTACAGTATAGTCGTGGTGTCTTTGATGCCTAGTATCAACAAAGTAACACCTTCCCGCACTAAAAGGCGTCCAGGTGCAACTTCGGCAAGCGCAATTTCCAGACTTTTCCCAAATAGGAAGCGAGTGGAACCTCATTGGCAGACGATCTAATGACTGCAAAACCCCTTTGCAATGTCAATTAATTGCGGACACAGGTCACCTTGGCATGGTCAGCGATATCACAAAACACCATCCAGGAAATTTTGCTCTCGATGCCACGCCGTGTTTTTTTTTGTTTCGAGCTTTAATGACTACCGTGAACTACTCGATGGGCTATAAATAGTCGCCCGTCCTTAAGTTAGGGTCAGTGGTTCCAGGGGAAGGAGAGAGCTAGTGCCGTAAAACAAACACACCTTCCATGGCTCACTGGGATTCGAACTCGGATCCATCTCGGACGAATGGTGAGAAGCTAGTGCGTTGACCACTGCGCCAATAGAGCGGCCAAGCCGTGTTGCGGAATGTATAGCCCAGCATGGTCGACTGACCCATTCCACATTATGCGGTCTCTTTGATCATCGCAAACATATGAAATTTCTAACTATTTGACCGAGATGGGTCTGGGTGAGGTATTGATGTTGTGTTTGTCTTACGGCACTGGCTTTCTCCCTTCTCGGGAACCAGTGACCCTAAATCAGTGACGGGCAACTGCTTATAGCCCATTGAGTTGCTCAGTAAGTACTAGAAGGTCGTTAAACAAAACAAAACAAAATAAAACAAAACTGTGATCGCTCAGGGTTTAAATCCTTTATTTTCCCCCTACCTGTCTACACGTGTAGTACGTTTCGTTTCATTTCGTGCTTTCCCTCATGGTGTGTCATTTTTTTCGTGGAGCAGTGTATTCCCTGTTTAAGAAGCGGGCCGAAAGCGGCTGGAACGAATGAATGTGACACTAATCATTTCTGTCTGATTACCTGCTAAAAGGGATATAGCAGTGGATATTTGAATCACGCCACGGAGAAAGCTCAGGTTTCGAACCTCGAACCACTAAATACCCGCCGTGCGTCGGATGGGCACGTTAAGCCGTCAGACCACGGGAACTGCCCCCTCCGGTAATAAATAAGGGCGTCTTCCTCCCCCATTCTACTTCGCTTCCGTGTCACTTTCTTATCGGGCACTGTTGCTCAAATCTCCTAGATTCCTGTTTCTAAGGGTTGTTTAGACCTGGGGTCAGACACTCCCTTCCTAGAATCCTTTACATATAATCTGATCCGATATTTGAGTCACTTGTTTCTACTCAGTGGCATGGTATCCGTGTCAGGGGAACTAGAGCTCCACCATCATGCTTTACGCTATGGAGTAGTACTCCTTACGCCAAAAGTAAGAACTAGAAGGAGCGCTTATCACCAGTGGGAGTTAACGGTCAGTACTGCTGACATAAGAGGGGAAAGCTATTGTTTTGAAGTAGCTTTTCTAAAACCCGGCCGCTATATGAACATTTCTGTTTGGGAAACACAGCAAATTTTGATCACCACTTGGATCCCCTTCATCGGCTATTTAAAAGGTTAAATCACTATTCTATGATGACTCGTTCATTAAAATAATGATGTTATCATTAACTAGATAGGCTAGTTAGCTAGTGGAGTAGGTTAACATACTGGGTATAACTTTCATGTATTTCAGCAGATAGTAGCACAAGTTAGACTGTAGTTGCAGTTTGATGTTCTCATATTTCGGGAAAGTTTTGTTGGGCAACGCTCATTTCTTCAGGTGGTTTTTTTTTTTTTTTTTTTTTATATTGAAGGTTTAACGACCACCGTGAGCAACTCAATGGGCTATAAGCAGTCGCTCGTCCCTAATTTAGGGTCACTGGTTCCAGGGAAGGGAGAGAGCCAGTGCCGTAAGACAAACACAACATCCATGCCTCACCGGGATTCGAACCCAGACCCCGTTCGGACGAATGATCAGAGGCCATCGCTTAGACCACTGCGCCACCGGGGCGGCTTTCTTCTGGTGTGCCAGCGCCTTTCCTATCATTGTTTTTGGTGAGTAAATATTTTAGAATTCATCAGTTGTGTTCTTTTTAAGAATGCGGATATTTCTTAACTGTTATGGTATAATGCGAAGATATATCCTTAACTGTTAGAAGATGGGAATTAATATTTAAAATACTAACGTATAGCCCGTCCTAGGACGGTTGTTTTTAAGCTTTAAATAAATATTAATGTAAAGCAGATGTTGCCCGTCCTGTTATATGCTTTAAATTTTTAATTGAAGCACAGAATTATAGATGCTACTAATTTTTAATTCCGAAATAAGCCAGCAAGCTTACTCTGCAACATTTTCAGCTAAATTCATGTTAGAATATTTAATCTAAATGGCTTGAATCATTCTAAACATTCCGGACTATACACAACTGTTGATTGCAGCTCAAAAATTAATGAAACTATTGAAAGAAAAGCGAGACGTGATAGCATTTAATAAGTCACATGTGGATTGGCACCATCTATTTTCTGGTCTCAATATCATCAAAGGTAAAAATGATTGATTTTTAATATAATTACGGTTAAGTTTTAGATAATATTAAGTATACTAGGCTATAATATGAAGTTGTTTTTATCGATGTTCTAATTTTTATTCTTGGGAACGCATGAATTGTAAAGAAAATGGCTACAGAAGTTTGCCCATTGGAAACACAAGGCAAAGATTTCAGGTGGATCCACCTTAAATTTATGTAAAACATTAAGAATGATCCATGTAACTAAAAAGTATAGTGAATGATGAGGAAGAATGATCTTTCAAAAGTATAACGCGTTTTCTCACCATTTAAAGACCATATAAACATGTGCTGTAAGAAACTTTTACCAATCTTGTTATAAAGATTGATGTTTTATGGAGGAAGATGTCTTGTCAATATTTCTTGTCATATATGTCTTGTCACAGGAAGATGTGTTGTCATGTCTTATGGAGGAATATGTCTTGTCAATAATACACTAAAATATTCATAAATCGGTTTTCTGTATATACATTATATTGACAAAAATCACCGGACACCCCTTCAAAAGCAAATGAACGGATCCGCAGAGTTGTTAAAATGCGCGGTACAGCTGCAAATGGTATAATAACAAGCCTGCAGCTGACCGCGATCATATCGCACTGTGAGGTTGAGTGAAAATGTCGCGGCGGGAGAGAACTGACTTTGAGAAAGGAAAGATTGTTGGGTCTTATATTAGTGGGTTGTCCATAAGAGAAACCGAGAGGCGTTTAAACATACCCAAGTCAACTGTTTTGGATGTACTGAATAAGTGGACGACACATGATGTACCTGAAGCAGCAAAACGTACCGGCAGATCAAAGAAAATCAGCGATAGAGGACGTCGAAGTCTCAGGAGAGTTCTTACATCTAATCGACGGAGTACTGCACAAGACCTCAGTATACAGGTGAGTAAAAATGCTGGAACCTCAGTATGTACACGTACCATTGGCAGAGAACGTCATTCCATGGGTTACCGTGGCCGTGTGGCTGCTCATAAGCCTTTCGTCTCCACTCGGAATGCTACTCGTCGTTTAGCATGGTGTAAAGAACATTTATCATGGACCGTAGATCAATGGAAACGAGTTCTATGGACTGATGAATCCAGATACACGGCCACCAGTCCGATGGCCGTGTGTGGTTTACCGTTTTGAATTTCGAATATCTGGAACTCTCTATTTACATTACATTGTGTTTCTTCCTGATGAAGCCTCCCGTTGGTGGTGAAAGCTAACGTTTATTCATTTGGGTTTTTAATACACCATTAAACGGATATTTTCCCACTTTATTGTTATCTACGGTCTCTAGCTTAGACCGTAGATCAGATATTGGAGTGCTGAATTGTGTTGCTATTCTTAAAAGTAAAAATGGAACTTTTTACGAAAATTTTGTAAGGGGCCCCTAGACACCGGGCTCCGGCCTCATCCGAAAATTGTCTACAGTCTAAGTTAGAGTACCATGAGATAGTATGCCAAAATTTGGTGGTTCTAAATTCAAAACTGTAGATTTTATGGAAATTTTGTGTGAGGGCACCTTGAACCCGGTCTCCGACCCCATCCGAAAACCGTGTACGGTCTAAGTTAGAGTACCATGAGACAGTATACGAAATTTGGTGGTTCTAAATTGAAAACCAGTTTTGCGAAGATATTGTGTGGGGTCTCTTTGACCCCTGGCTCCGACCGACCCTGGGTACCGATCCCTTCTACGGTCAAAGTTAGGGTACCATGAGATAGTATACCAAATTTGGTGGCTCTAAATTGAAAATGCTGATTTTACGAAAAATTTGTATGGGAGCCACTTGATCCCAGGCCCCGACCCCTTCCAAAAACCATCAACGGCCTAACGTAGAGTACCATGAGATAGTATACCAAATTCGGTGGTTCTAAATTTAAAACTGTAGATTTGTACAGCGGATATACAAACAAACAATCAAACATTGAATTTTATACACACTGAAGTGCCACAAAAACTGGCACACCAGTCTAATACTTAGTAGGTCCCGCTGCGGAGCGCAGGACTGCAGAAATACGACGGGGCATGGATTCCACTAGCTTCTGGAAATATGCTGTAGGCAATGCACACCATACTTCCTACAGAGCGTTCCACAAATCGGGTGTATTCCGAGTTCCCGGATTCCCGTGTTCGATAGCGCGTTGCATGGCTTCCCGAATGTGTTCTATCACGTTCAGACCTGGGGACTTGAGTGGGAATGGCAACACCCCAAACTCAGATGAATGCTCCTCTAAACATAATGTGGCGTCCCGACACTTGTGTGGAGGTGCATTGTCCTGTTGGAACAGGCCAAACCCATCAGCATGAATGCAGGAAATGAACGGATGTACTTCGTCAGAAAGGATGCAGACATAGCGTTGGCCGGTCACAGACGTTTGTAGACGTACCAGGGGTCCCAGTGAAGTACAGCTTAACACACCCCATGCCATTACGCATTACGGATCCCCCCACCACCAGCGGGTACAGTTCCCTGTTTTCAGGCGAGATCCATAGCTTTATGGGGTTTGCGCCACACACGAATCCTTCCATCTGCCTGATACAGTTGGAAACGCGACTCGTCAGACCAGGCTACTTGTTTCCAGTCATCAAGTGTCCAGTGGCGGTGTTGTCGTGTCCAAGCGAGGCGCATAGCTCTGTGTCGTGCACCCATCAAGGGGACTCGAGTTAGGCGTCGGCTCCCAAAGCCTATATCGTGCAGGGTACGTTGCACAGTCTGGACGCTGATGCTTATTGAGGCTCCAGCATTGAATTCCGATGCTACCTGCGAGAGTGTCTCGTGAAACGATTCTTGACAGCTGACGATGGTCACGTTCACCCAATGTCTTTTTACGGCCACACTATTATCGTAGGTTGGAGGTCTTGCCGGAATTCTTGTAGTCACGGTACAACCTTGCAACGGTCGTCCGTGAAAATCCGAACTTCGTTTCTACTTCGGAAATACCATGGCCCATCTCACGAGCGCCAACTATGACACCGCGTTGAAAATCGCTTAAATCGTTATTACTTGTCATTTTCCTACCGAAAGCAACTATGACAGCTGGCGAGGATATCTATCGCTTTATACACGCACTGGCGGACACAACCGAGTACGCGCATAGGTGACGTTGCTATGTATTTTGCATAAGCTCGTGTGAACCAGTTTTTCTGGCACTTCAGTGTATATAGATAACGCTGTTTCGGAGATCGCGATTACTTAAAATGTATCTAGATATTCGTAAATCCACGAACATGATGTCACAGTTTTTCTGCCTGATTTTTGTATGTGTAGTAATGAACATTGATCTATGGTTTGGCATTTGCTGTCGCCTACCACTTTTATATATTTACAGCTCTAATATAAAACTACAAATGCATAGGAAAAATCAGAAAGATAGAAGGATGGAAGAAAGAGAAATCAATTCATTGGTAAGAAATGGTAGACACAAGACAAAGAGGAGAGGAACAACCTGTTTGACAGAAACGACAGGGAAATTTAATTTTCCATTCTTTCTAAGTAAAATTCTTTCCGGACATGGAAAAATTAGAATCCTTGTGCTTCATCCGATTTGCGATGAGAAATGAGGCAACAGTATTTCCAATTTGTTCGGAAAAGTGAATTTCCCACGTTCTCGATAAAGGATGGGAAAGCGAGGAACTCGTGTCTCAGGAAAAGGAATGCTGCAGAAGGAAACTATTGCTGAAAATATATTTTCCGGTAATAAATTTCTAAAAACTAGAATGGAACTAAATTCCACAGTCTAGAGAAAGCATTTATTGGATTGTGACAGTCGGTGGAAGTTTTACAAAAGGAATAACAATGAAAAACAATGAAATCCATAACTCTTAACATATCTAAAGATATTATTTTTATAGAAGAGCAAGCATTGAAAAACAAATATCAGTATGGCATTTGATATACTTATGCATATCATAAAAAAATGATAAATACATAAATGATATTCTTGGCAGCATAAATGCGTTTCTATATTTATCTCAAGGCCTTTCTTTGTACCGTGGTCAAGTCAGTTTGTCGAGGGAAATTCGTTCTTACCTAACATCCGAGCGTACGATTTCAGATTTGTCTGTTCATCTGTCTGTGCAGAAATATTATAACCTGTTCTAAAAGCAAATTGAGACATTTAATCTGCTGTCCATGTGACAGAGCAAAGCACAATACTGAGATATCTTTGTCTCTGTTTATCTGAGAGTTGATCTATTTGAGCGAAAGATAAACCAATAGGGACATATCAGAATAATATGAGCCCCCTCCCCTGGAATCACAATATACCGCCCAGGCGCGTTACAGAGTGCACGTGACTAGGGCGGTCACACGCAGATATAAGCGGCCGGCCAGGACAGATGACCCATAGTGCGTAACGTGAGCACAATGGACAGTAGGAGTGCTTTGACGTACGTTGAAAAAGGAATGATCGTCGGCTACCGCGCCAAGGGTGGAATCTTCTCAGAAACAGCAGACTTCGTGGGCTATTCGCGATGTGCTGTAGTAAGGGTGTACCATGAATGGACTGCTGTTACACCTAGAACATCTCGACGTTATAACTGTGGAGCTCCAAAGATCATCGATCCCATAGGAGAACGTCGCCATCGTCAAGTGGTAAAGGGCAATCGACGCGCAACAGTGAAGCAATTGACCACGAAAATGAACGCTGGGCCACCCATGCACGAGTCTCCGAGAACAGTATAGAGCGAACCCTGTTACGCATGGGTCTCCTGAGTCGACGCTGCGTCAAGGCGCCCATGTTAACTCAGGTCCATCGGCAATAATGCCTGTAGTTCGCGTGGGACTTACCGTCATTGGACAGTGGAAGAGGGAGAAACGGTTGCCTTCACCGACAAATAGAGGCTTGACGGGCGGTGGCGGATACGGCATCAGACACACGAGAACCAACACCCGGACACGCTTGTCGATCAAATACAGGCCCGCGGTGGCAGTGTGCATGTCTGGCGGAGGCTTTCCTGGTATGACCTAGGACAGCTCGTACCTCTGGATGGGTCATTGAACGCCAATGGCTACCTGTCCATCCTCGCTGACCACATACATCCCTTCACGTTGGACGTTTACCCTGGTGGTGATGGTGTCTACCAACAGCACAATGCGACATGCCACAACACTAAGGGGGTGCGTGACTGGTTTCAGGAACATAACAGAGATGACTCCGTTCTCCCTTGGCCAGCGAAATCGCACGATCATAGAGCACTTCTGGGACTCTTTGGATCGATAGATTCGACGTGTCGACCCACGACCACGTCATCTCCGGGACCTCCGTGCTCTGCAGCAGTCCGTATGGGCATGTGTGCTTCGGGCAAACTTCCAGGGCCTCATTGGGTCCACGCCACGACGTCTCGCTGCTGTCATCACGGACAAGGGTGGTAATTTCCAGTATTAAGAAGGTGGTCATATTATTCTGATACGATTGTGTATGCTTTCTTCTATCAGATGCGAAAAAATCTTCAGCCCGATCTCTGATAGTGGATATGTATGTAATTTTTGCTTTGAGATTTAACGATCCCCACGAGCAGCAAATGTCACCAGTTTCTAATTTAGAGCCACCGATTCTAAGAAATGGGAAAGGACGAACACAACGTCAATATCATCCGCCGGAATTTAAAGGTAGGACCAGCCTTACGAGAACTCAGAAGCTATAGCCCTGTACCTCCAACCCATTTTGCGAAAGGCTGATATATAGGTCTCTTACCAACGGTGAACCAGTCCTGCGAACATTTAAAGCTATTAAAAGTCTAAGAAATGAAGAAGGGCAAACACAACATCCATATCTTTCGCAGGGATTTAAAAGTAGGCACAGCAGTACGAGAACTCAGAAGCCATATACACTGGCGTGCAAAAATTAAGGACGAGACGGCTTTTCGAATGTAACGTCGTGCAGAAGTGCTTCACATCGACCCAAATCATACCATAAGATCCCCAAGATGTAAGAATATGGGACAAGTGAGCAAACCCGTCCAAACAAGGAATCCAAAGGATATAAAGACACTTTATTGAAAAGGTAGCTTCGAGCACAACTGGACAGAAGACAGAAAGTCCATGTGACAGGCGGCTGCCAAGAAAAATCCAGTCTTTAGTAGGAGATATGATCACCCCTGACTGCGTTGTAGGATTCGCAACGTCTGACCATGCCTAGAACAAGGTTGTCAAGGAGCTGTTCAGGCATCGCGGCCCATTCCTCTTGTAGCGCCAATCGCAGCTGCGGAATCGTTGCTGGCGGCTGCTGACATGCTGCCAAGCGTCTCCCGAGAAAGTCCCACACGTGTGCGATTGGATTTAGGTCCGGAGACCTTGCGGGCCAATCCATGCGTTGAATATCTTCACTCTCCAACAGCTCTGCGACAGCCACTGTACGATGAGGTGTAGCGTTGTCGTCCATGAAGAGGAACTCAGGACCCACAGCACCTCTAAACAGACGCACGTGAGGCAGGAGAACCTCGGTACAATAGCGGACACCAGTGACTGAACCTCCTTGGAAGATGTGGAGGTCAGTACGGCTACCAAGCATGATACTGCCCCAAACAATAACTCCGCCACCTCCAAACCGGTCCCTTACAATGACGATGGAGGCATAATTGCGTGTTCCCTGCTCTCTCCAGATGTGTATACGTCCAGAATTGCTCGTCAGACTAAATCGGCTCTCATCTGTAAAGAGAACTTGACCCCATTGCTGATGTGTCCAGTTCTTGTGTTCCTGGCACCACAGAAACCGCTGTCTCAGATGAGCAGGCGTTAAAGGTACACACCGTACTGGTCGTCGTGCAAATAGACCACATTTGTGCAGCCTCCTGGCCATGGTAAAACGCGATAACGGACGTCCAGTTATCTGTTGCATGTGCCTTGCGATTTCTCCTGCTGTCTGCCGTCTGTCTCTTCTCGTCTGTAGGACAATATACTGGTCGTCCGCTGTCGTGGTTGCTCGTGGACGACCGCTGCTAAACTCTCGGACAGCTGTTCCTTTCGTTTGAAATGCTCTCCAAGCTCTACTCGGCCACACTCTTCCCACTTTGACCTTCTTCCAACATCTCAATGACGCGACCTCGGTTGAAGTCATCCATATATCGTCTACTGGATTGCCTGTTGGCCATATCACACGGTGGCAGCAACTCGACGTCGGTCAAACCGATGTACACCGTGCAATAGCTTTCACCGAATTGCTGAGCATACACCGCCCGTGGGCTTTATACTCTTCGGACACTCCCCCCTACGTCATGCTGCATATATGCGCATGCCCTACCGTACCGTACCCTAGCCTATCTCCTGAGTGGTATTTCGGTCCGTTCTGCCTGCTCGTTCCGCTGTTATGCTAATTTCTCCTCTTCGTCCTTAATTTTTACACACCAGTGTAGTCCTACACTTCTTACCCATTTTGCGAAAGACTGATATACAAGTTTTGTACCAATGTGAACGGCTCCTGCAAACATTTAAAGCTATAAAATGTCCCCAAATTTAATTTATAGCTCCTGGTTCTAAGAAATGGAAAATAGGAAATACAACATGCATATCTTGCCCCGGAATTTAAACGTAGTTTTACCAGTACGAAAACTCAGAAGTTATAGTCCTATATTTCGCCGCCATTTTGTGAAAGGCTGATATATAAGTTTTTTACCAATGTGAACAACTGCTCCTGTGAACATTTAAAGCTATAAAAAGTCCCCGAATTTAATTTAGAATTCTTTGTTCTAAGAAATGGAGAAGGAGAAACACAAAATCCATACCTTGCCCCCGGAATTTAAACATAGGATGAACAGTACGAGAAAGCGGAAGCTATAGTCTCTTATATTTCTCACCCATTTTGCTAAAGGCTGATATATAGGTTTCTTACCAACGGTCAACGGGTCTTGCACCCATTTAAAGGCAAATCTAATTTTGAGCATTAGTTCACGAATCTAATTTAGAGCCACTGGTTCTAAAAAATGGAGAACGACAAACGCAACATCCATATATTGCACTGGGATTTAAATATACTCCTAGGCTGCTCACCCATTTCGCGAAATGCTGATATATAGGTTTCTTACGGACGGTTAATGACTGCTACGAGCATTTCCAGCTATAAAAAGCCCCCGATTCTAAGTCAGAGCCATTGGGTTTAGGAAAGGGTCGCCCTAGAACAAAGACAACCAGCCATAGCTCATCCGGAACACGAACCGGAAAACAACTCTGCTGATTGGCCAGAAGTTTGCTCCTCTGACTACCCGACCACCGGGATAGATTTTTCTCCCACAGACAGGCATACTGCTGTATGTACTAAAGGCCAGACATGCGTCAAATCTTCCTGACGTTTTCCTCTACCTGATAAATAAATAAATTTTGTAGTCCTACATTTTGAAAGGTTAATACCACTCTAACAGACAAAGAAATGGATGGCTAAGCATTACAAAAATCTCATGCTTTCCCACGTTCTATATGTATGCAATCAAGACGTGTGAATCACAAAACCACAGTTGGTTTCTATGCTAACTAATGCAGGAGACGATTAACCCTTTAGCAGAAGTTACAACGGATTAATTCGTCTTCCGTACGTTTCCACCGACGCACAGTGGGAAATTTACGAGATCTGGGAGGACAAATTATTGCTCCCAGCTTTTTTCTTTATGCAACGGGTTTATTATCAGTACAATATGTACATAAATATAAAATGTTATATATCGCACATTTTGGAGGGAACCAAAGAACAAACTCGAACATGAAGAGTATTATAACGGTCATTTAAATGAAAACGAGGCACAGGGCTACACTGTAACGCAACATGATATGCGGAAAGCCGGAATACAAGTAAATTGACATTGAAGTCCGACTTCCCGCGTACGATAGAATACAGCAGTTTAGCAAAAATGTAGCTGGAATTCCCAACTATGAATTGTTTAAATGTAATGCTTAGCCTGAAAGAATACAGAAAGACGACATAGATCAGGAAACAGAAAAGAAAAAGGCAAATATTTTACCTGTAAAGTAGAATGACAGAACAATTATTCGGAGAATAATTGTTCCGAAATTCTCATACCTTGAGGTATTCTTCAAGGAATGAAAATACCTCGTGGATAACATAACTGCTTGGCTTCTTTAACTCTGTGATAAGGGAGATATAATTGGCAATTGAAGTCTTCGGCTTGCTCGCGTATCCGTTGGCACTGAGAGTGGACAAAAGAGTATCCACCATCAATGCAAGCGCTTTTTCCGTCGATACAGACCCTGTCTTTTGAAACAAGGACCTCCAAGCCTTCTTAATAGTCGTACCCCTCTTCGGAGATGCAGTAGAGAGTTCTTTAACCAGTTCTACGGAATCTCTTTTTCCTTCTTTTCGTAACTGAATTTCGGTGGCCGCACACAACAACTCTTCGCTGCTTGACTGCAGGAGGTGTTGCACCTTTCGTCTTTTAGCCTTCGGAACACAGGCACTGAACGACTTTGTTGGCCGGCCAGGTCCAATCATGGTAGTTTCTGTTGTACTTGGGACATACATCTTTCGCAAAAGTAATGTTTTCGTTAAGCCAAGATATACTATAATGCAGAAAGCGCTGTCTAAGCCTTCCTATTTTTTCCCATTTGCTACTAACTTTTAGGCAGAAATCTTTTATTTTCATTTGTCAGCACTTGAAAGCAGTTTCAGAGGTCGCTGGATTTCCTAGTTCTTGCAAAACATATGCCATCACAGCGTCCAACGTCGACTCTTTCGGATTTTCATCCCATATCTCGAACAGCGCCCTCCGGGAAATCGAACGTGTCATTCTGTATAGCATGCAAAAACAATCCCGTTTGCAAATATTCGCATATGTCCTTCCACGATTTAGATTCCCAGATGACCGAGGTTTAATACCTACGAGACACAATGCGAAACTCGGTGAAACTCGACTCTAAAACCTTCGATACACTTACGACATGGTTTTTATATTGAATATAAATTCCTCACCTTTTCAAGAGACTTCTATATATATACTTCGATGCACTTACGACATGGTTTTATATTGAACATAAATTCCTCACCTTTTTAAGAGACTTCTACCAGCCGACACCAGCTACCTGGGAAACAATACCGGCACTAGTAACTACGAGTAACCATAGGACTTACACTTTCAAGTTCGGTAAAAATTTACACGTGGCTGGGGACGCACACAGGACAAGCGAACTCGCAGTACTAAAATGTCAGAGTCATAGTTGTGTCGGGTACGTGTAAGTCGTTGCCTGTTTCGACACTCGCTACCTCTGGCGATCTTTGGGAAAACTAACTCCGTCCTCGTGTGCTCCAGACATCCTACTATCGAAATCTACAACGGGCTTGAACATCTGTCCAGGTTGATTAATTGCATTTTGTCCACCTAGATTGCCGAAATTTCACAGTGTGCGACGGAAGGTTTAGATGCAGTTACTTTTTGCTCAGGGCTCTACGCCGCGTATCACACTGGTTTCCAAAATTAATGTGACCAAAACAAAATCATGAAAAAAGCAAAATTCACACGACAGAGTTTAATGAAGTTGGTGCGGTCATGCGTGCACTGAAGAGCAATTGAATTAGAGATACCTGTCTAGTAACGTGTAGCACCCCTTTTGCGCCCTGATGACGGCGGCGATTCGCCTCGGCATGGACTCGACAAGACACCGGAAGCGTTGGGAAGCCATGCGGATCCACGACCCCTGAACAAGCTCCCACAGTTCACGAAGATTTGATGGAGGGTGGTCAGAGACTCGAACATCTCTCTCGATGGCATCCGAGATGTGCTCGATGGGATTGATGTCAGGTAACCTAGCTGGCCAAAGAAGCGAAGTCACGTCGGTGGAGTGTTCATCCAACCATTCGGATATAATTCGGGAGCGATGGCACTGTGCAGTCTTGTTGCAGGATGAGGTCCCCAGTGGGATGTTGAAGACGCACAAACGGGAGCAAATGGTCGTCCAAGATATGCCGGTAACGTTGACCTGTGAGGGACGATGTCACACGTGCCAGAGGTCCCATTTCAGTCCACGTAAACAGTCCTCAGATGAGAATGCAAACCCCACCAGCTTGAAGAGTACCCTGCTGGCAAGAAGGATTCATCGCTTCATGTGGTTTGCGCCGTACTCGTATCCTGCCATCCGCATGTACCAACGTGAATCTCGACTCATCAGTCCAGGCAACATTTTCCCATATGTCCAGGGTACAGTGGCGATGTTCCCGCGCCCATGCTAATCTTTCGACTCATCAGTCCAGGCAACATTTTCCCACATGTCTAGGGTCCAGTGGCTATGTTCCCGCGCCCATGCTAATCTTTCCACCCTGTGATGTGCGGTCAGCAGCGGTACCCTCGTGGGACGATGGCTTCTGTACCCCATAGCGAGGAGATGGTTCTGGATGGTGTGGCTGCTTACACGTTTTTGCGCACCAGCATTAAATTGCCGAGTGATTTCTTGCACTGTGGCCCGTCTATCCGCTGTTACAATGCGAGATAGCCGACGGTGACCCCGCTCATCCACACGCTGTTGTCCACGGCAGTTGGCCCTTGCAGGGATGGTTTTACCGGATTCGATGTACTCACGGTGCACCCGTGACACAGTGGCTCGTGAAAATCCCAGTGCCTGCACGACTTCCGAGATGGAGTGACCCATTCGTCGGGCCACGACAATTTGCCCACGATCAAATGCGCTTAGATCCTTCGTCTTACTCATACTGCGTCCGACTCTTACTGATTCCCGTCGCATCACTCCTTATATTGTCGGATTGCTGCATACGTCATGTCGTTTCCGTTTACAGGGCCGCCCACAGCGCCACATTTGCATAACGCCAGGTGTCTCAAATTCAATTGCTCTTCAGTGTATATCGATAATGCAGCAGTACACAATAGAAAAGGAACCGACGTGAACGTACCAGAAAAGCAGCCAGAATGATAACATCGAGCGTCTGAAGCCCTTATCCAGGGTGTGCAATTTGATTTCATTCTGGGAACGACCTGGACGTTCTGTTGCGCTGAATTTTTAGTCACTTACATCTGCAGTTAAGAGGTATTTGCATAGCGGTTCGCGGATATTATCGGAGTGCTTCAGTTATTTTTTTACAAGAGCGTATTGAGTGAATTTGGATTTTAGGCATAGGTGTAAGCTTGTTAAAATACTCGCAAATTTCCTAGCACTTACCGATGCGGAATTCTAATTAAAACACACATATTTTAAAATTTTAATACTTTGTTCGTCAATCCGTCCGCGTATAGACACCATATCTCTACCTCTATTAGTCCAATTAAAAAAAAACAAACAATTTGCATCGAGAAGTCTGAAATGCGAACGCGATATTTCTTGCTTTTCGGTTTCTGAGACGCATAACCTCGCCGCAAGAGGGTGTAAATAAAGGTGCTATCGTATTCAAAATATATTTTGTCCCATATAATCGCTTTTTCATGTACTATCGAAAAAATTATTTTTTTCAGTTCCATGCCATTTGTAACGAAAGTAATTTTGGGTGCAGTTTATTTTTGCGGGTAATGCATAGTTTATGCACTTGGGTGCGTGAAGCAAAATCGCGATTTCCTCGATATCACTACTTCTAAAAGTCCTCTTTGAAAATCTCGTTTTGCACCGGATGAAATTCCTGGCGCAAAATGTCCTACATACATTTTTTAACTTTTGGTAAAGAGCGGTTTTGACCCTAGGTGTCGTCAGCACATGCTTCTGTTTCTGATGTATTTTCAGCAATATCTGCGTTTCTGGAAGTCAATTTAAAAAATTCTTTTGTATTCAGATACCGTTCACATCACGGAAAACCTCTAAACCTTGTACAAAAAATTATGAATAGTTTTTCCGCCAGGGGCGTAGATGTATATCTTATCAATTTGATCGATATCTCTGCTTCTGAAAGTACGATTTGAAAAATTCGTTTTCTTTTTTGATTGGAGGTTAAACGACCACCGTGAGCAACTCAATGGGCTGTAAGTAGTTGCCTGTCCCTAATGTAGGGCCACTGGTTCCAGGGAAGGGAGAGAGCCAGTGCCGTAAGACAACCACAAAATCCATGCCTCTCTCGGGATTCGAACCCGGACCCCTTTCGGACGAAGGATCAGAAGCCATCGCTTAAACCACTGCGCCACCGAATCAGCTTTCTTTTTCTTGTACCGCCATGAGCAACTCTGTGGGCTATAACAGTCCACCGTCCCTAATTTAGGGCCACTGCTTCCAGGGCAGGAAGAGGACCAGTTCTGTAAGACAAACGCAATATCCATCCCTTACCGGGATTCGAATCCGGAGCGATTTCGGAAGAATGGTCAGAAGCTAGCACTTAGACCACTGCGCCACACGAGCGGCATTCTTTCTTTGTCCGAGAGTGTTCGTGGTGCGAAATGCTTTATATATAATACAAAAATTTTCTTAGCGCACACGTATGCCACTACAGTGTGTAAGGTCACATATCAGTTTGCAGCATACTTGTAGCAATATCAGTGCGTCTAAAAAAACGATTGAAAACATTCGTTCACGCTGTGTAACATTTATGGACTTTGTTGCACAGTAGTTTTTCACAATAAGCACCCGCTTCACAACGGTATACACAGCCATCCTGAACGGCGTTCGACGACACAGTAAAACACGTAGATTGCCTCCAGACATAATTAGCGTGTCTGGCAACATGGTGGTGGGAGGTCACAATGAGTTTCCGCCTTATCAGGAAAATCACTACCGCACATTTCTCAAGGTTCAAGGTCACCGGTAAATCAAACGGTATGTTTTTATATAGAGTGGGAAGAAAATAATAGTCGGTTCTTTGGGGGAGGGGGGGAGACTACGTAGTGAAATACCATGTAGATTAAGTCTTGAAAAAGATTTATGTGTATCAGATGAATTTTCGTTCTCACTAAAAACGAAGAAACTTTTACCGTTCTGAATTCAACGGCTGCATTAAAATTCTAATAAGATAGTAAAATCATGTAATGCATTGATTATGATACGCTTTCCAACATACCAGAAATCGCGCGCAGACAAACCCTCCTTCCTACCCTGACTACTGATTCGTTCAGTATACCACGGGAACAACATACTAAAGTTTTATCGCAATAGAAGCATTTTTGGTCAAGTTATGAGGATAATGGCTGTAGAATAAATCTCGCTTCTGTGCCCTGACCTTTGACCCCATTTCGACGATATTCAACAGAACCGGTTCAGTATACCTCCGGAATAACATACTGAAGTTTTGTCGCAATCGAAGCATTTTTACGAAAGTTACGACGCATGAGGGCGATGGAATGGATCCCGAACCTATGTACTGACCTGTGACCCCATTTCGTCCATTTTCAATAGGGTTCGTCCCCAGTTGCCTCTTAACACAAACTAAAATTTCATCGAAATCGAAACGTTTTTACGCGAACTATCGTGCAGACAGGCAGACATACAGAAGGACGAAGCTGGAGCATACACGCTTCTTCAACCTACGGTTGAAAAGCGTAAAAAAGGAGACAAAAATTTCGATAGTCTCTCTTAGAGAACCTTCTGTGTCTATTGCTTCATCAACGAAAATAATGTATTAATATTTCAATATTACAGTTTACAAGGGGTCCCTAATGAATACTGTGTTCCAGATAAAATGACAAAATGTTTTTAACTACACTGCTGGCCACCCGAAATGCAACACCAAGAAGGAAGCATCCGATTGGCCTGAAATTCGCAGCATCCGTCGCCTGCGAGACGACATGCAAACGATTAGCATCGCAGGGCATATGCAAAGCATGTGCGCCCGGCACGCCACCGAGAAGCACTATAAGAAGGGTGCACAGTAGGCGGGGTGTAAGTAGTGGAAGTGTGTTGTGCTGCCGGACCTGTGCGTGGGAAGCTTCCTGATGCCTCGTCGCTGAATACGGCAGTCATTCCAGCACGCTTCGGAGTTCGACAGAGGACGAATAGTGGCTTATCGCGACAGCGGTTTATCGTACCGAGACATCGGCGCCCGCGTGGAACGACATCTAGCCACAGTGAGGCGAGTATGGATTCGGTGGGTGCAGGAGGGACGGACGGACCGACGTAAGTGATTACCGCGGCATACCACCGAACAAGAGGACCGGAATGTTGTGTGGCGGGCATTGACGGCACGCACCGCCACATCACGAACGTTAGCGCAGGAATTAGGGTGTGTTGCGCAACAACCTGTGTCAGCACGTACCGTTCGACGTCGTCTGAAGGAGCGGGGACTTGTCGCACGGCGCCCGTTGCTTCGATTACCATTGACGTTACACCACCGGCGAGTGCGGCGGCAGTGGGCCGTTGAACGCCGCACCTGGACTACGGAATGGCACGACATTGTCTTCTCCGACAAATCCCAATTCTGCCTGCAACACCACGATGGTCGGATCCGCGTGTGACGGCACAGCGGTGAGACAATGTATGACGCCTGCATTATGCATCGCCATACCGGTCCGTCGCCAGGCGTTATGGTTTGGGGCGCAATTGGATTTGATACCCGCACCCCTCTGGCACGCATCGCCGGTACACTCAACAGCCACCGCTATATCTCCAACTTTTTGGAGCCTATAGTTCTCTCTTACCTGCAGTTCCTACCAGCGGCCACGTTTCAACAGGACAATGCGCGCCCGCACGTGGCACGCATCGTTAAACAATTCTTCACGGCCCGCCAGGTGTCACTGCTCCGTAGCCCGCCTGTTCTTCCGATATGTCGCCCATCGAACGCGTCTGGTCGCTGATCGGCAACCGAGTGGGCCGGCAAGCACCACCCGTGGCTACGCCTGATGAACTGTGGCAACGTGTGGAAGCAGCCTGGACCGACATACCCCAAGCCCACATCCAAAGCCTCTTTCATTCGATGCCGCGGCGTGTAGCGGCCGTTATTGCCAGCCATGGGGGCCACACGAACTATTGATGTCTGCGTGTTCCGCAAGTCGCACGGGCCTGTAAGCTCAATCGTTTCATCTTTGTATCTGTTGTTATGTGTCCAGTAAATCTGGTTTTGCTATCTCGTGTCCTTCTTGGTGTTGCATTTTGTGTGTAATTACTGCCTGAACACTAATGCTACAGTTGTTTGTCGACTTGTGTTGGAAAGACTTTTAAACACGAAGTGACCATGGTGATATATCGTTAATTTTAAAATTTGGGTAACTTGATAATTCTTTCGTAATATTGATCCGTAAAAAACCGCTTCCGGGACGCGTAAATGAAAAGTGCAGTCCGAACGCGACATTGCATCTTTTTGACCAATCACGTAGCGTCTGGAGCCCCTTGTTGGAAGTAGCGACCTCACATGTGGGCGGAGACACGGCACCTAGTCATGTGACCGAACCTACCCTACAGAAAAGACAACGATTCTTTTCTTATTCCAGTTTCCAGCGTGGGTCTTGTTTAGGATGACTTCTCAAATTCAGGTTCTCTTACCTCACACATCCAAATTCAGAATATTGGAAAGTGAAATTATTTCGCCTGAAAATTTTTAAATGTGAATTACGAATGCAGCTGAAAAATGGGGAAGATTTTAATACCTGGTTTCAAGATTTTCAAGCCAAGACCTTACACTTCACGGATGGTAAAAAATGGAAAAAAAAATGTACAGAATCTTCACAGTTTGTCTTCAACAAAAATTATGTGTGCAAACACTCATCACACCCAAAACTGAACAAGCTAAATATAAACCTTTTTGTTTTTCTTTGAGTTGATTAAGCCTTTTAAAGGTGTTCAAAAATTGGGGGAGCGGAGATGCACCGAAAGTGAGTGCGATTAAAATAGTTAATTTTTATCCTGCAAATAAGTTATTTCAAAGGCTCTAAGAATGTTACATGCAAAAAAAAAAATACAGTTAGTGAAATCGTGCAATGCATTTATTATGATACGCTTTCCAACATACCAGAAACCATTACTCAAGTTGTGAGGATAATGGCTGTGGAATAAATCTCGCTCCTGTGCCATGACTTTTGACTTGATTTCGATGATATTAAACAGAATTGACTCAGTATACCTCCCGAACAACATACTAAAGTTTTGTCGCAATAGAAGCATTTTTAGTCAAGTTATGAGGATAATGGCTGTGGAATAAATCTCGCTCTTGTGTCCTGACCTTTGACCCCGTTTCAATGATATTCAACAGAATCGGTTCAGTATACCATCGGAGCAACATACTAAAGTTTTGCCGCAATAGAAGCATTTTTAGTCAAGTTATGAGGATAACGGTTGTGAAATAAATGTCGCTCCTGTGCCGTGACATTTGACCCCATTTCGATGATATTAAACACAATTGGGTCAGTATACCTCCCGAACAACATACTGAAGTTTTGTCGCAATAGAAGCATTTTTAGTCAAGTTATGAGGATAATGGCTGTGGAATAAATGTCGCTCCTGTGATGATATTAAACACAATTGGTTCAGTGTACCTCTGGAATAGCATATTAAAGTTTTATCGCCATCGAAGCATGTTTAGTCAAGTTATGAGGATAATGGCTGTGGAAGAAATCTCGCTCCTGTGCCGTGACCTTTTCAATAGGGTCGCTTTCCAGGTTGTCCCCTACCACATACTAAAATTTCATCGGAATCGAACCATTTTTACGCGAGTTATCGTGCGGACGGACTGTCAAATAGACAGACAGACAGACGGACAAAGCTGGAGCATATACGCTTCTACAACTTACGGTTGGAAAGCGTAAAAAAAAAAAACACCACCGTTGCGTAGCACGTGAGTAGGTGCCGTGCCGAGTCTCATCCTTCTAGTGACATCCTACTTGCAACTCGAAGCTTCAGACGCTACGTGATTGCCCAACAAGTTAGTAAAATCATGCAATGCATTGATTATGATACGCTTTCCAACATATCAGAAATCATTACTCAAGTTATGACGATAATGGCTGTGGAATAAATCTCGATCCTGTGTCTTTACCTTTTACCCCATGTCGATGATATTAAACAGAATTGGTTCAGTATGCCTCCGGAACAATATGATAAAGGTTTGCTGCAATCGAAGCATTTTTACGTAAGTTATGACGCATAAGCGCGAAGGAAAGAATCCCGCTCCTATGTCCCGACCTTGGACCCCTTTTTTCCCATTCTCAATAGGGTTCGTCCCTAGGTGTTCCCCTACCACATACTAAAATTTCATCGAAATCGAACCAACGCAAGTTATGACGCATAAGGCAATGGAATGGATCCAGTTCCTTTGTCCTGACTTTGACCCCATTTCGTCCATTTTCAACAGGGTTTGTCCTCAGGTGGTCCCCTACCATATACTAACATTTCATCGAAATCGAACCATTTTTACACAAGTTATGACGCATAAGGGCAATGGAATGGAATGGATCCCGCTCCTATGTCCCGACCTTTGACCCCATTTCGTCCATTTCCATTAGGGTTCGTGCCCAGGTGGCCCCCTACCACATGCTAAAATTTCATCGAAATCGAACCATTCTTACGCGGGTTATCGTGTGAACTGACAGACGGACGGACAAAGCTGGAGCATGTACGCTACGGTTGGAAAGCGTAAAAAAGATGCAATCTCGCGTTCCCACTGCACTTTACATTAATCGCATTCTGCCCCTGACTCCATTAAGCCGTCCACTCATATTTGTTGCGCCCAGTGTAGGCTTATCCTCAATTTAAATTTTCTATAGCTGGGGGGGGGGGCACGCTCCTCTACGTGGCCCTCCGACGTAACGCCTATGTCGCAGGGGATGGATTTCCAAAATTCGCGCCAAGGGCACATCCTGTAAATTCTACCCCTAATCTAAAAACATCGGGCTAATGAAGTTTAGGCAAGCGAGAGTATATATCACAATATCGGGAAAGATCTACTTGTAGGAAAAGATACCATCAAACTTTATTCCAACGCAGTTGCTTTCTGTTTAATCTATTGATAATGATTGATAATGATCCAAAAGGACGAGATATGTAACGTGTGCATGTGATCGTGCGTATTTGGGGTAAAAGGGGTTTTATTATGTGATCAGGAGGAAAATCTCCTCCGGCAGAGAGCTTCTTCTTGCCTGATTCCCCCATCCATCTTTGGGTGGAGTGATCATCCTTGTTCCCTGTCCACCAAATGCTTCTGCGCCGGAGGATCACAGGAGCATCTCCAACCTCAACACATATCCATTTGTCTCCATATCATAAAAACCAAGAGGACGTCCAGTCCCATAGGGACTTCATCCCTCAAATAGACCTTTCCACCTATCCTCTGTTCTGGGGCCTCCTGACAGCTCTATTCGGCTGAACGTGCGCGCGTGTGTGTGTGTGTGTGTGTGTGTGTGTGTGGCGGTGTTCAAGAACTGGAGCAGCAAGAGCTTACTGAAGTACTGGGAAAAAAATCAGCTAGTAGCCTGAGGACTTGACCGGAAAAAAAAAATCATCTACCACAATCTCTACTTGCCACTCTCGTCTGAAGATCTCAGTTCTTGTCCCTTGTTGATTTTCGTTCGTGTCATCCTGCGCTTTTCTTTTCCGGATTAGAGATTAGGACACAACCGGGGAGTGGGGGAATAAGTAGTTTGAAATTTATTGAGTGCAGGTTGCCATTCTTATTCGAGAAAAACTTCCTCGAGGTAAATAAGAAGATGAATTGCACTTCGTTAAAAAAAAGTTTCCTGAAGGATTTTATCAGCTTGGTAAAAACGCCATTCAATGGAATGATCAGTAATTTTATTCAAAAGTAACAAAGGTCCCTGGAGTTGCCCGGGTTTAACAAAAAATTACAAGAATTGGCTTATGGGCTAGCGTTTTCCGATGGAGTTTTTCACGCGGGAAAACTGCATTATTGAAAAAGAATTACGTTCGCAATATTAACCAACGCGAATGGCATATAGTAAAAAAAAAACCTGTTTTTTTTTTCCGAAGGACTTTTAGAAGCACGAATACAGTTGCAACCAGAAATTACATACTAACTTCAACTTGAGTCGGAATTGCGCATCATAAAAAAATTATCAGTGGAAGGAAACCTTCTTTGAAGTGAATAGCGTTCGATGATAAAATACACTGCTTGACAGAGAAAATGCCACACCATGAAGGAATGCTCCTAAACAGACCAGACTGCACACAGAGATAGCCAAGTAGGTCCTGAACAAATGATTTAATTGTCACATACAGACTAGGCTCCAGTGGGCAAATATACAGAATGATCAATAAGGAATGTGGACCCCATTTCGGGCAATACAGCGTTGAATCCGACGTAGCATCGAGAGGTAATATTAGTCCGAATAGAGTCCTGGGGTGTCGTAACCATGTTGCGTTGATCCGGAGCCACAGTTCATCTTCATTTTGCGGGGGTGGGAGGGTACTCAACCGACGTCCAATCGTGTCTCACAGATGTTCAATGGGCGAAAGGGCGGGGGATCGTGCTGGCCACGGAAGCATCCGCACACCGTGTAAAGCATTCAGGCTGATCCGAGCGGTATGCGGCAGGGCGTCATCCAGCTGAAAACGGTGTTTGGTGTACCCTGTAGGCACGGTAGTGCCACGGACCGCAGCACCTTGTCAACATAGCGGGGTGCCGTGAATGTGCCCGTAATGCGCACCAGCGGTGAGCGGCTGTTGATGCTGATAGCATCCCACACCGTGATTCCACGTTGCCGGGCCACGTGGCGCTCCACAATCGCGTAGGAATCCACCCGTTGGCCACGTAGCATTCAGACTCTCACCCGGTGATCATCCGTGGTGAGGAAGAACCGCGACTCGTCGCTGAACAGCATAGTGTTCTATTCAGCACCCAACGCAGCTCTGAAGCGACACCACGCCAAGCGATGACGACGATGGCTTTCTATTAAGGGCAGCATTTGCGACGGACGGCTGGACAGCAAACCAGACGCAGCCAATCGACACGACGCTGTCCGCGTCGAAGTAGGAGCATCCAAGCCTTCCCGTACAGTCCGCAAAATTTTGCCGTTGTGGCCTGTGGGTCTGCTACGGCATGACGTCGGATGTGACAATCGGTGCGCTCGGAAGTCCGTCTCCGTGCTCCGGTTCCTCTACGACGTTGCACATATTCTTCCTGGGACCACTGCCTTTAAATGCGACCGACGATTGTGACATCACGTTACGTTTCTCCCGTTCTTCCGCAATACGACGCAAGGACCATCCGGCGGTAGGAAGGCTTACGATGACACATCTCGTGTACTCATCCGTTTGACGAAATCGCTTAGGACGGCGTCTTAAAGGCATTGACACTCCTTGTTCGTTCTCCAGAAACGGTTACAGCAGAACCACTCATTTCTCGCGGCCGTGACGATATCTCGACTGATGACCTCACGGGCTGGTTGTCCGCATATATCCCACGCACCGTTCGTGCGATTGACCTTGTGACGTGCCTGCCCCGCAGGACGCACACGACAAAAAGACAGATAGCGGCGAGAACGAGCGTCCGCGTAGCTCAGTTGGTAGAGCGACTTCTTCCGGAAGAAGTGGACTCGGGTTCGATTCCCGGCTTGGGCAAAAAATGAAGGAGAAATTTACTACGTTATAACCTGCAAATTCAATCATTTGCATAACTTGTACGTGTGCGCCCACCCTGCAATTTGCATGGCGCTGCGTTCACGCCTTCATGGTGTGGCATTTTCTCTGACAGGGAATGTATTTTTCAAGTCACTATACAGGAAAAGTAAAATATGCCTGCCGGTGGCGCGGTGGTCTAAGCACTGGATTCTGACCATTCGTCCGAGATGGGTCCGGGTTCAAATCCCAGTGCGGCGCATTGATGTTGTGTTTGTGCTACGGCACTGGGTTTCTTGTTTTCCTGGAACCAGTGGCAATGACAGATGACTGCCTATAGCCGATCGAGTTGCTCTCGGTGGGCGTTAAACCTCCAAAAATGTAAGATATATATACTTGCGCCTCCTGGTAATATTTTGAGCTGTCAGTACGCAGAAAATGTTTCCGTAGTGGCAAAGGAATTTTTCCAATAGAGTCTTCAGGAGCTCAGAAACGGCTTCAAATACAATTTTCGCTCCCCTCCCCCAAATGATCGAGGCACCTAAGAAAGTCATTCGATCCTGGTAAAACTCCGCATGTAAATACCTGAGGGCCAAATATGCAAACGATTAAAGAATAACCACTAATCACGAAATAGCACTCCAGCATATGGCAACCGCTCAAGGAGGAGGGTATAACAAGAGCAAAAATCTCACGTAGGGAAATTGCGACAGCTGATTGCGGTTGAATTAACCTCCGCGGACTGCAAGGATGCCTTGACGTCGGATCCGTGCACACTACGAGCACTTGAGCGAATTTGAGAGTGGATGTCTGATTGGGACAAGAGACGCCAGTTGGCCAAGCCGCCGTATCGCCAGGCACTTAGGTCGGAGCGATGCGGCAATCGGACGATGTTAGCCCTAATGGTTCGAGGAAGACACAATCCAGTAGCACGTGGGCAGTGGACGGCTGAGGGAAACGACAGAGCACGAGGACCGAGCGATTGTGAGAGCCTCACGAACAGAACCGAATTCACCGCTCTCAACCGTCTGTGGCCATGCTGCATCGTCTACGAGTAAGAAGTGACCATCCGAGCCATGGGCGCCTGGAGGACTATTTTCAAGGGGGTTCAAGTGTAATTCATTAAGGTTTGGCTAATATGTAGAAAACAGTAATTCGTGAAAATGAAATATTAATATTATTACTACTACTTACTTACTACACTAGAACACTACTACTATTATTATCATTGTTATTATTATTAATTGATGCTGCTCTTGAAGAAAGTGAATGTTAGTACTAGACATGGATTATCATGTACATTGGTAACTGTTTTCAAAATAATGAACGGTGTCGAGCAGGGCCACGCCAAGCCTTTTAAGTTCAGCACCCTCAGCAGAATTTGTTTGGGCGTACTACCTTACGGTTTGCTAGGTTTTCCGTTTTTACGTTATCGTTTTCCAGTTCAAAATTTCTTATAAAATTGGGATATTAAATTAAACGCCCCAAACTCCATCTTACCTTGTGGTCCAGTTCTGTGTGAGCAAAAAAAAAAAAAAAAAAAGGAATAAATAAAATAAAATAAAATAAAATAAAATAAAATAAAATAATTCTACAGTGGGTCAAATGACCCTTGTGACCCCCCTGTCGGCGCCCATGATCCGAGCCGTTGCTACATGGCTTGCGGCATGGGGACTACATTCAAGGAGGTCCATCCGCCGCCTACCACAAACCAGAGAGCATCGCTGGCACAGGTTGCAGTGGTATCAGACCCGATCAATATGTAATAGTGTCCAGTGGCGTCGTGTTGTTTTTAGTGATGAGTCACGGTTTGCACTTGTCGACGATTAACAGCGAATGAGTGTCTGGAGGCAAGCCTGCTAGCACGCGGATCGTAACTTAACCGCTGAACGGCACTCGCATACCGGGAATGATTGTCTAGGGAGCCATTTCGTACGATAGCTGGACGTCCTTGATAGTCTTCAGTACCACGCTCACGGCTCAACGGTACGTCGACGACATTCTATGACCTGTTTTGTTGCCCTTCCTGTCGCAGCACCACAGAGCAATTTTTCAACAGGATAATTCCCAGCCACACTCTCCATTCCTTCCGTAATGTCAACCCGTTTCACCAGATCTCTCACCGATCGAGTCCATCCCGATCACCAGATCTATCAACGATCAAATCCATCCCGATCACCAGATCTCTCCCCAATCGAACCCATTCCGACCACCAGATCTCTCACCATCGAATCCATCCCAATCACCAGATCTCTCACCGATCGAACATGTTTGGAACATGATGGGACGCCACCTACGAACATCCCGGAATGTTGGCAAAGCCACCCGCAATTTGGACACTCAGGACAGTATCCGTGAATTGTATGCGTCTATGCCACGCCGGGCAAGCGCTTATATACGAGGCAGAGGTGGTCCTACAACATACTGACTTGTTCCACTCGTGTAATTCTTGCATCCGAATAAATGATCCAACGGCTCTGGAATCGCAATCATATCCTTTCCTATACATGTACATTGCACATACCAATTTTCATCTTGATTGGATGATTCCTTCTGGGTGTTTCCTTTTTTTTTTTTGGCTAAGAGTGTATATGGTAAACATAAATACACTTCCGAGATCTGGCAGGAAAATTGGGCGCTAAGCAAAACTAGCAATTATATATACAAAACATTGTTCGTCATGAAAACAAAGTTCGCAAAAAATAATTTTCCAAATTGTAGTATTGGTATTAGAAAAAGCGAGAAAAATAATACAAGAAATCTGCTCATTATTATCAGCAAAAACTATTTTGCTCAAAATGTTTCCCGAGGTAAGCGGCATTTGACAGAAACATAATTTTTTCAATGGAGTTTATAGGATCGCAGATTCTGTTGCATGTACACAGTCGGGTCACATTATTGTGACCACCTTCTACTTTTGACATCAACAGCGTGTAGCCAATGAAAGAAGGCACGTGTCGTAAGCTGTCTTGGAGGGTATATAAGGTGTGCTGTAGGCATTCTGAAAAACTATCACTAGTTGCTGTCATGGATAAAAGAAGGGATTTATCAGATTTGTAAATAGGGGTGATTATCGGGCTTTCAGGCGAAGGGCGGCAGAATTTCTGAAACAGCGCAGTTTGTGAACTTTTCGCGTGCTGCTGTGGTTAAAGTGTATCGTTATTGGAGAAATGGCACCATTGCGAATAAGCGACGTGCAAACTGTGGAGCACCACGTGCCATTGATGTGAGAGGTGAACGTCGACTTCAAAAGGTGCGTGAGGGCCCATTGACACGCTACACCGGAGCAACTCACTGGCCAAATGAACCAGGGGGCTACCGAAAGTGAGTCTAAAACGACAGTTCGGCGAATCCTGTTTGCGTATAGGGCTATGATGCAGACGGATGGTCATTGCACCTATGCTAACGAAGGTACATCGGCAGAAAAGGCTTACATTTGCACTACAGTATGGGAATTGGACCACCGCTGATTGGCAAAGGATTGCATTCTCCGATGAGTCACGTTTTCTGCTTCATCAAACGGATGGACGTTTGTGTAAAAGGGGAGAAACATCGGAAAACAAACACTCTTCAACCATTGCTGGAAGAACACAAGATGATGGGGGGCAGCGTAATGGTGTGGGGAATGTTTTCGTGGTATTCTGTGGGTCCACTCATACCTGTGGAAGGCGCTATGGACCGAATTCGTTATGAATTCATCCTTGCAGACCACGTACACCCATACATGCTCTGATTGTCTTCCCTGGGGCGGATGGAATCTTCCAGAACGATAATGGGACTTTTCACACAGCTAGAAATGTCCGAGATGGGTTGGAAGAGTACGATGAAGACTTCAAAGTGTTTTCCTGTTTCCCCAGACATAAACCCAATTGAGCATCTGTGGGACCACCACGATCGTGTTGTTCGCTCTATGAATCCTCTACGCGCACCCTCCAGCCGCTGTCAGATGCACTGCAGTCAGTATGGCTCCACATACCTGTGAACACCTTCCAGCACCTTATTGAGTCACTCCCAGCCTGTCTAGTTGCTGTCCGCGCTGCACACAGCTGTTACTCTGGATATTAGCTGGTGGTGACAATAATGTGACTCGATCGTGTATATCGGGAAGAATATGAATGTGCGGCCCCTGGTGTCCAAAAGTTTCATTACGATGAATTAGAAATGACATGCAAAATATTCCTCACCTCGATCTCTATCCCAACGTTTCCCAAACTATGGGTCGTGAGCCGATTTTTCGAATGGCCGAGAAGAGAATATGAAATGTGAAAATTAGGTATTAATTTGAAAATGGAAAAGTATGCTCTGAAGTAAACTTATTTGGCACTCATATTTTCGGAATTAAATGAATCTAATTGGTGCTTAATAAGGAATGGAAGAAGCCAATGCGTATTTGAAATCTTTTATCATTGAGAACAAGGTGAAACCAGCTGATAGCATAATCTCCCCGATCTCCATGCATTTGAACTCGTTGAAAGAAAGATTTGATCGCTACTTCCTTGAAGAGATGAAGAACGATCACCAAACTAACCGGACACCGAAGCTTTTCAGGATGACATGATGATTAGGATATCTACAAAGCTCAACAAAGAACTCAACGATATGTCCGAAGACGATCGGACGATAAAAATGAGGTACAACCGTAAAAAACTGACGCAGTTCTGGTTAGCTATTCAACAAACGTATACAACTCGTTTTTCTGAAGCTTTGAATGTACTGCTCACTTTTACGTCTTCGTACATATGTGAAGTTGCATTTTCATGGGAATCAAAACCAAATTTCGAAATAAGGTGCAATTATCGGACTCCTTGGGGCTGAAGATGGCTAAGACGTTAACACCGACGTTAACACCGTCATCAACAGAAGCAATAAAAAAAGAAGCAGAAAACAAGCCTACTATTCACACATGCCTCATTATCAGAAATAAATCAATTTTTCGTAAAATTACATTCAAAAATAAATGTAAAAAGCAGTAGTACAAAATGATCAAATTAAAAAATTGGATCAGTTTTTTTTTGTAAAATTATACAGGGTGATCAGAATCGACAGCGCAATAAACCTACCGGACGATTCGTCGTGGAGAAAGAAGCCGAAAACCGTTGTTCGTTGTCCGATCGGACGTCGCATTCCGGAGATATACGCGCCGAAAGTTCGTGACGTCACATCCGGCAAGAATACAGACATTAGAAATAACTTGCCCAATCACTTTGACAGAAAACATGTAATTTATTGATGTGTACCACTGCAACACAAATGATAAAACACGTGGATTCGTGACAGATTACAACATGTGTTCAAAATGACCACCTTGTAGTGCGGAACAGGCGGCAGCCCGCCGAGGAATAGACATCTGCACGCGTTGCAGCATAGCAGGGGTTACAGTTGTGAGGGCCACGTGAAAGGTGGCCACTAGGTCTTTCAAGCTGTTGACAGGCCGTCGATATACCAGTTTCTTTAGATGACCCCAGAGGAAGAAGTCCAATGGATTAAGATCCGGCGATCTAGCGGGCCATGCGACAGGGCCACCACGGCCAAACCATCGACCGGGATATTCCGTATCCAGCCACTGACGAGCATTTGTAGCATAATGCGCAGGTGCTCCATCATGCTGGAACCATAGATTACTGAGAACAGCCAATGGTACGTTTTGCAGTAAGTCAGGCATAACATCACGTTGGAACACCATGTAGTTGGCAGCTGTGACACGCTCGGGAAGAAGATATGGTCCCACTAGGATATCACCCACAATACCACACCAGATAATAACACTCCACCGGACCTGGTGAGCGTGTTCACATGTTGCGTGCGGATTGTCCAATGCCCAAACATGACTATTATTTGTGTTGCAGATACCCTGCTGTGTAAACCTTGCTTCATCAGTCCACAAGATCCGGAGAATGAAACTATTATCGTCAGCATGTTGCTGTAGCAGATACTCACAATATACCTGTCTTCGAGGATAATCCTGTGGTAATAAGCCTTGCACCAGTGTGATGTGATATGGATGCAGGTCTTTGTCGTGTTGAACGGCAAGTACGGTACATTGGTGCCCACCGAACTGTCGCGCGATCGTTAGTTCCTCCTCTATGAACTCTAGCATGGCGTCCTCGAGGGATGGTGTTCTCACAGAGGGTCCAGCGCCACTGTCTACACTTGGACGTGCTGCGACATTGCCTGTGTCGCGCATTCGAGCGTCAAGCCGCTGTATGACCTGGGCGTCCAGGTGCTGTAGTGCTAGGTATCGCTCGCTGTAGGCCTTTGCTGCACACAATGCTAAACCATGGCATTCTCCCAATAGGAGATACATGTCACAATACTCTCTCAAACTGTACGACATATCACTACCCACACTACTGTCAAATGTACTAACACAGTATGAGCTTACCTGCTACCGTCGTCAACCCTTTTTATCCCTACCTGCCGTAGCGCGCAGGCGTACAACTGATAGTTTCACGCCACCACGTCCTTCGAATTTGCATACCCACCTCGTGCCACATTTTTAAATATTGATCTCCTTTTTTTTTCCTTTATTGTGTTTTTAATTGGTGGTTAAACGACAATCGTGAGGAACTCAGTGGGCTATAAGTAATTGCCCGTCCTGAATTTAGGACCACTGGTTCCGGGGAAGGGAGAGAGTCAGTGCCGTAGGACAAACATTACATCCATGCTTCACCGGGATTCGAACCCGGACCGCTTTCGGACAAATGATCAGCAGCCATCGCCTTAGACCACTGCGCCACCGGGGGCGGCTTGATTGCCTTGTGATACGTGCGTCTGTATAACTATCCACGTCGCTGTTCAACGAGCATGTGCGTTACCGGATGTGACGCCACGAAACTTTCGGCGCGTATATCTCTGGAATGCGACTTCCGATCGGACAACGGACAACAGTTTTCAGCTTCTTTCTCCACGAGGAATCGTCCGGTAGCTTTATTGTGCGGTAGAATCTGATCACCCTGTATAAAATAATAAATAAAAAAAGCAATGCGAAAATAATTAAATTAAAAAAATACTCTCTCCCCTTCGTAGCCATTACGCTAGGTAGGTCACCAGAGTTTTTCGTTATAAAAATTGGGTCGCGGTTTTAAAACGTTTGAAAAGCACCGTTCTATCCGTTGCAGAAGGACATTTTTAAATCAGCTTTTTAGAAGCAGAGATATCGGGAAAAATCCAATATGCACGTACAGCGATGAGCCATTACATTATAACCACCCCCAGCGTAGAGAAATGAGGGCGCCTGGAGACCAAGCAGTGGCGCAGGTGAAGTTCACAGAGCAGCACATATACCACCCCAGGCCCGGCTTTCGATTAGTAGAGTGTTCGGAGTCATAACAGGAAAAGCTGCCGATTTATCGGAGTTTCATAAAGGACAAATTGTGATGGCACGACACTTCGGAACTAGGATCTCGGAAACGGCGCGGCTTGTTCATGTGCCGCTGTAGTGAGTACATATCAAAAGTGGTGCACAGATGACCAAATGACGAACCGTCGTCTCGCCGTGTATCGTCCCAGTTCATTGATGACAGAGGAGAGCAGAGACTGTTGCGCATTGTTCACAGCAACTGCAGGGCCACAGTACGACAAATCATCCGCAGCTCAAACAGTGGTGATCAGGGCAATGTGTCACAGCGCAAATTTTATCTCAGCCCTCCGCGCATGGGCCTGCGTTGCCGAAGACTCAGCCGGGTCCCCATGCTCACTGCACGTCATCGCCAACAACGCATGAAATGGGCCTAAGATCATCGAGATTAGACCTTGGACGATTTGAAGAAAGTGGCCTGGTCTGACGAATCAAGATTCCTGGTGCGTTCCGTAGACGACCGAGCGCGGATTCGCCGATTACCAACGGAGGCTATGGCACCTGGATGCACTGTTGGGAGGAAACAGGGCGGACGCGACGGTGTTATGCTGTGGGCGATGTTTTCTTTGGACGCTTTAGGCCCCATTATCCAAATAGCACAATTATTGACAGCTGTCAGGTATCTGAACATCCACCCAATCATGGCAACTGTGTTCCCTACTGGTAATGGCCATTAAGAACAGGATAATGCGCCATGCCACACTGCTAGAATCGTCAAGAAATGGTTCGAGTAACATGCTGGTGATACCCTGGCCTCCAAATTCACCTGACATGAACATAATCGAACATTTGCGGTTCAGTTTGGAAAAGCGGGTTCGCGCTAAATCACCATCACCTCGATATGTACGGGAACCGGAGGACATTATGGTACCAGATACCCCAGGATACCTATCGCCACCTCATCGAATTGATGTCTCGCCGAGTGACCGCTGTTTTGAGTGATAATGGAGGTCCTACAGCTTATTAGGTAAGAGGTCATATTGTAATAGCTCATCGGTGTACGCTCCCTAGGAGGAAAACTGCGTTATTTGAAGGAGAAACTGTACGGAAAATGGCCATGGTTGTAGAAGATATCGAAGAAAAAACAGAATTGTTTCAATCGCGTGTTTCATGTGAATGATAGGGAATGAAATATATTTTGAATCAACATCTGGATTTGCGCCCCTTGGCTGATAAGTTATGCATCAGCGAAAGACCAAAAAAGCATTAATCACCTTTCTCACATTTCAGGCTTCCGAATGATGACAGATGTTAAACAAACAAATACATCACTCTCTCCACGTTTTTAGCAGCACACATCAACCAAAAAATTGTTATTCGGCCACCGCCGGGGAATTGAATCCCGGATCTCTCGATATCTAGCCGAGCGCAGCCTTACACTTAGCCTAGCCATTTGTTTACTGACGCCACGTATTTGGGGGATTTTCACGATGACAGATGCTTCCAAATGGAACCATAAGTGCAGAGAAATGATGTCCAGAGACGAAGGAACGGGTGGACATTGTCATATTATATCATGTCCATTTTTTTGTTTTTAAAAAGACGTGCTAATTAATATGGTACAACAGAAGTCATACAACGCAGTTTCGGGAAAAGTTCTAAGAGAAAAAGGAGATACAAATATTTGTTTCTTCCTTTGTTTTTATTTACTTATCCTGAGAAATGAGAACTACGGCTTCTACTCAGCGCTGTTCTGTTTTCTAGATGCGCACAAATGGTTCTGAATATTATAAAAACATTAGAATAATCATTACTTTTCACCATTTATTAAAACCCCCTAACAATACAAATTCATTTTTAGTCAAGTTCCGCCTTGTTAGCATTGCAGCTGAGCAGTTCTTATCAGAATCTCCCAGTTAATAGAGGAGGAAGAAAATGACACTTTCTTCTAGAATCAATCACAAGTCTAGTTGCCTTGCCAGAAGCCATGCCGCTGCTTTTGCATGGAGGTCTTGAAATAAAGATGAATTAGCCGTCAGCAGCACTTTCGGAAAAGGGTATTTCCCAATATTTGCTTCCTACACACTTTCTCCCTACCTAATAAAATATTCAAATTGAAGTTCAGATTCTGCTCTGAAATAGAACTCCCCAAATTCATTAGTCGAGGAATTCTACTGTGGTTGAATATATTACGAAGATGAAAGAGGGTTGCGGGAAATCTCTTTTGTTATTCGGAGAAAAAGTTACAAGAACTTGTTAGCAGAGTATAACAAAAGAAGTGGGGAAAAAAGAGAGGAAGGTTTCTTTCCCTATGGATGCTGTTGATCTTTCTTTCTCCAACCCATTTTCTCCACTTCCAAAAGTTGACAGTGAAAAATTATACGCGACTCGTAAAAAAAATGCAGTACGAAGGAATGCGGGTTAATTTCTTTGGTCTTATTAAAACGATGTATTAATATTTTGAAAAATTGCGTTTTTCTAAGACTTCTTGACACTCAATGTTAATGTTTACAGATATTTCGTATTTTTACCGAATCTTTTCGAAACGACTTTTTTTTTATTTTGTAGATATTCCGAAATACGTTTATAAATCTTCTTGCAGCTATAGATCATTCTGTTCTGTTTAAGAATGACTCAACCGTCGAAGAATGTAGAAGAAAATTTGCTGTGATTTTTGTCTTTTTTATTTTTTTACAAATGAGACTCAAGAGAAATATATGGATATGCGTGCCACAGCTTTCTTTGATTTATGAAGAGAAACAAAAAGCAATAAGATTATTATAAAAAAGAAAAGAAGTGATAAAGTGAATTTTTGGATTTTTACAGTGTTGTTAAATTGAAGTCTTCTAAGTAATGTCTGCTTAGTGTTCCATTCAATGGTTCTTGAATGTACCAGTAAAGCGCATGGAAGCAAGTTTAATATTTTCCCATAAAGTGATATAAGAAAACAAGGAAAATATGTGTAATATAGCAATGATTATGTACAGAACTTGATAAAAAATAGGAAAAAGTAGTTCTTCAAAAACAGACATATTTTACTTGATTGGAGGTTAAACCCCGCTGTGAGCAACTTAATGAGCCATAAGCAGTCTCTCGTCCCTAATTTAGGGTCAGTGACTCCAGGAAACAGCGAGAGCCAGTGCCGTAAGACAAACACAACCTCCATGGGATTCGAATCCGGACCCATCAAGACGAATAGTCCTAAGCCATCGCTTAAACCACTGCCCTACGCATTTAATTGTTAATAGAACTAAGAGAAATGCTCTAAAATCCGCAGGCAGTGAAATCCTGAGCATTAGCTAAACTGTTCCTTCTTCATGGACGAATTTGTAGGACTACATAGTTTACATAAGAGAGCTCCTATATTTCAAATGGAAATACACGCTGAATATTTCAGCCAAGGAAATTAGTTTGGAACGGAAAGATTTTCATGGTGTACGTTCAATATTGTTTTGGGGTTTAACGACCACAGTGAGCAACTCTAAGGGTTCTAATCAGTCACGTGTCTATAAATTTGGCCCACTGTTGCCAGGGAAAATAAATAACCAGAGACGTGAGACAAGGGTACCACCTATAACCTCATTCGGGACTCGTAACCGAGCCAATTCGGACAAACAGTCAGGACACAAGTCCACCGGGAGTGCTCAATACGTTAAATGTACTGACAATCTTCAAATTATATGGGTTACATAGTAATAATATGTCAATCTTGAGAACAGTAGACATCGAAAAGTGATCCATGAATGCGCAGAGTATTTCCTTGACTTTGAGGTACGCTATTAAAATGCTTCATGAAAACACAGAACGTTTATTTTTATTTTTAAATAATTTGTTAAAATGATTCACGAATGCAGTCACGAATGCAGTCACGAATACACAGGGTCCAAAGGAGTGAAAAATAATTCATGAATGCACAGAGTGGTTTCATGACTTTAGAGACTGTCAAAAATATTCCCGGATGTTCTTGGAGGTTGTTACATTTTTTGGTTTTAGTTTAGCTTTTTTGACTCCTTCGAGCTTCGTAAAGATGGTTCACGAAGGCGTTCAGCGATTTTTTTATTTCTTTGGTCTTGATGAAGATGATTCATGTGTAAGCTTAGCGGCCTTTTCATTTCCTAAGTCCTCTTAAAAATGCCACTCACTAGTACGTTTAGGGGATCTTCTTTTTGTGTCTGTGTGGAGGGGGGATTTTTCGGACTTCGTAAAATGATTCATGAAAGCTTTTAACAGTTTCTGTTTTGATTCATGAAAGCTTTTGATGGTTTCTGTTTTGATTCATGAAGATTTTTGATGGTTTCTGTTTTGATTCATGAAAGCTTTTAATGGTTTCTGCTTTGATTCATGGCAGCTTTAATAATTTCCGTTTTTATTCATGAAAGCTTATAATGGTTTCTGTTTTCTTTAGTCTTCCTAAAGACTATTTTAAAGAACACTCTTAGCGGCTCTCTGAGATGATTCATGAATATGCCCAGCAAGCATTTTTTTACTTCTGTTTTCCAGGAACTCATTAAGCAACTTCTTACTTCTTTAGTCTTCGTATCGATAAATAATTCACGAAATCGTACAGCAGTTTCTTAGCATTTTTCGTCACCTTAAAGATATAACACGAAAGTGTACAGTGGATTCTTAAGTTCTTTGGACTTCACAAGGTGATGAGAAAATGATTTACATAAGCATCCAGTATTTTCTTAACCTTTTCATGTTTGTAAAGATGAATCACTAAAGTGTTCGGTAGTCGTATTATTGTTGGACTTCGTAACGATGACTTTCGAACATACTCAATGCTTCCGAACTTTTTTTTGGACATCGTAAAGATGATTCAGAGATATGCTCACGAGTGCTCCGTGACTTGTTGTATGCGGTAAAAATGATTCATGAATGCAGAGAGGGAGTTTTTTCCTTTTAGGTAATTTATTAAAATGATCCGTGAATGGGCAGATTATTTCCTTGACTTTGACGTACCCTATTAAAATGCTTTACGAAAACACAGAGTGTTGTTTAGACTTTCAAGTGCTTTGTAAAAGTGATTCACGAATGCAATCACGAATACACAGAGCCCAAAGAAGTGAGAAATGATTCACGAATGCACAGAGTGTTGTTTTGACTTTCAAGTGCTTTGTTAAAATGATTCACGAATGCAATCACGAGTACACGGAGTCCAGAGAAGTGCGAAATAATTCACGAATGCACACAGTGTTGTTTTGACTTTCAAGTGCTTTGTAAAAGTGATTCACGAATGCAATCACGAATACACAGAGTCCAAAGAAGTGAGAAATGATTCACGAATGCACAGAGTGTTGCTTTGACTTTCAAGTGCTTTGTTAAAATGATTCACGAATGCAATCACGAGTACACGGAGTCCAGAGAAGTGCGAAATGATTCACGAATGCACAGACTGTTGTTTTGACTTTCAAGTGCTTTGTTAAAATGATTCACGAATGCAATCACGAGTACACGGAACCCAGAGAAGTGCGAAATCATTCACGAATGCACAGAGTGTTGTTTTGACTTTCAAATGCTTTGTAAAAGTGATTCACGAATGCAATCACGAATACACAGAGCCCAAAGAAGTGAGAAATGATTCACGAATGCACAGAGTGTTGTTTTGACTTTCAAGTGCTTTGTTAAAATGATTCACGAATGCAATCACGAGTACACGGAGTTTTGACTTTCAAGTGCTTTGTTAAAATGATTCACGAATGCAATCACGAGTACACGGAGTCCAGAGCAAGTGCTTTGTTAAAATGATTCACGAATGCAATCACGAGTACACGGAATCCAGAGAAGTGCGAAATCATTCACGAATGCACACAGTGTTGTTTTGACTTTCAAGTGCTTTGTAAAAATGATTCACGAATGCACAGTGTTGTTTTGACTTTCAAGTGCTTTGTAAAAATGATTCACGAATGCAATTACGAATACACAGAGTCCAAAGAAGTGAGAAATGATTCACGAATGCACAGAGACTTTCAAGTGCTTTGTTAAAATGATTCACGAATGCAATCACGAGTACACGGAGTCAAGAGAAGTGCGAAATGATTCACGAATGCACACAGTGTTGTTTTGACTTTCAAGTGCTTTGTAAAAATGATTCACGAATGCACAGAGTGTTGTTTTGACTTTCAAGTGCTTTGTAAAAATGATTCACGAATGCAATTACAAATACACAGAGTCCAAAGAAGTGAGAAATGATTCACGAATGCACAGAGTGTTGTTTTGACTTACAATGGCTTTGTAAAAATGATTCACGAATGCACAGTCCAAAGAAGTGAGAAATGATTCACGAATGCACAGAGTGTTGTTTAGACTTTCAATGGCTTTGTTAAAATGATTCACGAATGCAATCACGAATACACAGAATCCAAAGGAGTGAGAAATGATTCACGAATGCACAGAGTGTTGTTTTGATTTTCAAGTGTTTTGTAAAAATGATTCGCGAATGCAATCACCAATATGCAGTCCAAAGAAGTGAGAAATGATTCACGAATGCACAGTGTTGTTTTGACTTTCAATGGCTTTGTTAAAATGATTCACGAATGCAATCACGAATACACTGAATCCAAAGAAGTGAAAAATGTTCACGAATGCACAGTGTTGTTTTGACTTTCAAGTGCTTTGTTAAAATGATTCACGAATGTAATCACCAATACACAGTCCAAAGAAGTGAGAAATGATTCACGAATGCACAGAGTGTTATTTAGACTTTCAATGGCTTTGTTAAAATGATTCACGAATGCAATCACGAATACACAGAATCCAAAGAAGTGAGAAATGATTCACGAATGCACAGAGACTTTCAAGTGCTTTGTTAAATGACTTTCAAGTGCTTTGTTAAATGACTTTCAAGTGCTTTGTTAAAATGATTCACGAATGTAATCACCAATACACAGAGTCAAAAGAAGTGAGAAATGATTCACGAATGCACAGAGTGTTGTTTTGACTTTCAATGGCTTTGTTAAAATGATTCACGAATGCAATCACGAATACACAGAGTCCAAAGAAGTGAGAAATGATTCATGAATGCACAGAGTGGTTTCATGACTTTAGAGACTTTGTTAAAAAGATTCCCTGATGTTCGTGCAAGTTGCTACATTTTTTGTTTTAGGTTAGGTTTTGCTAGTGTGTTCACGCACATGCGTATATGGGAACACCGGGTTGACTGAAAAACGCGGCTGTATTTAAAAATGAGCTACGCTTCGACTCCGACTCACTCCCTTTGCTGACGTCACAAACACAAAACTGCATATGAGCTACCTTTTGTAGCATTCAATACCACAAAAGATAATTAAATTTACAAAAGAATCTGCACTAAGATTTCGGCGTACGATAATGAAAATGTAGAATTTTTTTAAAACCATATTGCAACAGGGGATGAATGATAGATTCAGTTTAAATCCAGACGAGAGCAAAATCTGTTTCAGCAAATTGGAAAGAGGCCAAGTAAAAACGCTCAACGAACTTCGTTTTAACTTTCCACCACGCTCGGAACCAAAACAATTAATTCCCGGGAATAGTTCTAGGAGTCATTTAGTGATGATTTCGTCTTTGGGCCCAATGACCACGGTGAGTAACTCAGTGGTTTATAAGCAATCACCAGTCTCTAATTTAAGGCCGCTGGTTTCAGGGAAGGGAAAGAGCTAGTGCCGTAAGACCAACACGACATCCATGACTCACCGGGATTCGAACCCGGACCCACTTGGACAAGCAGGTGGAACGCACGTAACAAAAACTGATATATTAATATTCTTATATGCTTAACAATGGCCTTAAATGTACCTAAAGGAATAAGATACCAACTAAAAAAAATCTCAGATTGGACGCCGAGTCCAATTTATTATGTCCTTGCAGAACAAATCCACAAAAACGAATACAGTTTAAAAAATGTCCCAACGTATTCTGATTATTTTTTGTTTTTTCATTGTACTGTTGAATTTGCCACCTATAACTACAAGGGTTTATCATAATAATGGAAAGACTTGCTGCTTGTGCAGAATGTTTTGTTAATAAGCTATAGGCCCATCTTGGGATTTCAGAACACAGGCAATTCGACGTGGAATAGACTTATATAAGTCATTCACATAAATAATGGAATTTGGTGCCATTCTTCATGTGAAATACAGGAGTAGGACAGAAGAATGTGAACGTCTAGGAAAAGAAGGTTTAACATACCTAATAGGGTGTAGGACCACCTTTGGCATTCAAAACTGCCTGATTCCTCCTTGGAATGGACGCATAGAAATCCTGGATAATGGCTACTACACTAGCGTGCAAAAATTAAGGACGATACGGTTTTTCGAATGTAACGTCGTGCAGAAGTGCTCCACATCGACTCAAATAATATCATAAGATCCCCAAGATGCAAGAATATGGGACAAGTGAGTAAAGCCGTCTAAACAAGGAATCCAAAGGATAAAAAGACACTTTATTGAAAAGGTAGCTTCGAGTACAACTGGACAGAAGACAGAAACGTCCATGTAACAGGCAGCTGTCAAGAAAAATCCAGTCTTTAGTAGGGGATATGATCACCCCTGACTGCGTTGCAAGGATTCACAACGTCTGTACATGCTGAGGACGAGGTTGTCAAGGAGCTGTTGAAGCATCGCGGCCTATTCCTCTTGTAGCGCCAATCGCAGCTGCGGAATCATTGCTGGTGGCTGGTAACGTGCTGCCCAGCGTCTCCCGAGAAGGTCCCACACGTGTTCGATTGGATTTAGATCCAGGGACCTTGAGGCCCAATCCATGCGTTGAATATCTTCACTCTCCAACAGCTCTGCAACAGCCACTGTACGATGAGGTGTAGAGTTGTCGTCCATGAAGAGGAACTCAGGACCCACAGCACCTCTAAACAGACGCACGTGAGGCAGGAGAACCTCGGTACAATAGCGGACACCAGTGACTGAACCTCCTCGGAAGATGTGGAGGTCAGTACGGCTACCAAGCATGATACCGCCCCAAACGAGAACTCCGCCACCTACAAACCGGTCCCTTTCGATGATGTTGGAGGTGTGATTGTGTGTTCCCTTCTCTCTCCTAATGTGTATACGTCCAGAATCGCTCGTCAGACTAAATCGGCTCTCATCCGTAAACAGAACTCGACTCCATTGCTGATGTATCCAGTTCTTTTGTTACTGGCACCACAGAAACCGCCGTCTCCGATGAGCAGGCGTTAATGGCACACACCGTACTGGTCGTCGTGCAAATAGACCACCATTGTGCAGCCTCCTGACCAAGGTAAAGCGCGATAACGGACGTCCAGTTGTCTGTTGCATGTGCCTTGCGATTTCTCCCGCTGTCTGCCGTCTGTCTCTTCTCGCCTGTAGGACAATATACCGGTCGTCCGCCGCCGTGGTTGCTCGTGGACGACCACTGCTGAACTCTCGGACAGCTGTTCCTGTTGTTTGAAATGCTGTCGAAGCTCGTGAAACGATGCTGTGTGCGATCTCGAACTCCTCAGCCACACTAGTCATGCTTCGATCTTCGTCCAACTTCCCAATGACGCGACCACAGGTAAAGTCATCCAGATGTCGTCTACTGGATTACCTGTTGGCCATATCACACGGTGGCAGCAACTCGACGTCGTTCAAACCAATGTACACCGTGCAATATAGCTTTCACAGAATTGCTGAGCGTACACCGCCCGTGTGCTTTATACCCTTCCGACACTCCCCCCCCCCACGTCATGATGCATATATGCGCATGCCCTACCGTACCGGACCCTAGTCTATCTCCTGAGTGGTATTTCGGTCCGTTCTGCCTGCTCGCTCCGCTGTTATGTTAATTTCTCGTCTTTGTCCTTAATTTTTGCACACCAGTTTATTTGAAAAAAGAACAGCAACGCTATGTGGATATAATGTACTCATTCATGGGTTCAATACACAAGACTGGAGGAATTCGCTGCTAAAAATAACGAGAAGTAAAATCAAATATGTTTCCTCTTTAAAACAAATGTAGCTTCGGACCGCAGAAAGGAAAGATACAGCGCCAAAAAATGTAACAGAATGAGACATGAACTGGTAAATATATTGATTAAACAATCGCTTTTAAAGACTATAAGGACAGCACAAAACTTTGGAAAGCGCCTTTAAGTTGGTATACTCGTTGAAAATCAGTGAAGTTCCCTTAAGATGAATAAAAGCAATCGTTACGTTGAAAAAATAAATTTATGAATTATATGAAACAGACATTTATGAACAATACCTCGCAATATTGCAAAATTAAAAAGAGAATCGATAGTTTCACATCTCGCTGGAAAGAACCTCAGCTTCAAGCGCCGGCTTGCCCGTGGCAAATCAGTGTAGTCGGCAGAGCGCTCGGTTCGTTTCCAGCCAGATCCGAACGGGTGTTTTTCAGGACCTATTGATAAAATTTCTTCAGCGCGGTGCAGCTATTGTCGTAAGGGGAGAGAAAAAAGTAGTTGCGGCTTTGGAAAACTTCGGTTATCTTTTTACATGGCTACCACTGGGAAATTGGTGGACAAAGTTCGGCAAGCCACAAGTTACGTCACGTGATTGCCGGCTGCCACTACCAGGAAAGTAGCGGGCCATATTAGGCTAGCCATCATTTATGGCACATGCTTGCAGGGCCGCTGAAGGGCCACTTGTAGCAGCCGCTGCCGTTGATGGATAACTGATGGCCCTGTTCTGGCATATGACAACTGATGGGGTGCGAACATCAGTTGTCATATGCCGCCGCCCAACCGCCAATAAATGCCCTGGCGGCCATCACATGGCCGCCAGGGCATTTTATTAACGGTTGGGCGGCGGCAAAGTAGTGCTGGCCCACTTCTGGCTGTCAGTGCTGTCTTGAGTGCTGACCCAGCAACACTGTTTTTGTTGGGCTACGATATCCAGATTTTCCCCAAAGTACCTTAATAAGTGTTGTACCTCACAAAAGTGTCGTTAACACTTTTTTGGGGTACAGGACTTATGTAGACGTTTTCCATATATTCTACGTTTTAACAAAAGTACGGAAAAACAGACAAACTAATTAGTTATCTAGAATAAAAAGGAACTTCATGACAACCTGTATGAATTTTAAAAGATGATAGGTAGTAGGGGTTGAAAAATTTTAGCCTTCGTCAGCTTTTTCTCTTCGGACTAATTCTTAGGTGAGTATTTTTGATTGGATCAGTATATGGCGAGTACAGAAAGAATGCAGACATTATTAGACAGAACATTCCTGAGTGTGTAGGTGGTCTTAAATTGCGAAAATCTATCAGTAGACATTTATCAGTAGATCTACTGGTAAATCAGTAGAATGGCAACACTGGTCTGTGGTTGGAAGTTCCGTGTAGTCATTCGGAAGGAACGAAGGAACTTACCTTGTGCGTTGAGGTCGTGAATGTTGCCTATCCAGTAGGGTTCATCAGATAGACGGTTGTACGCTCGCCATTCGAGATATATTATCGTAGTCCCAGCAGGGCGTATATACCGCTTAAAAATAAGTATTAAAATACGGCTTTTGCACAAACCAATAATCAAGAAAAATATGACCCAGTAATCGGTATGAATTTTAAGCAAGGAAGATGACACCGAATTTTCGGGTGTAATGAGTATGTCTTTTGATCTGACGCGAATTAAATTTATCGAATCCGTTCAATTTCGCCCTCTAGCGGCGAAATTGTACATCGTAAAAAACAAACAAGCGAAATGAAGGATCATCATTCGTATATTTTAAGCTTCCCAATGTAAAAATAATTTTTGAAATCGGACTAATAGTTGCAGAGATATGATGTCCACAGACGGACGAACGGACAAACCAATAACATAAGCACGCTATTTCTTCACAAAAGATGTGCAAAAAATAATAGGTAGTAGGAATTGAAAAATTTCAATCTTCGTCAGCGTTTTCTCTTGAGACCAATTCTTAAGTGAGTCTTGTTGATTGGATCAATCAACAAGACTCACCTAAGAATAAAAAAACAACAACAAGAAAACACATGTTCTAGAAAGAGGGAAGGCAGCAATTATACCGGCCTGTGTGCGCCATATTAAGATCTGAGAGAGTTAGGGGAGGCCGCTAACCCATATTTCTAATGAATGTCCTTGATTTCTCAATGGCCGCCCTGGTGGCGCAGTGCTCTAAGCGATGGCTTCTGATCATTCGTCCGAGATGGGTCCGGATTCAAATCTCGGTTAGGCATGGATTTTGTGTTTGTCTTACGGCGCTGGCTCTCTCCCTTTCCTGGAACCTGTGGCCTTAAATTGGGGACGGGCGACTGCTTATAGCCCCTTGAGTTCCTCACGGTGGTCGTTAAACCTCCAATCAAAAAAAAAAAAATTCTCGACAACAGTTAAAGATCGCCAATCGGTTATACGTTTTTAAGACAAAGGAGTTTTACATGCTCAAAAAAATTGCTCTTTAGGTCATGAGATTATATCGGCATTAAGTGGAAGAGAGTGATGGAGATGTTACAAACGAGGATGCCGAGAAGAAATACTTTTACGTTCCAATTCGTGGCTTACAGCTTCTAAATTAGACTTCAAAATCTATGTTTTTCGTGTATTCTTGGAGTTGCCGCCCCGGCGGCGCAGTGGTCTAAGGCGTTGGCCTCTGATCATTCGTCCGAAGGGGTCCGGGTTCGAATCCCGGTGAGGCATGGATGTTGTGTTTGTCTTACGGCACTGGCTCTCTCCCTTCCCTGGAACCAGTGACCCTAAATTAGGGACGGGCGACTGCTTATAGCCCATTGAGTTCCTCACGGTGGTCGTTAAACCTCAAAAAAAAAAAAAAAATTCTTGGAGTTACGTGTTTACAAAAAATTCGTTTCGTGAGCATGAACTGCGTATAAACAAGAACACTTGTGTGTAGTGGAATAATTACATGAGAGAGATTTGTGCAGCAAGTTTGCTAAGGAATTCTTCGGTGACAGGAGGACCAGGACTGACAGTCAAAATACAGTAGATGAAAGTTTATTTTCTAAATGGGAAAACAACGTTGGTCGCGTATTGCCAGAGCAATGGGTTTTCGTACGAATATTCAAGGAAATTCATGACTGCTTCCCTATCGCTATTCCAGAACGAAGTAGCCGTATTTTAATACCCATTATTAAGCAGTATATACGACCTAGGACTACGATAAAATCTGATGAATGGCGAGCGCATAACCGTCTATCTGATGAACATTATTTACATTTGAAGATACATCATTCACTGAACTTTGTAAATCCGAACACAGGTGCCCACAGTCAGTCAGTGGAATCCATGTGGGAAAAGGGAAATTTAACAACAAAATCCGTTGGGACATTCATAGGAGCATGTTGGATTCGTTCCTATGGGAATTTATGTGGCGGAAAAGGTTGAACAGTGATGACTATCCATTTAAAAAAAAATCTGGAATAGATATTAGCCTATTGGCCCCCAGAGTAACACTGCTACCTAATTTGTTGGTATTTGTTTTCTTACAAGGTATAACTTTTTTCTTTCATATATGTATTTCTTAAACAGTTTCAGTTGCTTTAAAAGTGAATAAGTAGGTATTTCCTATGTAAAGTGCCATTTCACATACCAATCAGCAATAACAAATAGTGGCGGGAAGATAATAGGAAAGGTTGCTTTATATTCAAGTTTGTAGTAAGCAACATACTTGTAAGACACACACACACACATGTACGAGGGTTGTACCGAAAGTAATGCAAAAATGGGAATAACTCTTTATATTAACTGGCAGAGGTCGTTCAAAATGCACATGTTGGTAGGGTAACTCTTTCTCTATACAAAGGTACTACTCAACATAGTCTCCATCACAAGCGATGCATTTGCGCCATCGTTGAACCGAACTCTCGAATCCTCTTTGAAAAAAATTCAGGTGTGGCCTTTTGTACCCAGTTCTTCACAGCAAATTTCTCCTCGTCTGTGTCATCAAATCGTTGTCCCCGGAGACTGTCCTTCATTGGACCGAACAGCTGGAAGTCGGAGAGTGCCAGATCTGAGCTGTACGGTGGATCGGAGACCATCGACCAGCCTAATTTGCTGATCGCCTGATTTGTTGCCAAAGATGTGTGTGATCTCGCATTCACATGGTGAATGTAGATCCTTTTCATATTCTTGTTCGGCTTCTTCCTCCTTATGGCTTCTCTAAGCTTCTCGAGTGCTTCAATGTACCGCTCGTTCGTCACGGTACGTCCACGTTCTAAAAAATCAAGGAGAATGACACCCCTGTCATCCCCCCAAAAAAACAATCACCATACCTTTCTGATCTGAACGCTGGTTCTGGAACTTCTTAGGCCTTGGTGAAGAGGTGTGACGCCATTCCATGGATTGATTATTTTTCGTTTCCGGTTTGTAAAGATAGGCCTACGTTTCATCGCCTGTCCCCACATCGAAAAGAAGCATGTCTTCATTGGCTTCAAACGTTTCGAGCAGATCAAAGCAGAATTCCACCCTTTTCTTCTCCAAATCGGGTGTCAACTGCCGATGTATCCTCTTTGCACACACTTTCCGGTATTCCAAATCTTCCACCATCACCTGTATGGTATTGTGACCACAGTCCAGTTGTGCAACAAGTTCACGGATTGTGACTCGTCTCTCCGCGCGAATCAATTCATCCACTCGCTGACGATTCGTGTCAGTGGTCGCAGATGATGGTCTCCTCTGCGTGGTTTGTTTTCAGTGCTGGGTTTTCCTTCTTTAAACTTCTTCATCCATCTGTGCACATTGCACTTGTCATAGGTGTCATCTCCATAAACATTCTGTAGCCTTCTGTAAATGTCGGACAACTTGCAACTTTACTTGGTCAAGAACTAAGTGACCGCCCGTTGCTTCCGCTTGGAAACCATTATTTACCTGCAATGAAGAAGAAGGCTTACTATAGAGAAAAAGTTAATCCACCAACATGTGCGATTTGAACGACCTCTGTCTGTTAATAAAAACGTTATGCCCATTTTTGCGTTACTTTCCGTACAACCCTCGTACTTTCTACTTGATCTCCAAAATTAAGCAAAGACCTGTAGTGACTCTGGGTTAAATTTGGAATCATACTGATATTACGGAGATGGTTAACTTTTGGAATCTGTTTCTTGCTTTTTTAACGCTTTCCAACCGTAGGTTGAAGTAGCGCATATGCTCCAGCTTTGTCCGTCTGCCTGTCTGTCCTTACGATAACTCTCGTAAAAATGGTTCGGTTTTGCTGAAAGTTTAGTATGTGGTAGGGGACAACATGGAAACGAACTCTATTGAAAACGGACGAAGTGGTGTCAAAGGTCAGGACATAGCAGGGGATTCATTCCATTACCCTCATGCGTCATAACGTACGTAAAAATGCTTCGTCTGCGACAGAACTTCATCATGTTGTTCCGGAGATGTATTGAACCGGTTTATTTAATATAATCAAACTGGGGTCAAAGGTCCGGGCACAGGAGCGAGATTTATTCCACAGCCATTATCCTCATAACTTGACAAAAAATGCTTCTATTGCGACAAAACTTTAGTAAGTTGTTCCGGAGGTATACTGAACCAATTCTGTTTAATATAATCGAAATGAAGTCCAAGGTCCGGGCACAGCAGCGAGATTTATTCCACAGCCATTATCCTCATGACTTGAGCAATAACTTGAGCAATGATTTCTGGTATGTTGGAAAGCGTATCATTATCAATGCATTGCATGATTTTACTAACTTGTTTTAAAGCAACTTTTGTAAAAATTTAATGAATATTTTTTCCCAAGTATGCGATTACTGATTGTACACTGGTGTGCAAAAATTAAGGACGAAGAGGAGAAATTAGCATAACAGCGGAACGAGCAGGCAGGACGGACCGCGCATGCCCTACCGTACCGGACTATGGTCCGGTACGGTAGGGCATGCGCATATACGCAGCATGACGTAAATCTGAGCTTCTAAAATATCGATTGAAAAAATTCATTTGTAGACTGATGCCACTCACATAGATAAACCTTTTTGGAATATTTTCTTCCTAAAATATTCCCCAGTTTCTCCGCCAGGGGGCGTAAATGTACATCTTATTTTTGTCAATATCTCTACTGCTAAGAGTTCGATTTGAAAGATTCCTTCTTTGTTGGATAGTGTTTTCTGTGTGACATGTTCGGGATCGGTCACAGCATCGTTTCACGAGCTTGGGGAGCATTTCAAACAACAGGAACAGCTGTCCCAGAGTTTAGCAGTGGTCGTCCACAAGCATCCACGGCGGCGGACGACCGGTATATTGTCCTACAGGCCAGAAGAGACAGACGGCAGACAGCGGGAGAAATCGCTAGGCACATGCAACAGACAACTGGACGTCCATTATCGTGTTTTACCGTGGCCAGGAGGCTGCACAAAGGTGGTCGATTTGCACGACGATCAGTACGGTGTGTGCCATTAACGCCTGCTCATCGTAGACGGCGGTTTCTGTGGTGCCAGGAACACAAGAACTGGACACATCAGCAATGGGGTCGAGTTCTCTTTACGGATGAAAGCCGATTTAGTTTGACGAGGAATTCTGGACGTATACACATCTGGAGAGAGAAGGGAACACGCAACCACACCTCCAACATCATCGAAAGGGCCCGGTTTGGAGGTGGCGGAGTTCTCGTTTGGGGCGGTATCATGCTTGGTAGCCGTACTGACCTCCACATCTTCCGAGGAGGTTCAGTCACTGGTGTCCGCTATTGTACCGAGGTTCTCCTGCCTCACGTGCGTCTGTTTAGAGGTGCTGTGGGTCCTGAGTTCCTCTTCATGAACGAAAACGCTACACCGCATCGTACAGTAGCTGCCGCAGAGCTGTTGGAGAGTGAAGATATTCAGCGCATGGATTGGCCCGCAAGGTTCCCGGACCTAAATCCAATCGAACACGTGTGGGACCTTCTCGGGAGACGCTTGGCAGCACGTCACCAGCCGCCAGCAACGATTCCGCAGTTGCGATTTGCGCTACAAGAGGAATGGGCCGCGATGCCTCAACAGCTCCTTGACAACCTCGTCCTCAGCATGGACAGACGTTGTAAATCCTGCAACGCAGTCAGGGGTGATCATATCCCCTACTAAAGACTGGATTTTTCTTGGCAGCCGCCTGTCACATGAACTTTTCTGTCTTCTGTCCAGTTGTGCTCGAAGCTACCTTTTCGATAAAGTGCCTTTTTATCCTTTGGATTCTTTGTTTGGACGGTTTTGCTCACTTGCCCCATATTCTTACATCTTAGGGATCTTATGGTATGATTTGAGTCGATGTGGCGCACTTCTGCACGACGTTGCATTCGAAAAACCATCTCGTCTTTAATGTTTGCACACCAGTATATCACTTAAAGATTTAGCGTCAGACTAAAATGCGTTGTTTTAGAGGAATGAAACCTTGTGTTTGACTCCCTATCATTAGAGTTTTTAGGCGACCTTTCATTATGTGAGATCATCCACGTTTTAATATTTCATATACGAAGTATTAAGTTTTATTACACGGCGTTCTGAAATTCCAGTTTGAACAGATGGGATTTAGAGATCACAGTGCGAGCAAGGGTCTTTTCCTCAGCACGATACAGAAAAAACATTCGCAAAAAGTTTATGTAAGAGCACGACTCTCACTCAGTGCTATGTTACCCTCAGGGAGTAAAGGCAAAATGGGATCAAATTTTATTCACTGTTTGTCATTTGTAAGATATGTGAAAAATGCGAATGCGTTTTTATATTTCTGCGACGCACACTTCGTAGTGTGGCAATTCCATTAAACAGCGAACTTCTCGAAAATTTAAGAAAAGCTCTCTTTTATTTATTTGTTATTAAAAGAAGCTGGAAAATCAATAACACACTCGTCTGTCAAAGTTCTTTTAGTAACGTTTCTCATTGTCAGTTCGAGGAAACTTTATAATTCAGTAAAGAAAAAATTCTTTTGACGAGTAATGTTCGAAAAATATTAAGTTTGTCGAATATATATATATATTTTAAGGCGTGCGAGTTCTGCGTGTATTCCAGCATCGTTTTTGCAACACCCAAGAATATTTTAGGACGGCAAGAATGTATATCTAGTGAATTCCAAGCTTTTATGTGATTATTATGACAAATGCCTTCTCTTCTAGAGACACGTGGCGCATTATCATTCGTCCAGAGCGTGATGACGTGAAACCTTTCAAATGGTTGCCCGGGTAACGGCCTCCTGTTCCAAAGCGTTGCTTCAGCGTACAGACTGCAATTCAAGCCCTTAAGGGAATGGCAAGCACTGAAGTCTTCCGCATTATTCTGTCCAAGAATGGGAACTCCTTTTGTCGTAAGCAAATACTCTCTTTAAAGGGATAGCAGGGACATAACGGAAAAGTATGAACAATCCTCAAATTTCTTTAGATTTTTTTTTCTTTCAGTTTTCGTTCTGAAAAAGAAAAAGACAGAGAGAGAGAGAGTAGGGATGGAATTTATAAAATAACTTCTAAAAATTACCGTGCCAAAAAACGAAAAAAAAAGTAGAATTTTCTGTTAAATACATCTTATACTGCGCTTCTTAACGCAAATAAATAATAAATTTGCAGGCTTGAAGTTACGCATTCAATTTTGGATTAATAGGTGTAAAAAGAATCGAACAAACAACTTTCGATCTTCCGCTCGCACACGGGAGACTTTTTAACAAGGCACATACAAAATACAGACCGTAACTGATAAACTCTAAATACGTAAAATTGAAATTAAAAATTAAGGTGCTCGTTCGTACAACACATACGTAAAATTGAAATTAAAAATTAAGGTGCTCGTTCGTACAACACATACGTAAAATTGAAATTAAAAATAATATGCTCGTTCGTACAACACATACGCAATAGAGTGGGACAGAGTTCCGCGAGATTCAATATATATATATATATATATATATATATACACTCACCAACCCGCTTGGCCAGCGTGGTGAGTTATGGCCAAACCCCTCCAAAATGACTCCACAACTTAAATCTTGGCCCTCAGTCTCCGGCAGCTGGAATGTACCTGGCCAAGGCAGCGGCCAGTGCGACATGAAGGCAGAGGGTGCTAAGAATCCCCGGAGGACCCGGACTAGGTTGCCATCTGATGCTGACCTTGGCGACGTATAACGGACGCTCCCTATCTTCTGATTCAAGGCTTCTTGAATTGGAAGAGGAACTACAAAGGATCAAGTGGGACATCGTCGGGCTAAGTGAGGTAAGGAGAAAGGGAGAAGATCTCATTGAACTGAAAAGTGGACATCTCTTCTACTATCGTGGGACAGATACTGGCAGAACTAGTGGTGTTGGATTTATAATAAACAAGAAACTGAAGGATAAAGTTGTAGAAGTTGAAAGTTCCTCTGACAGAGCTGCACGACTCGTTATCCAACTCTCGAGAAGATACCAGGCTCAGATTATTCAAACTTATGCACCCACCACAAGTCATGCTGAAGAAGAAATTGAAGAATTTTATGAGGAAATTCGTGATCTAAATAATAAAGGTAAGCAGCACTTGAAGATAATTATGGGAGATTTCAATGCAAAAATAGGGCAACGGCAACAGAATGAAACTTCAGTAGGCGAATTCGGTCACGGCAACAGAAACCAGCGTGGAAATACTCTCGTAGAGTTTGCAGAGGCAGAAGGGTTTTTCATCTTGAACTCTTTTTTCAAGAAATAGCCACACAGGAAATGGACATGGAGACATCCAAATGGGACGACAAGTGAAATTGATTTTATTATGTGTAACAAAAAATTCGTCATAGAAGACTGCAGTGTGCTAAACAAGTTCAACACAGGCAGTGACCATAGATTGGTGAGATGTAAGATGCACCTCAACACTAAACTCGAACGTAGCAAGCTCATAAGACAAACAAAATGTATTGACATAACCAACCTTAAAATACACCATAATAACTTCAAATTGGAACTGAAGAACAGATTTTCTGCTTTAGAAGGCCTAACATCGGAAGAAGTGGATATTTCTGAAGTTAACCGAAAAGTAACCAAAGCTCTTATGGAAACAGCAACAAAATTAGCTGGGTCTAAGAACAAATTGCATGTGAACAAATTATCAGGAAAAACCAAAATGTTGATGCAAAAAAGAAGAGTGATGAGGACAACTAAAGAAGATGTGACTTCCAAAGTGGAATATATAGAGCTATGCAAGACAGTACGAAAAAGTATCACTGAAGACGTAAGGAAATTCAACTGTGAACTAGTAAGGAAAGCAATTGAAAACAACCAAAGCCTAAAGATAGCAAAGGGACATCTCAGTAAGGGAAGAAAACAGATTATGGCACTGAGAAAAGAAGATGGTTCTGTAACAAGAAATAGAGGCGAAATTTTGACAAGAGTGAAAGATTTCTACTCCAAATTATATGAAAGGGATGATACATGTACTCCAGACATTATGAAAGGTACCAGTACCAGAGTTCTTCCAGTCCTTCCAGCAGAAGTTGCACATGCAATCAAGAACATGAAGCGAGGAAAAGCTCCAGGAGAAGATGGAATTACTGTAGACATCATACAAGAAGCAAGTGGAGAAATCGAAACAGTACTCGCCCAAATTTTCACTCGATGCCTTAATGAAGGGAAAATTCCTGAGGATTGGAACAACGCTACAATGATCTTGCTACATAAAAAAGGTGACATTGAGGATCTCAGGAACTACAGACCTATCAGCCTCCTATCAGTGGTTTATAAAATCTTCACTAAAGTTCTTTCACACCGCTTGAAGGTGACACTGGACATGGCTCAACCGAGAGAACAAGCTGGATTCAGGAGTGGCTACAGCACAATAGATCATATCCACGTACTGAGAGAACTAATTGAAAGAGCGATTGAATATAAACTTCCATTGTGCATGGCTTTTATCGATTATGAAAAAGCCTTTGATTCGGTGAAACCATCAGCAGTTACAATGGCTCTGAAATCCTGCGGTATTGAAGATGCATACATTAATATTATTAATAACATCTATGAAAATGCAAGTGCAAAGATTCGGCTATTTGAAAATACAACACACATAAAAATTGGAAAAGGAGTGAGACAAGGTGACACCATATCTCCGAAGCTCTTTAATACCACATTGGAAAATGTCTTTCAATCACTGAACTGGGAAAACAAAGGGATAAAGATTAATGGAGATTATCTAACCTACCTTCGTTTTGCTGATGACATAGTCATTTTTGCAACTACCCCATCAGAGCTACAGAGTATGATCCAGGAACTTGCTGACAAGAGTAAAGAAGAGGGATTAAAAATGAACTTTCAGAAGACAAAAGTGACGTACAATGCTTTTACAAGAAATGAAGATTTATCGATTGATGGAGAAAAGCTGGAGATAACAGACACGTACGTTTATCTTGGACAGCAGATATCAAGTGAGGGTCACATTGGTGAAGAAATTAATCGGCGTACAAAACTTGCCTGGAGAGTTTTTGGAAGAAACAGCGTAATTTTCAAGAGCAATATGCCATTATGTCATAAAAGAAAAGTGTTTGATCAATGCATCCTTCCAGTGCTTACGTATGGTGCAGAGACGTGGACCTTAGCTAAAAGAGACATACAAAGGCTGCAGACAACTCAAAGTAGCATGGAAAGGTGCATGCTTGGTGTAACCAGGAGAGATAAGAAGAGGAACACGTGGATCCGAAAATGACAAGAGTAGAGGACATCATGATCAGAGTTAAATCCCTGAAATGGCAATGGGCTGGACATACTGCCAGAAGAACAGACCATCGATGGACAGCCGAAATTTTAGATTGGATTCCAAGGGACAGGAAAAGACCCAGAAGAAGACCACATGGAAGATGGGTGGATGAAATTCGAAAGTATGCGGGAGTGACATGGAAGAGACTGGCACAAGACAGACCGTTGTGGAGGAAACTTGGGGAGACCTTCGTCCAGCAGTGGATTGATAATGGTTGACAATGATGATGATGATGATGATATATATATATATAAGGGTGGCCCAAATGAAAGTAAGACTCGTCGTGCGGAGGCAAGTTGACTAAGTAGGGTCGTGACATGAATTCGTTCAAACAGGCCCAGCAGGCAGTTATGCAATCCTTAACGGCAGAAGGTGTTAGTAGAACCGAAATTTATCGTCGTATGAAGGATGTGAGTGTCAGTCACAGTGTACAGTGCTCAGCTGGTGTAGTGGATTTCGTAAAGGACGTGTGAGCACGGAGGACCTGCCGAGACCTGGGCAAGCACACGTGGGCATCACCATGGAATCGACTGCTGCCGCGGGCAACCTTGTTAAGGAGAATCGCCGAACCACCACCAGCGAGCTTGTGGCAACATTGTCCCTGAGTAAGGGAACTGTTAATACCATTCTCCATCGCTGATTGGGATACAGCAAGGGTTGCGCACAATGGGTCCCCAAGCATCTCCAGGAGGATCAGATCAGAAGACTCGGCGAATGAGTGCTTGCATGGAGCATCTGCATCGTTACCAGGCAGAGGGGGGACATTTTCTTTCAAAGATTGAGGCCGCACATGAAACTTGGTGCCACCGCTTCGATTCGGACACAAAACGGATGAGTATGGAATGACGGCATCTCAAATCTCCACAACCCAAAAAATGCTCAGTCTTCCTTAATAGCTGGGAAAGTGATGCTCACGGTTTTCTTCGTTGAGAATGAATGGTCCATTGTTGTTGGATTGGCTGGACGCAGGCAGTACGGTCAAAGCAACCATATACTGCAATAAGCTACGCAACCTTAAAACGGCCATCAAGCGTAAGCGACCCAGAATGAGTCAAATGAAGTTATTCTGCTGCACAACAACGCACGCTCGCATGTGGCGACAGTGTGCCCAGATTTGTTCCCGAGCTTCCGCTGGGAGGCCTTCGACTCCCCCCCCCTCTTATAGTTCCGATCTGTAGCCCTGCGACTACCACATCTTCAGGCTACTGAAAAAAGCTCTCCCCGGCCGCCAGTTTGCTAACGACGCTGAGGTCCGGGACGCTGTTAAAGACTGGTTTCACAGCCAACCACGGACGTTCTTCGCTCAGGGTATCCACAATCTCGTGCTGCACTGGGACACTTGCTTGAACCGACAAGGCGACTATGTGTAGCGGGTAAGTAGCCCATACATCACTCTTGCTTCCTGTATGTTCACATATTTCAACCTATAAACCCTTACTGCAAAAAAACGACGTTTTATTTGGGAGACCCAAGCAGGTCACCTTGAATCCTGGTCTAATAAAACAGTCTATCCACGTGTTGGTAGATTGGTAGGAAGGCAACCATTACACGCCTCCTGGTGAGAAAGTATTCTGGTAGTCTCTCTAATAAAATGCTTTTTACGGAAGTACATAATGCAATTGGCGCCAAGTCATTCCGGAGTGAAGTGGTAAGCTTGCCAGACTTAACCTCCCTCTTATGCTCATCAAGCCTGGTAGCAAAAGATCTCTTGCTCAATCCAATATTGAGCTTCTTTGAGACACCTAAGTACAATGAAGGGATGGAGTATACCGCGGTACTTTCACATTACTTTATTTTTTTCTCAGGGGCTTGAAGTCTTGCATCTCGTTCCTGTGACCTAGTGGTTTGAAGCGTTGGCTTCAGATCACTTGTTCGAGATGGAGTCGTGTCCGATTCCCAGTTGGGGCATCGGCACTTTGCATGTCTGATACCGCTGGCTTTGTCCCTGTTTTGGAGTCAGTAACCCCAAATTAGAGACGGACGCTCATGGTGACCATTAAACCCAGTAAAAAAAGTCCTGTAGAATCTCAAAGTTTGCTCTGTTATACAGTGGTGGCAAAAATTGTGGACACTTTTTGAAATTTTTATGTTTTTCAAATTTGCAGTCTTTAAGAAAATGTTATTTTGCACTAAATCCTAATGTTTATATGTCAATTTAAAGATCATTTAATGCTGAATTCAAACCAAAAAAACAGAATGCAAATACATGCATTGAAAAAGAAAGCTTTGCTTACTTTAGTCTAAAACAGAAACACAAGTGTGATTCAGTTAAACAGCGGATTGTAAATGCAAACCCTACTGGCCAATCACAGTCCTTGTTCTGGGGACCAATCAAATGGCAGTAGCTGCAATATATCTTGCGAGAAGTTGAGGAAAGTAAGTTTTGCTATTTGTTCTGTAGAATAAAGACTTAGCGGTGTAAGTGAAGCGGAATTGCAGATTGTGTAAATAGTTTTAGTATTTCTTTAAATTTACCGAGTAGATAATAAGTACAGCAATGACACCAAAGAAAAGAGTTGGTTGGTCACCCACGAAAAGGACCAGGCTTGTTTTATTACGTGAATCGGATCTTTCTTATGCTGAAATTGCAAAGCAAGTAGGCGGGTCAGTGACAACATGTGGTGTACGAAAGTGCTGTTTACGTTACAAGGAAACAAAGCCACTGAAAAACAAACCAGAAAAGGCCAAAAAAATACACTAAAGTTGTTGATGACAGAAAAATAGAAAGACTGTCTGAAGGATAGAAAAATTTCCTCTGAAGCTATCAGAGCTGAATTGTGTTCAACTAGTGTTTCTGTCATTTTAAGAATGATAAGGAGCGGACTATCAGATATGAGACTAAGTGGTAGGATTCCGAAAAAAAAGCCATATCTGAATCTACAGCAGCACAAGAAACAACTACAGTGGGCAAAAGAACAAATTGGATGGACAGACGATCAGCGGAAGCAAGCTATTTGGAGTGACGAAAGTAAGGTATCCTTATTTGGTAGTGATGGCCGAAAACACGTGAGACGTAGAGTAGGAGAAGAGCTACATCCTGACTGCGTGGTGGCCTACGTAAAGCGCCCAACAAGCGTTATGATTTGGCCATGTATGGCAGGAAATGGTGTTGGCGGCCTTCGTGCAATCAACGGCACACTAAACGTCAGAAAAATACATTGACACCATCCTGGATCCAAAACTGATACCTTCCATCAAGGATCTCCTTCATAACAATGCACCATTTCTTTTTCAGAAGGAAGATCCCTGCCACACAGCAAAAATATGCAATCAGTGGTTCATAAAAAAAAATCCATTCCATTGTTGACCTGGCCAGGAAACAGCCATGACCTGAACCCGATAGAAAGATTTTGGCACCGTTTGTTTGTTTTTGTTTGTTGTTGGAGGTTTAACGACCACCGTGAGCAACTCAATGGGCTATAAGCAGTCGCCCGTCCCTAAATTGGGGTCACTGGTTCCAGGGAAGGGAGAGAACCAGTGCCGTAAGACAAACACAACATCCATGCCTGACCGGGATTCGAACCCGAACTCCTTACGGACGAATGATCAGAGGCCAGCGCCTTAGACCACTGCGCCACCGGGGCGGCCATGGCACCGTTTGAAAACCTTGTACGTATGAGGCGTCCGTCAAATAAAAGGCAATTAATTAAGTCTATAATTACTTCCTGGCACCACGTGATAACGAAGGCAGAGCTTCAAACACTTGTTGGCTAATGAGACGTCGCTGTGATGCGGTTTGAAAGAATGAAGGCTATCCTACTAAATACTGATAGTGCACAGAAATCGTAAGTGCATTACAGTATATTCAGCATAATTGCTGTATTCCCTGCATAAATTTTTGTACTGCATGTATTTGCATTCTGCTTTTTGTATTAAATTCAGCATCAACATTACTTTAAATTGACATATAAACATTACATTTGCATTTGGTGCAAAGTAGCATTTCCCATAAGCCTGGAAATTTGCAAAACATGAAAATTTCAAAAAGTTTCCACAATTTTTGCCACCACTGTATACTTTGTTTTCACATTGCTCTTGTTTCAGTGAAATCAACAATAAAACTTATTGACGCAGTGTGGCAGAAGTTATCCATGTTCTTTGTAAGCGGGATTTCCTCCTAGCCAGTTGCAAACTAGAACCCCTGGCCATTAGCATGTTGCATGTACGGGCATTGGTAAGGGAGGGGGAGGGGGAGTGGTGATCCCGATGGGACTGACCGGTCCCCTGACCGATCCTGTCCCTTCGGATCCTCGGCGGGATTGCTCTCGCAACGCCTTCACTTTAACAATTCTGAGATAATTATTTTTATCTCTGCATTTAGACGGAGCAAAAAGAAGTCATCAGATGGTTAGCGAGCCCGTTGACCCAGTCATTTCCTCTATGGGGTTAACCATCGACGGTGGCAACTTTCGTTTTGAGGCTTTGTACGAAGAGGCTGTAAACCCTGTTCTTTTCAGGTACTGATCAAACGTTTCTCATTCCGTACAAATTCAAGGCTTCTCCTTAAGTCTGTGGCCTACTTTTAAAATCAGGCAAAAACAAACTACTAGTAAGCGATTCTGCTCATTAATCGTGGTGCTATCCCTTTAGAAACCGTATGTTTTGGCAGAAAATACTATTGAGAATCGAAGTGACATAGCAATTGGCAACAGTGTATTTGATGTCATGTAAGACAAACCTACTGTACAGATTATGTATAATACGAATGATGTTTTGCCGGTGGTCTGATTAGAAGCCACGTCTTCCTACTCCGGAGCGGCTGTTCTATTAACCGAACTCAGCCGACAAACATATCGTTACTTCATTGTCGATTTGATTTATGCGCAGTTATTTATGTCATGTCGCGTAGTGCGTTGCATACCTCATTTGCATGCACTCTCCTAAACTTCATTTCTTTTTCGTAGTTCAAAGATCATCATAAGCAGTTTTAAAGGGTAGAAGAAGTCTCTCGTCCCTTATCTGGGACCACTATTTCCAGAGAGGGGAGAGTGCTGCAGATGTAAGGCAATCACACCACACATGCTTTATCCGGGACTTGAATCCGGACCCACCTCGAGAGACTAGTCAGAAACATATACCTCTAACCACTGTGAACTGGATGCGGCATTCCCTACGCTTCCATAATAAGCGAGTGAGGGCGATAGGAATAAAGAACATTATCCTGAGGTTCATTTCCCATGAAGAATTCCTGTACACAACTGAAATTGCACATTTACCAGAAGTTAGAATAAGTTTGAGGATGTAAGATGTGTATCGAAAACCCGTATTTTTACGTAGCTAGGACATTTGAAACACGAAAAAGTCTACTGGATATTCGAAATTTGGATATTAGAAACAAGACCAAGTCTAAGTATTAAAAACTTCGTGGGAATTAATCATAATGATATTCTAACTACGTATATCCAGTAGATTTTCTCTTGTTTCTGATATCCTATGTACACGCAGTAGACTTGTTCTTCTTGCTAGGGTCCTAACTACACATATCCGGCAGACTTGGTCTTAAAGAAAAAAGAAATTGCCGTTAATGCACGATATCATTAAAACCTAAATCTCAAGGTTAAAATTTATTACCATGAAAATTAAAATACATTGAAATTGAATCTTTCGGAGCTTTAAAAAAGGTCCATCATCAGATGCAAAAAAACAATACACGGAGCACAAGCTGTTATAAGTACCTGAAACAAAACTTTATATGACGTAATTATTGATGTAATCAGGTAATGCCCAATAAGCGGGCTTGATGAAATAGTTCATGTTAGATTACGTATCCGGATGGAAAAGATATTGTTCCTCGGAATGCTCCCGCGGAATTCCAGAGAAAATAATCTTCCAAGGAATTGCAACAAACTCAGGAAGGACATCTAAATAATCTTCCAAGGAATTGGAACAAACTCAGGAAGGACATCTAAATAATCTTCCAAGGAATTGGAACAAACTCAGGAAGGACATCTAAATAATCTTCCAAGGAATTGGAACAAACTCAGGAAGGACATCTTTGCACACTTTTTCTCCGTAACTATAAATATAGGCACTTTCTGTAAATCTTAACATAGATCTGGAGGTTGGGGTATTCAAAATAGTTGTTTCCGCCCATACTGGATAATACGATCCCTGATTTACGAGACGGGAAAGAGCAGTAATATTGGCACCAATCTTTACACTATATTTGTGTTTTACCAATCGGATCTGTAAAGGTCTAAAAGTAGAGTCGATATATATTTTGGTCGATTCGACTTGATTCACAGATTTCAGAGGTATGGAATACACTCTCCATGTGTAGAATTTAAATTCACACGGTCGCGGTCACTCAAGATCATGGAAAGGATATTTCTAGTTTTTGTCCCAAAGTCTATATTGTGCTTGTTACATACATTTGTTTAAAAATGTGATTAATCTTTGGATCGTAATTTTTGTTCGAGAAGCAGCAAATTTAGCCGGTTCTATGACTTACGATCCGAAGATTAATCGTATTTTAAAAATATATATGTTACAAGCACAATTTAGACTTTGGGACAAACACTAGAAATATCCTTTCCATGATCTTGAGTGACCGTAACCATGTGAATTTAATTGGAGCCAAGGCAATGAGATGAATTCGTTGTCATGTTCCTCCAACCGCTCAGTAGTTACCTGAGCCTGATGACACGGCGTGTTGTGCTGTTGAAAATGGCACTATGGCCAGGATAAATCTTCTGCAAGAATGGATGGAGATGTTCGATTAACAGGTCTTTGTAGCGCACATCATTCAGTGTTTGTGTGATGATAATTAACGGACTTAGGGCTTGCCAGAAAAAAGTTCCCCAGACCAGAACACCACGTCCAGCATCCTGTTGAGCCCCATTTGTGTAGTCAGAGGATAGGAGGGACTCATGATGTAAACAATAAGCATGGTACGATAACCAGGTTGAACCAAAAGTTTGCTCTATTTTTAGCAAAAAGTTTAATGATGCAAGAAAGGCATACACTTTAATATCATTCTGCGAACCGTTGTTTTCTATAGTCTTTTGGTAACGTTCCACCAGAGCCACGATCCCACGGTTCTGGTGGAACAGAGCCGTGAGATTCGATAGGTTCTCGAGGACAGAAATTCACTGATACCAGGTTTCGAGGATAGAAATTCTTTGATGTCAGGTTTCTAGGATTTAAATTTTCTTCTGCCAGGTTCCTGATTCACCAATGAAGAGAAGTGCCTTCATTTGTAGGAATCGGGCATAGAGCGAAACAGATAGTAGTCTTATGGTACAAGTTCTGTATTGTATGAAGGATGAGGTAGGATTACAACGCCTTCCAATTCCTTTAGTTTTCGATCAACTATTCTGGAGGCGTGACTTGAGACCATTATCAATTTGAAGGAAAGCCCGCTTCCTATTGACGAGCGCTGGGTAGTGTTGCCTCAGAGCATCAAGGACCATGATGTAGGTGTGACTTGGTGCATTTTTCTTTGCAGCAACGCCGGCTTCCTATTAATGAGCGCTGGGTAGTGTTGGCTCAGAGCAAAATGGACCACTCTGGAGGTGTGACGTGGTGCATTATTCCGTTGCAGCAACACCCGCTTCCTACTGATGAGCGCTGGGTAGTGTTGCCTCAGAGCAGCAAGGACATGGTGTAGGTGTGACTTGGTTCATTATTCCATTGCAGCAACGCCCGATTCCTATTGGTTAGCGCTGGGTAGTGTGAGCATCATAAACCACTCTGGAGGTGTGACTTGAGGAGTGTCTACTTGCAGTAACGCCCACTTCCTATTGATGAGCGGTTAGTAGTTATGGTCAGAGCATCATGGCCCATGGTGCAGGTGTGACTTGGTGCATTTTCCCCTTGCAGTAACGCCCGCTTCCTACTGATGAGCGCTGGGAAGTGTTGGCTCAGATCATAGTGGACCACTCTGGATGCGTGACTTGGGACATTATCCACTTGCAGCAACGTCCGCTTCCTTTTGATGAACGCTGGGTAGTGTTGGCACAGAGCATTATGGACCTCGCACTTGGAGGTGGAACTTAGCGCATTATCCTCTTGCAGCAACGCCCGTTTCGTATTGATGAGCTCTGAGTATCGTTGTCGTAGACAATCATGGAGACGTCACAGCTGTTCCGCAAGGAGGTTTACGTCTACAACCTGACAATATGGCACGAGTCCCCGATGCCCTCACAATGCCATCAAAAGCACAGCACCTCTTTTCACCACTAGCTGTGTTGTCTGGCACGGCCTCAGCTACTGGTTCCCAGTGGCAGGATGACATACGAATATCAACTTTTCATTAAATGTGAAGATACGACGCCAAAAATTATCGTCCTGTGGATTTGAAGCAACCTGCGACAGAGAGCGACACTTTGATCCGCTTGATGAGGTGTCATTTCACGGGGAACCATTCGATGGCACTTGGAGGAGATACCAAACTTCTGCTGGCTGTTTTCAAAGGGCAACACTTCTTTCCATTTGTTGAAGTGTAAATTCATAGGAAGTCATTCGACGGTCCCGTGAGGAAAAAACAAGTTGGTGCAGGTGATGAAAGATGGTGGACTGGGAAGACCCCGCCTCAGTCGCCAATTATCGTGTTCTGCTACCAGGGATAGCTTCGACCGAGACTGTCAGTGTTGGTGGTCATGGGATTCCCTGAATTCCACATGTCTTCGAGACTGGCGTTCGTGAAGTGCTGCTGTTCACTGTTCCCTCGCTTTTAACTGTACAAATCTCTCTCGCTGATGTTTCCACGTTTAACCCTTTGATACAACCATGGTGTAGAAGCACCCGAATAGCACGTTTATCCACCTACAGCGTCTGCTCATCTGTTAACGTAATGTGACTCCGTGCCAAATGCACGTCATCAGGCTCGTGTGTTCCACTTCACCGCTGTACCAGGTCGACGTTGCTTTCGTTTTGCACAGAAATGGAAGCCTAACGTTATACAGAATCCACAACAGAACGTGCTTTTGATCATTCTGGTAAGTCAATACCGTGCGAAATACAAATCATTCGTCCCGGTTCTGCTGTCGCATAAAGGCGTCAGAAATCAGAAGGATATAAAGGGACATTACGTTTCACGCGTAATATTGTGCTTATCGCATGCATTTTTTTTATTCATTTTTTGTTTTATTTTCAAGCAAGAAAACATCCTAATGCTATCCACGCTGCCGTATAAAGTGCTGAAGTACGAATAATTCGATCGATTTCGAGGTTTCTTTTTTTTTTGCATTAAATAATGGGATAAAACAGTTTTCTATTTCCATTTGTCTGTACATGCAATGTCTTTGGAACTAACGAAAGCACTTCTTTTGTAACTTTCGTACAGAACGAAGGAAAGAAGCCCAGTTTTCGCATATTCATATCTTGAATTCCTGAGTTCCGGTTATAAGTGGGGAGGGTGGTTTCACACGAAAAAAAAAAAACAAACCAAAAACAAAAGCAAACTTCTTGCATCTTGAGTTACGATAATTGGGATTAGAATACGTAAAACAATGGGCTTTCTCATTTGCCGTGGAAGACGGAAATGTTTTCTTTTTATCTCTCCCTGCCGCTACTTTCCTTGTTGTTATTGTGAAGATTCTGCTTTCAATTTCCTCATAAAGTTATTCAAAGTATATTGTAATGAGAATATTTCGTTATAATGCAAATTACAAATTTTTTAGTTGCAGTGCATTTCTGAGAAATGAATGAAATAAAATGAATGCAAGCAGCGGAATAAAAAACACACACGTAGTACTTATTCATGTACTACAACATACTACAATTTATTTTACCTGTATGGAGACTGTAAAACGTTGTTATGCTTGGTGTAACCAGGAAAGATAAGAAGAGGAACTCGTGGATTAGGAAAATAACAAGAGTGGAAAACATCATGATCAAAGTAAAATCCCTGAAATGGCAGTTGGGCTGAACATATTGCCAGAAGAACTGACAACCGAACTTATACGCTGGAATGCAAGGAACAGGAAAAGACCCAGAAGAAGACCATATGGGAGATGGGAGGATGAAATTCGAAAGCACGAGAGAGTCACATGGAGGAGACGGGCTCAAGACAGACCGTTGTGGAAGAAACTTGAGATCTTCATCCAGCAGCAGATTGATAATGGTTGACAATGATGATGATATGGAAAATAGAGAATATTGCGATTAATATGGTTTCAATTATGATTATTTAGTTTTTTTTGTAATATTTTCTCTTGGGTTACGCAGAGGCAAAATCAGTTTCGTTTCGCAGTTCACTAGAAAACAGCTCTAACTACGTCACTGTACTTATATTAGGAACAGCAGCAACAGTTCCACTGAAAAATAATCTTTGGCGTATGTTTGCGTTTTTATGCTTTTCCATTAGTTACAGAAAATAGGTTTAATATTTTTCAATTCATTGAGAAATCTTTAATTTGCGTCAGAACACCTGACTACAACGAAAAAATGGGCGTAAAATGCTCCACTGTAGCGGAAGTCTATACGAGGAAGGTTTGGGAGATACCCTTTTACCCCCAGATTTCACATGCCAAGAAATGTTTTGTTATTATTACATGTTATGTTATTCACGCTTTCTGTCATTCAAAAGACGTATTCTTTCTACTTAAAAATTCCATTCTACTATTCTTGTTATGTGCACTTTTGTTGTTGACCTGAAAAATTCGTCTATTCCATAGAACTAATATTTTCGAATTGGACTATGTTACGTACCTACCTTAAAGGTGACGCTCATATCAAGACGGCAAAATTGCAGCCTTAAGTTCCGCCGGCGTAGCTTAAATGGGAGAGCATTCGGCTTCGAAGCAGAAGGATATGAGTTCAAGAGCGCCACCAGCAGAGAGAGGGTTTCATATTGGCCCTCGAACTTAAAATGAATCTGCTGGCAGCGAGGTTTGGAAAACGTGTGATGCTGCGTCCACTGGCATTAGTGAGAATTCTTTCTTCCACAGCAGCTGTTTCCAACCTTTTTTGACCTGCGAACCCACTTTATATTGTTATCCTGAACCCCTTTCAACATTATATTGTTATCGTGAACCCCTTTCAACATCATATCGCGGAGCTCTTTCAACATTATACTGTTTTTGCGAACCCCTTTCAACATTATATTGTTATCGTGAACCCCTTTCAACATTATATTGTTATCGTGAACCTCTTTCAACGTTATATTGTTATCGTGAACCCCTTTCAACGTTATATTTTTATCGTGAACCCCTTTCAACATTATATTGTTATCGTAAACCCCTTTCAACATTATATTGTTATCGCGGAGCCCTTTCAACATTATATTGTTATCGTGAACCTCTTTCAACATTATATTGTTATCGTGAACCCCTTTCAACGTTATATTTTTATCGTGAACCCCTTTCAACATTATATTGTTATCGTAAACCCCTTTCAACATTATATTGTTATCGCGGAGCCCTTTCAACATTATATTGTTTTTGCGAACCTCTTTCAACATTATATTGTTTTTGCGAACCTCTTTCAACATTATATTGTTATCGTGAACCCCTTTCAACGTTATATTTTTATCGTGAACCCCTTTCAACATTATATTGTTATCGCGAACCTCTTTCAACATTATATTGTTATCGCGAACCAGAGAACTTTTCCGAAAATAATACCTTGTGGGCGTGGATAGTCCTCGCCTCATGTAAATGAAAAGTCAAATTTAATATAGTCATCACTGTATTTCTTTTCTTAAGTACTGGATATAATCCTAATATCTTGAACATTTTTTAGTAATGTCCCCAAATTTTTGACAATTGAATGTATTTTACGGGATTTCAGAAGATCATGTAGCGCATCTGAAGAAAGGATATAATTCTTTTGCTCCTCATTACCACGTTTTACCGTGGTTCCCATCTTCACCCAGTGATCCATGATTTTACAGTAAACAAGAAAGATGACACCGAATTTTTGGGTGTAATGAGCACGTCTTTTGAATCCGTTCTGATGCGAATTAATTTTTTTTTTTTTTTGATTGGAGGTTTAACGACCACCGTGAGCAACTCAATGGGCTATAAGCAGTCGCCCGTCCCTAATTTAGGGTCACTGGTTCCAGGGAAGGGAGAGAGCCAGTGCCGTAAGACAAACACAACATCCATGCCTCACCGGGATTCGAACCCGGACCCCGTTCGGACGAATGATCAGAGGCCATCGCTTAGACCACTGCGCCACTGGGGCGGCAATTAAATTTACCAAAGCTATTCAAAGTCAATGGAATCGGTATGGAAAACATTAGTACCTGACCGAAGAAAATCATTTTTCAATCGGGTTTTAAATCCCGCAGATATTGCCGAAAACGGAAACGTCAACTTACGCCCTCTGGTGGCAGACTTCTGCTTAAAGAAAAAAATTGATTTTATATGAGAAACATTTCGCAGCGGAAACGTTCTCCAACATAGAAATAATTTTTGAAATCGGGCTCTTAGAAGCACAGATATCGACAAATATAAGACCTGCATCTGCGATCCCCAGGAGTAAAAACATGCATTATTTTAAAAATAAAGTATTTTCAAAAAGGTTTTTCGACGTGAGCGGTATAGGTCCATGAAATAATTTTTTTCAATCGAGTTTTCAGGTGCTCAGATTTTACTGCAAATATATCAGACGCAGAAATGAACTCTTCCATCCCTGGTGGCCAAATCATTCTTTATAAAATATTAGAAATTATATGTTGAGAATTTCCTATCAGGAGCTGTATCCGGTGCAGAAAGAATTTTTCAAATCGGAGTTTTAGAAGCAGAGATATTGAGGAAAACACAATGTACCCCTTAAGCCCCCTAGCGGAAAGTCTATGCTTTACTTGAAAAATTTGAACTTATATGAGAAACATTTTACAACGGATGCGGTATTTAACAAAGAAGGAATTTTTGAAATCCGACTTTTAGAGGCAGAGATATTAACAGAAATAAGATAGATATCTACAACCTCTGGTGGAGAAACCATGCTTTATTTATGAAGAAAATATTCACAAATGTCTATCGACAGGTGCGGCATCGGCCCACGAACGAATTTTTTTCAATCGGGCTTTTAGAAGCTGAGTTTTGCTAAAATACTTAAGAAACAGAAATTAATGCTTACGCCCCCTGGTGGCCAAACCATTTTTTTTTATAAAAAACTGGAAATTACAAAAAAAAAAAAAAAAATCCCACCAGAAGCTGTTTCCGGTGTTGGAAGAATTTTTCAAATCGGAGTTTTAGAAGCAGAGATATCGAGGAAAGCGCAGTTTACCTTTACTCCCCCTAGCGGAAAGTCAATGAATTATTTGAAAATTTTGAAATTATATTAGAAACATGTCGCATCGGAAACACCTCCCAACAAAGAAGACATTTTTCAAATCGGATCATTAGAACCAGAGATATTGACAAAAACAATATATATATCTACGTCCCCTGGCGGGGAAACCATGCATTATTTTAAGAAGAAAATGCTCCGGAAAGGTTTGTCTACGTGAGTAGAATCGGCCTACCAAATAATTTTTTCAGTCGAGATTTTAGAAGCTCAGATTTTACTGCAAATACATTAGAAGCAGAAAACAACACTTACGCCCCCTTGTGGCCAAACCATTTTATACCAAAAATTAGAAATCATATGCAAAATATTTCCGATCACAAGCTGTATCCGCTGAAGGAAACATTTTTCAAATCGGAGTTTTAGAAGCAGAGATATCTGGGAAAAAGAAATGTACTTTTACGCCCCCTAGCGGAGAATATATGCGTAACTTGGAAAAGTGGCTATGCCTAAAATAATTTTCGACTTGAATGGAATCGAAAAGTAAAAGAATTTTTTGAATTGGATGTTTAGAAGCAAATATATGGATTAGAATGTGTTTTGAATTCGATATCATCTACATTTACGCCCTCTAGCGGCGATATTTTGCATCGTAAATAAAAAAAAACGAAATAAAGGATCATCATTCGCACATTTTAAGCTTCCTAATGCAAAAAGAAGTGTTCAAATCGGACTATTAGTTGCAGAGATATCGTGTCTACAGGTGGGCGGATAAACCGGTAACATAAGCACTTTTTTTTTTTTAGAAAACATATGCTAAAAATTACTATAAAAGATATGCTAAAATTTACTAATGGCAGGTATTTCCACCTTGGAAGTTCAAATTATTCACAAGATCCTACAACCCAAATATTACCTTAACGATGCCCGGACTTTCGATAGTTTGAGAGTACCGATGAACAGCAGCATCACTTGTAATATCATCCCACAAGCTAAAAACTAATTTTTCTACGTCACAATCAGGTAGAACGAACTATTTCGTGACCTTGTGATGTCCCTGAGTAGTTTTTTCCTGGCTGCGGGTGTCCATCGCACACGGATATTTTTACGCAATACAGCACCGATCACTCTCTCACGCAGGATGTCTACGCAAGAACACGTGCCCAAAACATCTGCAAAATAATTAAACTCATTTCAACTTATTTGCGGTTTAAAAAAATAACTTCATTGTGATTTTATGGAGACGCAATTACACAATTTTTAACGCGACACCCTTAGAACACCTTCGCGAACCGCCAAATCGGAATTGCTGTTCCACAGGGAGTATCTTCAAGCATGGTTTGCCGGGTGACCCGGAAACCTACGATTCTGTCCCAGCCCTTTCTGAAGGGGACATGTACTATCACTATTCTATTCTGTCCCAGTCCTTTCTGATATGAGACATGTGCTATGTTCGTTTTACAAATGGTCTGGAATTTCTCAGAATTCCTTCTTCTACAGTGAGCTCTCCTTCAAGCGTGGTTTGCCGGCTGAACCGGAAACCCACGATTCCGTCCCAGCTCTTTCTGAAGGAAGGATATACATGACATGTGCTGGAATTAAACTACGAGTAAAAATTCGAATATGTCACCACCACCACCATCATCATCATCAGTCCACTGCTGGATGAAGGTCTCCCCAAGTTTCTTCCATAACGGACTGTCTTGGGCCAGTTTCTTCCATCAACCTATCTCCCACGTGGTCTTCTGGGTCTTTTCCTGTCCCTTGGAATCCAGTCTAAAATTTCGGTTGTCCATCGGTGGTCCGTTTACCTGGCAATACGTCCAGCACATTGCATTTCAGAAATTTTACACTGATCACAATGCCTTCCATTCTTGCATTTTCTTTATCAAAGAGTTCCTCTTTTTATCTTTTTTTAGCTACACCAAGCATGTATCTCTCTATGCTTATTTCAGTTGTCTGCAGTCTTTGAGTGTCCTTTTTAGTTAAACACTGGAAGGATGCATTGATTAAGCATTTTTCTTTCAAGACATAATGGTATATTGCTCTAAAAAATCGTACTGTTTCTTCCAAAAGCTCTCAAACCAAGTTTTATACGTCGATTAATTTCTTCATCAATGTGACTTCCTCTTGATATCTGCTGTCCAAGGTAACTGTAGGTGTCGCTTATCTCCAGCTTTTTCGCATCATTTCTGGTAAAAGTATTGCATTCCCGTTTCGTCTTTTGAAAGTTCATTTTTAATCCCATTTCTTTACCCTTCTCAGAAAATTCCTGGATCATACTTTGCAGCTCTTAAGTATAATTTCAAAGACCTCTGAAGAGTTCTTTGAAATATTTAAAAAATAAAATAAAACGGAAATAAAACCGGGTTGAAATCGGGTAGGGAACACTTTGACCCGACCCGTTTGATCCGCAAGAAATTGTCGACCACATGACGCGTTGACCCGTGACCCGTTTCCCTCTCTGGTTTGGACATGTTTGGAGTAGCACATGCCTTCACCTGAGACCAGTGAAGTAGAGGTGGGCAAACTGATTCTTTTGAAAGATTCGATTCTTTCGATTCGACTCACTAAAAAGATTCGTTTGGACCAATTAGTTCGTTTCGGTCGTTTGATTCTACACTGCTGGCCACCCAAAATGCAACACCAAGAAGGAAGCATCCGATTGGTCTGGAATTCGCAGCATGCGTCGCCCGCGAGAGGACATGCAAACGATTGGCATTGCAGGGCATATGAAAATCATGTGCGCCCGGCACGCCACCGAGAAGCACTATAAGAAGGGTGCACAGAAGGCGGGATGTAAGTAGTAGAAGTGTGTTGTGCTGCCGGACCTGTGCGTGGGAAGCTTCCTGGTGCCTCGTCGCAGAATACGGCAGTCATTCCAGCACGTTTCGGAGTTCGACAGAGGACGAATAGTGGCTTATCGCGACAGCGGTTTATCGTACCGAGACATCGGCGCCCGTGTGGGACGACATCCAGTCACAGTGAGGCGAGTATGGATTCGGTGGGTGCAGGAGGGACGGACGGACCTACGTGAGCGATTGCCGCAGCCGCGGCACGCCACCGAACGAGAGGACCGGCATCTTGTGCGGCGGACATTGACGGCTCGCACCACCACATCACGAACGTTTGCGCAGGAATTACGGTGTGTTGCGCAACAACTTGTGTCAGCACGTACCGTTTGACGTCGTCTGCAGGAGCGGGGACTTGTCGACGGTGCCCATTGCTCCGATTACCATTGACTTTACACCACCGGTGAGTGCGGCGGCAGTGGGCCGTTGAACGCCGCACCTGGACTACGGAATGGCACGACATTGTCTTTTCCGACGAATCCCGCTTCTGCCTGCAACACCACGATGGTCTGATACACGTGTGAGGGCACCGCGGCGAGAGACTGTATAACGCCTGCATTACGCATCGCCACACCGGTCCGCCGCCTGGCGTTATGGTTTAGGGCGCAATTGGATATAACACCCGCACCTCTCTGGTACACATCGCTGTTACACTCAACAGCCACCGCACCATCTCCGACGTTTTGGAGCCGGTAGTCCTCCCTTACCTGCAGCACCTGCCAGCGGCCACGTTTCAACAGGACAAAGCGCGCCCGCACGTGGCATGCATCGTGCAACAGTTCTTCACGGCCCACCAGGTGTCACTGCTGCCGTGGCCCGCCTGTTCTCCCAATATGTCGCCCATCGAACACGTCTGGTCGCTGATCGGCAAGTGAGAGTCCCGGCAAGCACCACTCGCGGCTACGCCTGATGAACTGTGGCAACGTGTGGAAGCAGCCTGGACTGACATACCCCAAGCCAACATCCAAAGCTTCTTTCGTTTGATGCCGCGGCGTGTAGCGGCCGTTATTGCCAGCCATGGGGGCCACACGAACTATTGATGTCTGCGTGTTCCGCAAGTCGCACGGGCCTGTAAGCTCAATCGTTTCATCTTTGTATCTGTTGTAATGTGTCCAGTAAATCTGGCTTTGCTATCTGGTGTCCTTCTTGGTGTTGCATTTTGTGCGGCCAGCAGTGTAAGTCGGATCCTTTCGGTCATTCCGAATTCCGGCCAGATTCTTACGGTCTAGAGAACGACTAGTATCTGGGGAAACGATTCTAAGTCGGATCCTTTCGTTCGTTGCTAGCTTCCGACTTAGTAGCCGGTCTTTATGTTTAAATTTGTTTTTAATTGTTACGGAAAATAATTTGTTCCTCGTTTTCTTTTTATAAGTTTGTTTCGAAACGTTAACGTAATTTATTTCATTTGTACACTTCTGAATAAGGTGAGCTTTTCTGACTAGAACAAGAATCTCACTGAGACACTGCAGTGAAATTTTAATGTCTAGTAAGAAGTAATTCTATTCATTCAGGGAATCAGCTGTTTTGCGAAATCGATTTATTTCATGAAAGATTTGTTCACCAATGACTCAGTTTGCTGATTCGTTCCTTTCGAACGACACATCTCAAGAGTGAAGCCATTCGTGAGTGACCAATCGCGAAAACGATGTAAGTCTGTGTGTGAGTTTTGAGGTTAAAATGGGGGATAGAAATTCTGAGCATCGCATTAAGATGATTCCACCTAAAATCTCTGCCTTATGTTTCCAATGGTAAAACGTCTTTACATATTTTCTTCGCAATTAATGTATTTCCAAGGAGGAAAATTTGCACATCGATAAAACTATCTTTAAGTTACAGCATGGGGTACTTAATACTTGCCAAAACATAACTATAATTATATTAAAAATCAATCATTTTTCTTTTAGTAATGTTCAGTCCTGTTAATAGATGGCGCGATCAGTACATTAATGACGTCAGTAGACAAACAAATGTTGGATTGCTTAATTACGGTTATGTTTCAGCACGTATTCCATGCTATAACTTAACCCTTTAACGACCATGATCCCAAAATCTTGTATCACTCTAAATACCATAACGCCCGAAACTGTCTGGGTTAATTCACTTCTTTGCTTAATAACTATAGTAGTGACTGAGTGTGAAACCTGCTGATCCCTAACAGGTCATGTAAATTTGAAGGGCAGGTTAGGGTAGGAAATCTGACTCACTCCAGACAGGCGTTTCAGGCGGCTATGGTAGTTTTTATATACGGGCGTTTTGGGCGTTATGGTCGTTAAAGGGTTAAATTCACTTTTATCGATGTGCAAATTTGCATCCTTGGGAAACATTAATTGCGAAGAAAATATGTAAAGAAGTTTTATCATTGGAAACATAAGGCAGAGATTTTATGTAAAATTGTCTTAACATTACATTTTGTGTGAAGATACGTAAAAGTGCTACTGAAACTTTAAAGTTTTTGAAAGTGGCGTATGGCGAAGATGTTATGAAGGAGTCGAGTATCTTTGAGGGGTATAAGCCGAAAAAAACACCCATGTCACGCTCGCAGTTCGGGACTATGCTTGTGTGTTTTTTCGATCACAAGGGGATAGTATACACTCATGAATTATGAAATTTGTGCACTAAGAAGGAAGCGTCAGATTGAACTGAAATTTTACGGGCGTAATGGTACAGATGAATGATGCACATGATGGCAAAAACAGAGCTGCTGGACAATTACAAAGGGATCTGTGGTACGCAGTCCTGTCATTTTCAATAGCGCGTAGCACCGCCTCGTGCGGCGATACATGCTGCAATATGGTCCGGCATAAAGCCGAACAGGCGCCTGATGTTGTCCTGCAGCAGACTGGCCCACACGTGTTGGACGGTGTGATCGAAATCCCGGATAGTACGGCACGGAAGCAGTCGGCGTTTCAACTGGTCCAACACATGCTAGATAGAGGACATATCCGGGAAACGGGCAAGCCATGGAAGTGTCTCGACGTGACGTAGGCACTCCTGGGCAACCAAAGCCGTGTAATCCTGCTGGTATAGCGCACCTGCAATCGCGGCCAGAAATGGGGGCATATGAGGCCGTAGGATCTCATTCACGTACCTCTGGCCTGTGAATGATCCATGTACCACTACTAGAAATGATCGGCTATCGTAAGCTGTGGCTCCCCAGACCATAATGCCTGCAGTGGGGGAGGTGTGGAGCTCGATAGAGAGGTTGGGTTTGTGCCGTTGACCATGGGACCTCCACACCCGGACACAATGATCATCTGTCCCCAAAAGGAAGCGGCACTCATCACTAAACACCACACGTCGTCAGTTTGTGGTGTTCCACGTCGCTCGTGCCTGGTACCACTGCCAACGGAGCCGGCGAAGTTACGGTGTTAATCGCAGCAGACGTAAGGGGCACTTGGATCGCAGATTCGCTTCCGCAAGGCGTCGGGAAATGGTTCGTGGGCGCACAGGAGATGCTACATCTGCCTGTATATTGGACCCGGTCCTCGTGGGATCCGTTCGTGCCTGGCTCACGATCTGTCGATCATGTCTACAGTTGGTCCTCCTGGTCCGTCCGGAGCCGCTCCGCAGTGTGGCAGTGCCGTCACGAGTCCACTGCTCCCAACACAGTCGGACGTTATGGTCAGAACGGTCAACGTGGCGGGCTATACGGAGCGCAGACCACCCTGCGGTTTTCAGTCCGATGATCAGGCCTCTCTCAAAGTCCGTACGTTGCGTAAATCGACGTCTCTGGCGTCTGCCCGGCATTCTTGTCACTCTGTACTCTTGCTTGCGTCGGCCGGTGCTTTTCGCTTTCATGGGGCATCGACTACACGCCTGTTTATAAAGCTGCCGGTTCGTGCTTGCAGTGTCACCCCAGGGTGTGCGGTCATGCGCAATCACACCAAGTGTGGATCATTTGCATACCAGCACGCACTCTAGCTATTCGCAAAGATTCGCGGTTGTAGAATGCTTTCTTGTAGGTGCGCAAATGTCATTGTCAGTGAGTGTATAACAAATGCATTGAGCACGAACAAACGGTCAATTCACAATGCTATTTAGAGGTGTCGAAAGGGTTACATGATTCTGTTAGAAGGAAAACAGGTGAACTGTGGCCTTACAATATCCCTTAACTTTGTCCACCGGTATAAATTAAGCTGCATTGTAACAATTACGAGGAGAATCAAAAATTAACGCACAACAATTTTTTTCTCTTTGCAGGTTGCAGTTTGGCAGACAACGGGTTTAAATATCACACTACAGATCGGTTTGGCTAGATCAGGTGTCGCCGTGGTGGAAGACAGTGCGAACGTAGGCACCAGCACAAAGATGTCGCGTTTTTTTAGCGTCGTCTGCGAATGAAGAGCAACACTGCGTAGTCTGTTTTTTGTGGACTAAACGGAAAATTCCGACGGAAATTCACAAAGAAATGGTCGAAGTGTGTGGTGGTGATTTTCTACACCGCAGCACCATCTCCAGATGGTGCAATGTCTTTGCAAAGGGCCGTGGCAGCCTTACCGATTCGCCACGTTCCGGTCGACCTAACCGCATCATCACTGTGAGAGGAATTAAACAGGCAATTCTGAGTGACCGGCGGATCCATCTGCGCACATTGGCATAGACGTTCAACATTTCGTACGGTTTAATAGCGTACGATATTGTGCATGATACATTGCAATATCACAAGGGCAGTGCGCAATGGGTGCCCAAGAACTTGACATACGACTAGAAAGGACATATGATGATGTCATCCTTGAACCACTTGATGTGTTACGCAGAAGGAAGACATGCATTTCTGGTAGGTGTAGGGACGGGCGATGACTCCTGAGCGTACCACTACACTCCTGAAACAAAGAAGGCCCGTATGGTGTGGAAACATTCCGACTCCACGCTACCAAAAAAATTCAGAGTAACGCAATGTGCACAAGAAGTCCTCATGGCAGTGTTCTGGGACATGCATGGCATTCTCCTGGTGCAGTTTCATCCAACGGGGACCGCTATGAATGCCAAAACCTACGCCAACACAAGAAAAATCCCCACGACGGTGTTCTAGGACATGCATGGCGTTCTCCTGGTGCAGTTTCATCAGACGGGGACCACTGTGAATGCCAAAACATACGCTAACACAAGAAAAGTCCTCATGACGGTGTTCTGGGACATGCATGGCGTTCTCCTGGTGGAGTTTCATCCAGCGGTGACCACTGTGAATGCCAAAATCTACGCTAACACAAGAGAAGTCCCCACGACGGTGTTCTGGGACATGCATGGCGTTCTCCTGGTGCAGTTTCATCAGACGGGGACCACTGTGAATGCCAAAATCTACGCTAACACAAGAAAAGTCCCCACGACGGTGTTCTGGGACATGCATGGCGTTCTCCTGGTAAAGTTTCATCTAACGGGGACGCCAAAACCTACGCTAACACATTGACATATTTGCCTGGTGCCTTTCGTGAGAAAAAGACTCAACAGAGATACAGAAAATGTCAGACTGCTTCATGACAACACTCGCCCATATGGTGCACAATACGTTCGTAACAAAATTGCGCAATTTGGATCGGAGGTGCTCCAGCACCCACAGTCCGGACCTGGCTCCTTCGGATATCCATCTGTTTGGTCCCTTGAAAATATTCCTGGGCGGCCAACGCTTTGATTCGGCTGACGAAGTCAAATCAGTTGTCCGCAGGTGGGTATACTCCCAGAAAACGGACTTTATCAGCAAGATATACTAAAACTGATACCTTGCTGGTATAAATATCTAGAGCGTATCGGTTCTTATGTTGAAAAACAGCTAAGAAATGTAGTTTCACAGTGTATATGTTTTGTTTTGCCTACCTATTAAACTTTTGCTAAAATAGTGTGCGTTACTTTTCGACCCAACTTCGTATATCTACAAAGGCCGTTCCATAAAAACTGAGAATACTGTTTTGTAAGTTGGCAACAGTGCGAAGGGAAAAATAACCACGCATACGACTAACTGAATTAAGGAAGTATCTATGGCAACAGTTATTAGCCGTGGCAGACGATTCTGGTTTTGTTATTGCACAGTTGTTCAAGGTACCTCTGCATTTCGCCATACAGCTATGGAGGTGAGTGATTCAGAGTTAAGAAGTGAAATGCAATGTTCGATAAAATTTTGCTATCGTTTGACTAAAACGGCTCCACAGATAGTTGATTCAATGAAAAAGCTTACAAAGATAAATGTTTGGGTGAGTCAACGACTTTTAGATGGCACTATGATTTCAAAATAGGGCGTTTGTCGGCAGAATTCGCTCCTGGTCCTGGTCGACTGAAAGTATTGTTATGGAACGTATTGTTAACACTGTTTGTACAATCCTGCAAGAAGATCGACGAATGATGTGTGAAGACATAGCGGCATAAGCTAATATTTACCAAAACGTCGGCATTCCGCATTCTCTGCGACGAATTGCTGTTGCATCATGTGTGTTCCAGATGGGTACCTCATCACCTGACGAGAGAACAATTGTTAACCAGAGTTCAGGTGTGTCATGAGTGGAAACAAATGATTGCAAAGGATCCAGACTTTCTAAACACAGTAATAACTGCCGATGAAACATGGGTCCACTATTTCGACTCCCTCACGAAGCGCGCAACGAGGTTCTGGAGTTGTACAGGCTCGCCTCCTCCGAAAAAAGTCGGGCAAACCAAATCAGCTGGGAAGGTGATGACGATAATTTTCTTTGATCATAAAGGTGTGGTCTACCAGCATGCCGTTCCTCCACAAATTACTGTCAATTCTAAGTATTACATTTCAGTCCTGAAGCGTCTGTGGCGACACATGATCATTAAGCGACCGGAACTGGTGGACAAGTGGACCCTACACAATGATTACGCCCGCCCACGTGTGGCTGCTTGTGTTCAACAGTTACGAAAGGCAGTATTGAAATCATGTCAGAACCTGCCTACAGTCCTGGTCTCGCCCCGTGCGATTTCTGGTTGCTCCTAACAATAAAGGAGAAGCTCCGTTGCGCAACATTCAACACAGATTCTGACGTTATTCAAGCTCTTCAGGGGTCAGTAATGCAATTTCCACAAAATGCCTTCGCCACATGCTTTGAAAAGTGGACTGAACGATGGGACCGTTGCGTATCATCCGAGGGAAGATACTTTGAGAAAGAATAATATATATTTTGCTGTACCTTTATTTCTTCATTTTGTGTGATTTTACTCTCAGATTTTATGGAACGGCCTTTGTAATTCAGGTGATAACAAAAATTTGATAAGTTATTCAAGCAGCACCTAATAACTGACTAAAGCACTATCTGTAAAATAGCTCTAGATATCAAATAAATGAAAAGAAGAACGATGCTTCTCGAAGTTTCTGCCTTAAAAAGAAACCATGGGTAAGTTATAGAATGCTTTCCTTCAATGATGTGCACCTTCGCACTGCGATGAAATAGAGTTCTGATGTTTTATAGTAATTTCTTCCTTTCCAAAACGTTGAAACGAAGGAATTTAACTTGAAATAGGTATTTACACACACACAAAAATAACAAGCAGTCTGTATTAAACGCGAAAAATAACGGTTGAAATGCACCAATGGTAAACAGAAGACGGAAAACGTTTCAAGACATCATTTGACATTAAAGAAAAAAGTGAAAAAAAATAGAAAAATGCATAACGTACCACATTACGAGGTTTCTTATACCCTTTCCCCCGCCGGCATAATGCATCAAAATCTATCAAGACAACCAAATCAAAATTCTGCACCCAAGGTAATCAATCCTGAACTCCATTTTTCTCTTTGCTCAGTTTCATCCATTTTTTTCTTTATCAACAAATTCTTATAGTTTCTCAAAGAGAAAAGAAATTCACTTTGGAAAGACATTACGAAGTATTTCTTTAAGCTTCTGTGGTGGACATTTTCCGTTGGAGGCGAGTAAACACTTCGAAAATCTTCTGACAACTTGTAAACGGTGTTTCAAAGAAGATGCGGAGTAACACACAGACAGCACAGAAGAGAACTTGTTACAAAAGAAGATTTCCGTTGCCGGGGATACAGAAGTACGTCTACCTTTTATTTTGATGGAAAAGAGAGGAAGAGAGTAAAAAAGACAAGCAGTGTGAAGGATAGTTACAGATGCCTAAACACAGGAAAGAAAGCAAAGAAAAATATGAAAGAAAAATCTTTTATTGAAAGCCTGAAAGAAATACGCAGAAATGAGACCATTGAAACTTTTCGATTTACACTGTCTTGACAAAGTAAAAAATCCATTGCCATTTTGTATTTTCGGTGAGACACGAACCAAAGGACATATTTTAAAATGTTGTTGTAGTTGTGCAACTGTGTGAATAAATGTTCACGCTGAAATTTAACCGAAAGTTTGAGCAGCTTTACATGGAAGTGATAACCTAATCATAATCTTTGTGAATCTATAACTACTATTTACAGTAGCAAAATACTGTTCTTCTCGTGTTTATACTAGCAATTTTAAGCAGAAGTCAATAGGGTCCTGGTAATATTAACTAAAAGTAAACTACCAGCAGCGCAATCAAAAGGACTTACCCCAACTTTGGAAAGTAGGCCTACATCCATTGTCGTCCGGCTTCCTCTGCTAGTGAACGTATATCAGCAGTCGAAAAGACATATCACAACGAAAGGTAAAAACGACAAATTGAGTAAAACGTGAATGAAACGGCACTACATCAAGTACTAAATGGTGAAATTCAAATGAAATGAGAATATTAAAATCAATTGAAAAGTAAAACCAACAAAGTTAAAAGTTGAAAATGACAAAACCACGGAACCTATCTACATGCCCCCCTGAAATTCTCTCACCTCTCTATGTGCAACATCGTACTTGTATGGTGGCGCCATCTACTGTAATCTAATCTCACTACAAACTGTTCTGTCAAAGTCACTAGACTTGCTCTCATTCCTTCCGTTTCTGTATCCTGCCCAAAAGGCGATCACGCTGTAGGTGTTTGGGACCTAAACTCTACTCACTGTGGACGGAAGTCCTACAAGGAAATGGCAAATACTGTGTTTTCGGTTAGAAGAGTGTTAGGTGTCAGAAATGGGAGAAGCTGCCGATTTATCGAAATTTGATAAAGGACAAAGTGTGATGGCACCGAGCCTCTGAACTACGCTCTCGGAAACAGCGCAGCTTGAGGTTTGTTCACGTGCCGCTGTAGGGAGCACGTATAAAATGTGGTGCACAAAAGGCCAAACTACGAACCGTCGTCCAGCAGTGTGTAGTCCGCAGCTCATTGATGCAAGAGGGGAGCGTAGACTTTTGCGCATTTGTTCCATTCTTCACGCATCTTAACCACTGAGCCAGAATGTTCTTCTTTTTTCTTGGATATTAAAAGTTTCCACGCAAACAATAATAACTGAGAGGTTCTAGTTTAGGATGTCAATAATTATTTAAATAACTTACATTACAGTGTATTGGCTTTTCTACCCGGAATTTTATGTAAATCAGAAATCAGATGCTGACAATCTAAGGTGCTGACAGAAGCTTTTTTAGAAATCACCATCTGATAAGGGAAAGATCTCACGAAATTCATTCACAAAACTAAGACCCCCAGAAGAAGGGGTCGCAAAAACAGCGTGATTTTCAGCGTCATCTATGAGCAGAAGGCTGCCTTGGATATGACTTTATCTCCACCCAATTGAAAATCAAGCATTTTGTACCTTGTAGAATTTAGTTAAATTCATTTCAGAAAGATTTAAAATTCTGCAATGTAGACTGTCATGAAAAACACTTAGGTAAGAGTTCAAATAATATGCTATCAACAATATTGCTTGAAGCGAACACCCTCGTGTGTTGTTTTTCCCTGTTATTGCGTTGGTTAGATCTTAATTTTTCCATGTCGTAATTACTATCTGTCAAATAAATGCATGCGCCTCCTTTGAAAATAATTATTTTATATTCATCTGTCGTTAAGAATAATGAAGTCTTAATATCGTTCTAAGACAAATGGAATAATTCAATAAAGCAAAATGATGTACTATGGTTGTTTCTATTCGTAGATAAATACTTTAGAGATTTTGTTTTCTGCCTTCCCAATATATAAGGTAGCGGAAATGACAGGAAACAAGAAATAAGATCTACCATCACGTTCTGCAGTAACTCGCTGTCAAGTGATTGGTTGTGACGCTTGTCCGTTCCTTGCGAGAAGGAATACCTGAAGTTGGAAAACTCTCTTCCACTTCCACGAAGAGTTCGAGTTGACTAATTTCATCAGCTTTGTGGTACCCACGACGAACAAACGGAAGTGCTCTCGGAATCTGCTCTGACATAACAAATGATTTTCATGGAGAAAGAGACATGTGAACAACTCTGAAATTCTATTTTTCGCATCGTGATGAAATGATACATCGTAATATAATGGTATTTGCGTTTTTCAGTATTAAAATACGAAAATTGTCATTATCGCGAAGCTTGGGTTTCCCTCTTTTATCTGCTTTCTCTTCTTTTTCGCTTTTCATATCAGTATATGGTTAATATTATATTTATCTCCAGTGCTTATTTTCTAGCGAAACGTCGTTATGGCATCTTTCATAGCAAAACATACTCGGTTTTGAGTTTTCGAATAGTCATTTAACTAAAATTTTGTAGTAACCGTAACATGTAACAACATTTAATTATCTTAACATTTCAGAGAGAGAAATGGTGAGAGTTAATCCTTCGCGTTTGATTTGTTTCCAAGTTGCACACAGAAAAGTTTCTTTCCTGTATGTCTCCGTAGTGTATCGTTGTACAACTTTTGCGCAGCAATGCATAGAAGGAAACTAAAACACAGGACAAAAGTTTGTGGAATGCTCATTGAAACATGTACATAAGTATAAAGTTGATAAACGTAACGTTGTGTGTATAAATATAGAGAGTGCAACTGCAGGATTATGATTGTAAGTGTCTGAGGTGTGTCTTTAAAGCATCTGTAGTATTTTGTATTTACTTTTATTGGTGCAACTATGTGTCGTAAAAGTGATGTTGCTGAGTGGCGAAAGGGAGCTATTGTTTTTGGCCGAGAACATCGTCAGTCCCTTCAGGAGGTGGCGAAGTTTGTTGGACTGGCCGAGTCAACAGCCAGTAGTGTCTATTTCCAGTGTCAGGAGTATGGAAGCTATCACTGTAGGCGGAGCAACTATGGTAGACTTTGCTGAGTGGCAAAAGGAGTTTGGCCAAGAACATCATCATTCCTTGCTGAAGGTGGTGAAGTTTGTTGGACTGTCCGAGTCAACAGTGTCCATTTCCAGTGGGAGAAGAATGGAAGCTATCACTGTAGGCGGAGCAACTATTGTAGAAGCTCTGATGACAAATCGGGATCGCAGGCGTTTGGGACGATCAGCAACTTCTGCATGTTTTCAGATTCGTGAAGAACTGTTTTAACAGCACAACGCTTGACTCAGTAAATCAGTCTCAAAACGAACGCTACGGAGAGAACAGCATGGCTTGGGCATTTTCAGTCGTGTTGCCCGGATACATCAGAAGTTAACAACTGTCCAGAAGAAAAGCCGCCTTGCTTGGGCAAAATAGCAGGGTCATTGGAACATTGAACAATGGAGACGAATAATATGGTCTGATGAATCCAGATTCTGCTTTTATTCTGATGATGGCCGCTCCAGGGTCATGTGGAAGGCTGGAGAAGAATTTAGCCCAAAATGTGTCCAAAAAGCTGTGCAGGAAGGGATGGAAGTGTCAGATAAGATGAGATCATATGTAGACGATTTTAGGAAGGAGCTGTCTGACCCCAGGTCTTAAACAATCCTTAGAAATAGGAAGCTAGAAGATTTGGGATACAGTGCCCGATAGGAAAGTGACACGGAAGCGAGGTAGAAACGGGAAGGAAGACGCCCTTATTTATTACCGGGGGCCAGTATCCCTGCCACGGCTTAACGTGCCCATCCGACGCACGGCGAATGGGCTTAACGTGCCCATCCGACGCACGGCGAATGGGCTCGAGCGTTCGTACCTGCCTGGGATCGAACCTGAGGTCTTCTCCGTGACAGTTACGAAAGTTGACCATGTTTTGAGACTGTATTTTAAGTTCTGAAGTTGGACCATTCGTTGAGGTGTCCAATAGCATAAAATATTTGGATTATATGCCACTTTTTAATTATACATTATTGCCATTTGTCTAGTTTTTGGAACAAGAAGGACACATATTGTGTCAGTGTTTCAAGATAATAACTCTCGTGTTCATCGAACCAGAACTGTGCTGGCTTGGTTTGAAGAACATGCGAAAGACGTTCACATCTCAGTTGGCCTGCAAATTCATCCAATCTAAATGATGTCGAAAAAATCTGGCATATGTTAGAAAAGCCGGTGAAGAAGGAACATCAATACCCTGCAAATTTGGCGGAATAAAGGAATCTTTTAAGCATGGAGTGGAATGGACTTGATACACATGCCATACTGAGTCACATTCATAGCATGTCAAGCAAAGTTAAAACTGCAATTAAAGCATGTGGTGATATAACTCCATATTAAGGAATAAAGTTTTATTCCGTAATTTTTTGTCCGGCGTGTTTACATCATGAACAAGATATTAGGAAATTATCTAACAGGTTTCAACAAAATGAAAGAGCTATAACTCGTGGATTTACAGAACACCTACGATTTTAATTAAAAGAAAAACCTAGGGAATTCTTACAGCAGAAGTGAACTTTGAAAACCATCATTATATTTTCGGGGGATTTTTTCAGACAAATTTGATAATCACCCCAGTTAATTCTTCTTTTTCAGTTACAGCAATGACCTCATTTTTTATAACTGGGCGTTTGACAACCACCGTGAGCAACTCGATGGGATGTAAACAGTCGTCCGTCCCTAATTTAGGGCCACTGGTTCCTGGGGAGGGAGAGATCCAGTGGCGTAAGACAAACACAACATCCATTCCTCACCGGGATTCGAAACCGGACATTTCTCGGACGAATGGTCAGAAGATAGCGCTTAGACCACTGCGCCATAAAGGTGGCCTACCACAGTTTGATCCTACAAATTCGTGGATACTTCGAGAACTCCATTGAAAATGTGATATGAAAAGCAAAAAATACATAAGAGCGGTTGTGACATTCTACAGAGGTGAAAATATGTGTTCAAGACGACAAATGTGCAACGAGACATTCTGTCCGCGTAGCTTAGTTGGGAGAGCGACTTACTCCGGAGTGAGAAGACGCAGACAAACTTGTGTTTTCACATTGGCGCCCGATTGTGGAAAATAGATTTACTGCCCGTTGGATTCTTCCAAAAATGTGTCATGTTTGTTCCACACATTGTTTGGAATTAATGAAAAAATTCTACTTTGCTTCAAAAAAAAAAAAAAATTAAAAGAGAGATGATGTGACGTTTTACCGAGGTGAAAACATGTGTCAGGACGACAAATATGTAGCGAGACATTCTGTCAGCGTAGCTTAGTTGGGAGAGCGACGTACTCCGGAGTGAGGGGACATGGACAAACTTGTGTTTTCAAGCGGTGGAAATATCTCGAGAGTTGAAAAGAAAAATGGGACTGTATTTTAGCATCGAAATGACTTCTGTTCCTTAATATAAGGTAATGTTTAACTCAAATTTATATCCCATTTCCGGGTAAGCTGGACAGTGATTTTAAACATTTGCTATGTTTAACGGAACTGTTACGGAATATTGCCTTTTTAATATAATAATTAGTAAAATATTTGCATCTAAATTATGTTTTTTTTTTTGCACTTTGCGCCATAGAATAAGGCTTAACGGACAATGCTCAAGAAATTCATTTGCTTTTTATTTGGCCAATCCTCTCCTTTCTACAGCAAGTTATGTTTAAAAATTCCGGCATCTTTCTCTCTAGAAAAAAAAGCAATGTTTACCTCAATCAACTGTAAATTAATCGATAAGTTTTCTCTTTGATGTAAGCCCATAGTACAATTTATCGCGCAGAATCGATATTAATTGTAGAACAGCTTTAATCATGCGAGTGTTTTGAGAAACGAAAGGAGCTTAAAAAATTGGTTGTGAATGTGATATCTCCGTACGTAAAGGCCTATGTCCATTTGTATGAAGATGGATATTTTATTCATGAAACTGTGAATCATTCCGAAAATTTTGTTGAATCAGATTCCTATGTGTACACTCAAAACATTGAGTCCCACTGGCGTGCGTTGAAATGCTCCGTGACTAAGGGAGATGTTCCTAAAGAAGCTCTAGTTGACCGACTTCTGGAATGTTTATTTAGAAGAAACTTCAGAATGAATAAGACTGAAATTTTCCAAGGATTGTTAACGGCCATCAAATATTCTGATTGGAATATGTAAAAACATTTTCAATGTATGCCATGAAAGTACCCTAGTTGTACTGAAACACACGGAAAGGTGTTGTATCTGGAGAATATTGAATAGCCGCCCCGGTGGCGCAGTGGTCTAAGCGATGGCCTCTGATCATTCGTCTGAACGGGGTCCGGGTTTGAATCCCGGTCAGGCATGGATGTTGTGTTTGTCTTACGGCACTGGCTCTCTCCCTTCCCTGGAACCAGTGATCCCAAATTAGGGACGGGCGACTGCTTATAGCCCATTGAGTTGCTCACGGTGGTCGTTAAACCTCCAACCAAAAAAAAAAAAAAAAAAAAAAAAGAATATTGAATAAAAACCTATTTTCTAATATTATGCAATCATTGCTATTGTGCGTTAAAGATATTGTTAAAATGATTGTGTATCAATATTATGTGGCCGCCCCGGTGGCGCTGGCCTATGATCATTCGTCCGTAAGGGGTCCGGGTTCGAATCCCCCGGTCAGGGGTTCGAATCCCCCGGTCAGGCATGGATGTTGTGTTTGTCTTACGGCACTGGCTCTCTCCCTTCCCTGGAACCAGTGACCCTAAATTAGGGACGGGCGACTGCTTATAGCCCATTGAGTTGCTCACGGTGGTCGTTAAACCTCCAATCAAAAAAAAAAAAAAATATTATGTGTTTCACTGTGTTTTGCTGTAGGTGGGATTCGCGACGTTCCACGCGTCTGAAGAACACGCGCAGACAGTACCTACAAGGTGTCAAAATACTACTGCTAGTGGCGGATCCAGCTGAAGCGAATGAGGGCCTTCCCACCTCCCAAAGAAGGTCTTGTCCTTTTAAATGTCCAATAACACCAATAATTTATGCATATTTTTTTTTTTTTGGCCAAATTATAGCGCCGACCTGGTGGCGAAGTTGTCTAAGCGCCAGCTTACGACCGTTCGTCCGAGAAGGGTCTGGGTCGGGATCGCGGTGATGCATAGATGTTGTATTTGTCTTACGGCCCTGGCTCTCTCCCTTCCCTGGAGTCAGTGACCCTAAATTAGGGACGGGCGACTGCTTATAACCCATCCAGTTGCTCTCGATGGTCGTTAAACCTTCAATCAAAATGATAGGGCCGAAGTAAATTCACCTGTTGTGTTTAAACGCAGAACTATGTATGCCCTTTCTTGTGTCTATGATAACATTGTGACTAAAATACACAGTGGTGTTGGTAATTTTGCTTGTTTAGTTTCTCAAAATGCCACGAAAATGCGACCGTCGCATTTTCGTGGCATTTGAAGTTTCCCCCGCTAATTCTACAAATCTGCGAAAAAATAATAATAATAAAGTACATCTACTTCTATTGTTAACAGTTGCAATTGTAAGTTTTTAATTTCACGTGACTAGTTAACATTAATTACATATCAAAATTAGTGTTCAATCGCCTTTAGTTCAGAAGAATTGTAGACGAAAACAAAAGTATGCTCGCGGCGCATAGCACAAAAATAATCATCCACTTCGTCCCACTCTCACAATCTGCTGTTGATCCGCGGGCCCCACCTCTTATAATTGTCGCTAAATGTCATCTATGCGCTATCAAACGATACTGGCGCCGTTGCCCCCCGATAACCGCAGAGTTATTGCGAGTTGAAATCGGTCACACAATTATGTTGCGTCCACCACTAATCTCTCTTGTACCATAAGACGTAGTTCTACGTCAAAAATTATAGTAATAAATGTACTGATTTTCGTAAAAATTTTATAACTAAAATTTGCTGTAAATTTGGAGATGAAATGCTTTTTCCTAATTTCAGCAGGACCCCTACCCCCCTAAAAGACTTGAGGTTTAGAAGCAGAGAAGGCTGAGAGCGGAAGTGAAATGATAATTTTGATGGTGGAAAGCAATGGGTGTGCTTTGTTCCGTTCTTTAGTATTATCTGATATTTTTAGTGACTGAAAGCAGAGAAATTCACCTTTGGAGTGTGTGGTACAGTGTATGTGACAGAGCGAAGTTTTGTACGTACCTGTATTGGGCCGTAAGCTAAAGCTAGTAACAAATTCCAAGCTGAAGCTTTTTCTATTCAATTAACACATCTGAATAGAAGGGACTGAACTTAACGTTGAAAATTTTTATTGAGAGTAGCAAGGCTGAAGGCCGAGCGCGACTATTTTTACGAGACTCGAGACAATCAGTTGTTCGGGCATAGATACGAGATGCACATCCAATCACCAGGATTGTTTTGCATACGATTGGACATAGTCCAGGGTAAGGTTTTGATGCCTTCCGATTCCCGTATCATTGAGTAATAATCATCCCAAAACTTGCATTTTCAGTTTTTTTTTTGGGGGGGGGGGGGGGTTCAGAAGGGGTTGTTTGTTACCTATATCCTTTAAAGATCTTCAGTCGATCGCGGTGACACTTGCCACAGAGAAAGGGAAGGACGTGATGAGTGACATGGTGATGGTATCATGGTGATTGGTCGTGTCGTATAAAAATAATGGCCATTACAAATCTGACCAATTTAAATAATATTTGCAAAAATACGCTCTCTATACGAGACTCGGGACAATTAGTTGTTCTGGCATAGCTACGACATAACACATCCAATCATCGTGACTTTTGCCATGCGATTGGACATCGTCCATTGTCAGGATTTGACGCCTTCCGATTTCCGAAACTCCGTGTCATTGAGGAATTTTAATGAAAACTACGAGGCTTTTTACTTGAACCGTTTCACAAAAGTCGTCTCACTAACATTAATTTAAAAAAATCGTTTGAATTGAAAACGAAGGAATGGAAAGACTTCGTGTGTTAGCTCAGCACTTGCTTAATCTATAATAATAAAAGGAAGTTTGTATATGTGTGTGTGTGTGTGTGTGTGTCTGTCTTTTGTGATACAAAATGAAAAACATTGTTCCCGATCTGAGTGTGTCTTTCCGCTTTGTTTACATGCAACCTGGTCACGACCTTCGTGAAGGCGTGAAGAAAAGTAGTTCATGATAAATTTTAGGCATTTCTGTTTTAGAATGTTTCGCACTTTTGTTCTGGAAGTCATACATTTTACGCGTTCGTTTTTTAGATTTTGTTATAATAGACGCCTTAATTAACGAGCGTAGATTCAGCAATAGCTTCGCTCAAAATTTGCGTAACTTGAAATAGTTACGTTTTCTCCGATGTCTCTTCTTCTAAAACTCCGATATGAAACATTTTACTTTCAGCGGATACAGCTCCCGGTGCAAAATGTTTTCCACGTAATTTCTGATTTCTTGTAAAGATTACTTTCGCCACCACGGGGCGTAAGTGTTATTTTTTGCTTCTGATGCATTTGCCATAAAATCTGACCTTCTAAAACCTCGACTGCAAAAATTCGTTCGTGGACCGATGCCACTCACGTCTATAACGAAGTAAATTTCTCCGTCATTTTTGGTCTACGCCGGGATTCGAACCCGAGTACGCTTATTCCGGAACAAGCAGCTCTACCAACTGAGCTACGCAGACATGTATTCTGATTCCTATCTGCCTTTATGTCATGTGCGTCCTGCTGGCAGGTACGTCACATCTCCCCCCCAGAAAGAGGGCCGGGGGCATGGCCCACGGGTCAGCCGTGACCATGAATCGTTGCAGGCAGCCATCCACTGTAGAACGTGCACTTGAGAACTCTCAGTCAATCTGCTGTGTGGAACGCAACATCACACATTTTTATTTTTCGAAGCGCTGGAGAAGGGATTCTCTGATTTTTTCCAGTCTCGCGGTGTGGAAATAACATCACACCAAAGCGAGATTTTGAACTGCCGGATCATCCGGATAGTTCGGGCGCCATTATAACGAAGTAAATTTCTCCGTCATTTTTGGTCTACGCCGGGATTCGAACCCGAGGCCGCTTATTCCGGAACAAGTCGCTCTACCAACTGAGCTACGCAGACGATTATTCTGATTCCTATCTGCCTTTATGTCATGTGCGTCCTGCTGGCAGGTACGTCACACGTCGATAAATCTTTTCGGAATGTTTTACTCTTAAAATATTGCATGGTTTGTCAACAGGGGGCGTAAATGTACATCTTATTTTTGTCAATATCTCTGCTTCTAATGGTCCTATTTGAAAAATTCTTTCTTTATTGCATGGAATTTTGGTGTGACATGTTTTTCATATAATCTCAAAATTTTCAAGTAATTTATAGACTTTGCGCGAGCGTGAGGTAAATTGCGTTTCCCTCAATATGTCTGCTTCTAAAACTCCGATTTGAAAAATTATTTCTGCACCGGATACAACTCCTGATGGGAAATCCTTTGCATATAATTTCTAAATATTGGTAAAAAATGATTTGGCCACCAGGGGGCGTAAGTCTTAATTTCCGTTTCTGATGTTTTGCAGCAAATTCTGAGCTTCTAAAATCTCGATTGAAAAAAAATTCGTTTGTGGACAGGTACTGCTCACGTCGACAAACCTTTAAAGAATATTTTCTTCTTAAAATAATACATGGTTTCTACGCCAGGAGGCATAGATGTACATCTTATTTTTGTCAGTATCTCTACTTCTAAGAATCCGATTCGAAAAATTCCTTTTTTGTCGGATAGTGTTTCCGATGCGAAATGTTTTTCACATAAATTCAAAATTTTCAAGTAAATCATAGTCTTTCCGCTAGGGGGCGCAAAGGTAAATTGCGTTTTCCCCGATATTTCTGCTTCTAAAACTCCGATTTGAAAAATTCTTCCTGGTCGCATACAGTTCCTGATGGAAAATGTTTTTCATATGATTTCAAATATTTGGTAAAGAATGACTTGGCCACCAGGGGGCATAGGTGTTAATTTCTGCTTCTGATGTATATGCAGCAAAATCTGAAGTCCTGAAACTCGACTAAATTTTGTTTTTCTTGGACCGATACCGCTCACATCGACTCACATCGAAAAGCCTTTTGAGAATACTTTCTTCCTAAAATAAAGCATATTTCCCCCTCCAGGGGGCATAGATGCGTATCTTATATTTCTCCATATCTCTGCTTCGAAGAGTCCGATTTGAAAAATTCTTTCTTTGTTGGAGATCGTTTCCGCTGCGAAATATTTCTCATATAAATTCAACTTTTTCTTAACGCACAAGTCTGCAACCCGAGGGCGTAAGTTCACGATTCCGTTTATATCTGCGGGATTAAAAACCCGATTGAAAAACTACGGGATTAAAAACCCGATTGAAAAACTGCGGGATTAAAAACCCGATTGAAAAACTTTTTTCTTAAGTCAGATACTATTGTTTTCCATACCGGTTCCATTGACTTTGAATAGCTTGGATAAATTTATTTTTGATTCAGAACGGATTCAAAATAAGCGCTCATTACCTCCGAAAATTCGGTGTCATCTTTCTTGTTCTATGTTGTTTTGCGTTGTCCCAAAAGCGGAGTTTATGGAAGAGAATTTGTCAATAAAATTCTTTCACTTTGTTCAGCCCAAATAAACAGATTGAGAGCATGTTTTTACAAGACAAAACAAGAAAAGGATAAAGTAAACAAGATTTTCCAGCGTTTCCACTTTTTTCTCTCTGCCTAAGGCTCTCAGTAGAAGAATTCACTTATTGCCAGAAGGAAACGTCTGTGTATATCAAGTCTAATGATCGGATGATTTGAGTAGTGACCCAGTACTAATTCCTACTTTGTTATTGCAAAAGGGAGGGGAAATGAAATTCAAAAACAAGCAGCAGGCATTTTCGGGCGTTATCGTATTCCGAAAGACAAAGCATTTTAGGATCGTGGTCGTCAAAGGGTTAATTCAATGACCATATTAGTACATGTGTCGAGTGCCATTTTTATTACAAGTCCATCGGTACAGCAAAAATACCTCCCAGTGCTCTTAAAAGGTCGGTAGTATCAGGAATATGAACTGAGTTATAATTTAACGGGCGACTGTAGCGACGGTAGTTTCCCGTAAATATGTAGGGGCATTTTTAACAGAGCACCTTTATGCTTCAAATATAACTTCTGAGCGAAAAATCAAAAAGGGTTCGTAACTAAAAAACACATGAAGGATAATTTCAAGTGTCACCTTCATCAAACTATTACTTGAGTCATAGAGATTCAGACTTCTTTTGTTTTGCACTTAATTACCCAGAGCAACTGTACAGCTGTTATCAAGGTTTTGAAAAAATGGGTTGAATACACCAAGAATATTTACAACACGAGCGTGCAGATTTACGTTTAATCGGCGTAAGAGTAAAAACTAAAGAACTAGATTGCTAGCTTTCACCCCCGAAGACGGGCGGCTACATCAGGCTAATGCTTACAAGGTTGAGTACAGAATCATACTGGGGAAATTAAAAATAAAAAAAACAGAAAAAAACACGTAATAAGTACGTTATGAGCACGTGATGTTAAACAATAGATGACAAGTGAGAGGATCACGTTCGTGAATGCATACATTGGAGGGCATGACAGACAGCTGGTAGATCTGTGGAAAGATCAGAATTGCAAGCGCTTTCCAGTGTTAGTATTTCCACGGATTCTCTGAAGGCGGTGGTTCTTGGGGCTACTTTCTTGAGACCGCCCCATTGAGGAATTGCGCCGTGATTCGCAACTTTCTTCGCTAGAGCTGTTGTAAGCTTTTGGTTCTTAATGTCACGCTTGTGCTCGTTAATTCTCAAACTGAAGGATCTTTTTGTCATGCCAATGGAATGTTTAATGGAGCGATCTAGATAGAGCTGAGAGATAGAGTAGACTCCTTCTTCTAAAAGTAGCACGATTGGATCTCCGTTCTGTCTTAGGATAGCTGACAAAGACCTCGGAGGCTTTAGACCGACATCGAAGCCGAACTTTCTGAGGGTGCTCTTGAGGGAAAAAGCTAGCACTCATAACGTACTTATTACGTGTTTTTTCTGTTTGTTTTTATTTCCTCAGTATGATTCTGTACTCAACCTAGTAAGCATTAGTCTGATGAAGCCGCCCGTCTTTGGCTGTGAAAGCTAGCATTCCAGTTTTTTAGTTTGTACTCTTACGCCAATTAAATGGAAATCTGCACGCTCGTGTCGTATATGTACAGCTTTTACTTCTTTCGAGACGAACACTCATTCCATACCATAAGCGGCGTGTTCAATAACAAATGCCTCCGCGCAAGTGTCTCGCGCACGATTTGCTGCCTAGCAACCAGTCAAACGGCAAACGATTCTTTGTGCCATTAGCATCATTTTACTTTGTAATGGAACTCCGTATACATATTTGTTCGTATTTAGTTAGTTATGTTTAAAATGGATGGTTCGTTTTCAACTGTCGACGCTTGCCAAATAACGATCAGTTACAGAGTTTTTAAACTCATTAAAATGTACCTCCCAAAGAAATTCACGCTAGACTAGTGGCAGTTTATAATTATGTAACTTTGGGTATAAGCATTGTTCGTCGTTAGGTAAGAAAATCAAAGGACAGAGAAGGAATGTTGACCGTAAAGGATCAGCCGTAAAGTGGGAGGCCTGTAATCGGAAATTGCGATTTGAACAGGCAAAAAGTCGATGAAATATATTAAGAGAATACAACGTGGTTTGTCCCAATTTTATTTTCAAGTCGACCATGGCTTCACTGGGTATTGACCTGGCTTCATCAGGACGAATGGCACGTAAATATTAAAATTGTATATGATGCTATAAATGGTGTTTACCGTCACGGGTTCTGGTTGGTTGCTTCCACGAGCTTGATAGAAATGGGGTGGATGCCATGTCATTAACAAGTTGCGAAGACTTCTGATATACACCGAGTGGCCACTTTATTATGACTACCTGACAGTTTTAAGCAAATGAGCTATGGCTGCACGCTGTTACCGCCAGAGGGCGAGGCTAGTATAAAAAGGGAAAACTTAGTGCTTGCGACAGTAGTAGAAGTGATTTTTGGGTGACGAGATGGGTAAAAAATGCGATTTGACGGACTTTTAACGTGGGATGATTGTAGGAGCTCGGAGTCATGGAACGAGTATCACCGAAACCTCCGCATTCGGGAAATGTTCCAGAGCAGCTGTTGTTAAAGTGTTTAAAGACTGGACTGTCAGCCAAAAAACTGGGTCTCTACGTGCAACGTGTGATCGTCATCAACTAGGGACTGCTCGAGCGGAGCGGAGAAGTGTCCAGACTGGTAACAGACAATAGAAGGGCAACAGAGCAGAAAATTACAGACCATCTTAATCAAGGATCCCCTCAAATTATCTCTGCACACACTGTTCGCCGTACACTGCATTGGATGGGATATGGCAGCCGAAGGCCTGTTCGAACACCTTTGCTGTCTGCAGTTAACAAGAGAAAACGTCTCCAGTTCGCACAGGAGCACAAGGATTAGACAGTCGATAATTGGAAACAAATTATGTGGTCCGATGAATCACGTTTTCAGTTGCACCATGCCGATGGCCGAGTGAGAATTTGGTGGAAACAGCACGAAAGCATGGACCCCAAATGCATTGCTACAACCCTTCAAACTGGTGGAGGCAAAATTATGGTTTGGAGAATGTTTTCCTGGCATGCTTTGGGCCCTTTAATTCGTGTTGATCAACGTCTGACTGGCACATCATACCTAAACATCGTTTCGGACCAAGTGCATCCTGTCATGTGGATGGTTTATCCCAATGGCGATGGCTACTTTCAACAAGATAATGCGTCCTGCCATAGTGCTTGCATTGTACAGGATTGGTTTCAGGAACATGCCGATGAGTTTACTTTACTTAGATGGCCACCACAATCTCCAGATCTCAACCCCATTGAGAATTCGTGGGATGAAGTTGAACGAGCCATCAGACTGCTGGATCCACAACCCTGCAATCTCACACTCCTGGAAAGTGCTATTAATCAAGCATGGTTTCAGATTCCACAAACAACCTATCAACATCTCGTGGAGTCCATGCCACGAAGAATCGACGCAGTATTAAAGGGAAAAGGTGGCACAACGAAGTACTGAGGAGGTGGTCATAATACAGTGGCCACTCAGTGTATATGGAAAGCTTCCAAAATATCAAGTATGGTGGTTGAATCTGGCTTGCCAATTAGTTTTGTTTCTTCGAAGAAAAATTTATGGTCCTTTTCGTAACAGTGTTTAGCCGTCGATGACTTTCTTAGGTCACAGTTCCGAATGTAGATCTTGTGCTCCTTCAATCACCCTTGGCAACAAAAACTCAGCGCCTTTTACAGTTGCGTATATCGCGCGATACATATATGTTCAGATAAAAACAGTTTGGAAAAAGAACTTTATTTCCTTAAACGTGTTGCAGTACAGCGAGGATACAACCCTTCCATTATAGACAAGTCTTATTTAATTTTCCCGGGACATTGCTTTTAAAATTTCAAAAATTCTCAAAACCTTTAATTTTAAAGTGATTTTTAAACCCATACATAAAATGAACTTTGTTGGATCAAAGTACTATGTTGAAGACAAAAACTCGTGGGGAATTTATCAAATTCCATGTGAATGTGGCGCTTCGTATATAGGACAGACCCGTAGAGCCTTGCGTTTTCGATTGAAGGAGCACAAGACCTACATTCGGAACTGTGACCTAAAGAAGTCATCGATATCTAAACAATGTTACGAAAAGGACCATAAATGTTTCTTTGAAGAAGGAAAACTAATTGACAAGCCAGATTCAACCACCAAACTTGATATTTTGGAAGATTTCCATATATATTTCAGAAGTCTTCGTAACTTGTTAATGACATCCACCCCATTTCTATCCAGCATGTGGAAGCAACTAACCAAAACCCATGACTGTAAACACCATTATGATATCATATACAATTTGAATAATTACGTGCCATTCGTCCTGATGAAGCTAGGTCAAGGCCCATTGAAACCATGGTCGACTTGAAAAAAATATTTGTGACAAACCACGTTGTATTTTCTTAATATATATAATCGTCACAAGACTGTAGTCTTTGAGATCAAGAAAATGTCGATAAGTTCATCAGGGAATACCGAAGAATAACTCGGAGAACTATAGCAGGTAAGATGTACATTAGTTTAGGTAATCTCAAGAACATTATTAAAGTTTTAGGTACACCAAAGTGTGTATTCGTTGGGTACTGCGTCACCTAACAACTGAAATGAAGAAATCAAAGCTTGAAACATGTCAAAGGTTGCTTGCTCGCTACGAAAAATATGGATGTAATTTTCTCCAAAGTATTGTGACTGGTGATGGGAGTTGAGTTCACCATTATGACCCATAAATGAAAAGTTAATCGCTGGAATACCGATACCCGTCTTCTCCTCGTTCAAAAAGACACTCAAAACTCAAATTTCTGCTGGTAAGTGCATGTTCACTGTGTTCTGGGACTACAAATGCATTATTCATCAAGACTATATGATCAAAGGTACGATTATTATAAATTATCAGAGCGACGCGCATGCCTTAAAAAGGTTAAAGCAAAGAATAAACCGCCTGCTTGGGGAAAAATTCAATGATTCTGCAACACGAAAACGTCAAACACCACGTCAGTGCTTTCACTTCTGAGGCCATACCGAAGCTCGGATTTGAAGTTCTTGAACACCCAACCTACAGGCCAGATTTGGCGCCGCCCGATTTCCAGTTGTTTTCTGCTCCTAAGAGACATCTGAAAGGAATTCAGTTCACCTGTGAAGAAATGGTTCCGAGAACAATCTGAAGATTTCTACACAGACGGGTTTAACAAACTTGTTAAATGTTTTCGTATCTATATCGAACGAGAGAGGGACTATGTAGAAAAATAAAATATGTGAATTAAAGTAGAAATTCTGAGCTTTGTTCTTGTTTCGTTTCAATTTGATACTTTGCCGTTAAGTTTATGTACACATAAGGAGGCATTACTTTCTGAATTACGTTCTCTATGCATTTAAGTTATTCCTTACAGATTAATATCGCACTTCACAGAACCAACAACACAACGAATAGCATCTGATTTTCTTTGGACTTTGTTAGTTTTATGCTTTATTTTTTGAAGTAGCACTCGTTTATTATTATTTTTTATGAACATACATCCCTTGTAATTCTGTATTTCAGCTTCGCATCCTTCCATTCACGTTAATTAGTAGTTCACGGAACATACTTTTGAAGTTGATGAGAAAATTTCATATTCCCATCGCCGATGTTGAATCCTTTGAATTCCATTCGCATCGAAGCCACCAAAACATACGAACATAATAACCGAACGAGATCCCAAGCTGAGCAAGTACAAAAGTAAAATTACTTTTCATTCATGTATCTACTTGAATTAACTTTTCGAAATGTAAGGAGAGACTCGCTACGCTTCCTTAGATTTGCTTAATAGGATTTACTTTGTGTGACTGGGTTAAAATTTCTTCCAGAATCCTTAATGAAAAGCAACCTCGCTGCCAATACAGCTAATCCGGCCTTTCAGCGCTTCGTTCAGCGGAATAAAATAACCAAATCGTGTGTGCTTTTGAGGCAACTTTACAAACTATCTTGCATCAATTCTTTCTTTTTCGGCTGTCGAGAAATTATTGCAGAGAGCGAAGAAAACACACTGAGAAGTTTTTAAATTTTTAATCGTTTCGGTAACTGTTTTCCTGAAATACACCGTCTGATCAAAAGTTTTCGGACACTTGTCTATCCAAAATATCCCTGTAATAAGAAAGGAATTAATATGAAGTTGGGCTACCCTTCGCAGTTATCACACCGCCCTTTTTGCTAGGAAGGCTTTCCAATAGACCTTGTTGCAGGAATATTTTTTTCCAGAGTTTAACCTTTAATATAAATCAAAACAAACATACAACACAAAGTAAACAAAACATGACAAAGAGAGAAAAGCTATGTATATTATATACGTACAAGGAGGACTCAACCCCATCTTGAAATGTTCTAAGTGAAAAAAAAACTGGAATAACAGATAGGATGAAAAATAAAAACAAGGTCTAACGCATTCAGTCAGTGATAAGAATCGTAATTCTGATAAGCAGCGAAGGCACAAGAAACAAGAAAGTTGACACCGAATTTTCGGGTGTAATAAGCACGTCTTTTGAATCCGTTCTGACGCAAATTAAATTTATCAAAGCTATTCAAAGTCAATGGAACCGGTATGGAAAACAATAGATCTGACCAAAGAAAGAAAATTTTCAATCGGGTTTTTAATCCCTCAGATATTGCTGTAAACGGAATCGTGAGCTTACGAACTCTTAGAAAGAGAGATATCGACAAAAATAGGATGTGACTTTACGTCCCCTGGTGGGAAAACCATGCATTATTTTAGGAAGAAAGTACTCTCAAAAGGTTTATCTGTATAAGCGGTATCGGTCGAAGAAAAACAAATTAGGCGAGTTTTCAGGAGCCCAGATTTTGCAACAAATACTTCAGAAGCAGAAATTACACCATATGACCCCTGGTGGCTAAACCATTTTTTACCAAACATTAGAAATTATGTGAAAAATATTTTCCATCAGGTCTTGTATGCGATACAGGAAGAATTTTTCAAATTAGAGCTTTAGGAGCAGAAATAACGCAGAAAACGCAATTTACCTTTGTGCCCCCTAGCGGAAAGTGTATGATTTACTTGAAATTTTTGAATTTATAGGAAAAACATTTCGCATCGGAAACATTATCTAACAAAGAAGGAATTTTTCAAATCGTACTCTTAGAAGTAGAGATATTGACAAAAATAAGATATACATTTACGCCCCGTGGCGTAGAAACCATGCATTTTTTCAAGAAGAACATTTTCCTAAAAGGTTTGCCGACATGAGTAGTATCGGTCAACAAACGACGTTTTTTTTCAATAGAGAATTTAAAAGCTCATATTTTGCTGCAAATACAACAGAAGCGGAAATTAAGATTTACGCCCCCTGGTGGTCAAACTATTTTTTTAGAAAAATTAGGAATTATGTGCAAACGATGTCTCATCAGGAGCTGTATCTGGTGCAGAAAGAATTTTTCAAATCGGAGATTTAGAAGCAGAGATATAGGGGAAACGCAATTTACCGCTACGCCCCCTAGCGGAAAGTCTATGAATTACTTGAAAATTTTGAAATTATATGAAAAACATGTCATACGGAAAACACTATCTAACAAAGAAGGAATATTTGAAATCGGACTCCTAGAAGTAGAGATATTGACAAAAATAAGAAGTACATCTACGTCCCCTGGCGGAGAAACTGTGGAATATTTTAAGAAGAAAATATTCCGAAAAGGTTTATCGATGTGAGTGGCATCAGTCCACGAAAGAATTTTTAATCGATATTTTAGAAGCTACGATTTTATGGCAAATACATCAGAAGCAAAAATTAATACTTACGCCCCCTGGTGGCCAAAGTATTCTTCACCAAAAATTTGAAATTATATGCAAAAGATTTTCCATCAGGAGATGTATCCGCTGAAGAAAAAAGTTCTCAAATCGGAGTTTTAGAAGAAGAGTTATCGGGAAAAATGTAATTCAATTTTACGCCCCTAGCGGAAAATCTATGCGTAATTTGAAAAAGTAACTATATCTAAAATACTCTTCGACATAAGTGGAATCGAAAGATATAATTTTTTTCAATCGGATGTTTAGAAGCAAATATGTGGAATAAAACGTATTTTTGAATTCGACATCATCTGCATTTACGCCCTCTACCGGCGAAATTGTACATCGTAAAAAAAAAAACGAAATAAAGGATCATCATTTGCATATTTCAAGCTTCCGAATGCAAAAAGAATTTTTCAAATCGGAATAACAGTTGCTGAGATATCGTGGGTACAGACGGACGGACAAACCGATAACAGAAGCACGATCTTTTTTTACAAAAGACGTGCTAAAAAGACAATAATAGAGTGGTTTAACAAGGTTAAAATCAAATTTACATTTAGTCCGTGATTAAAACAACAGCTGAACTTTCTCATTAGCGACAGAAAGTCAGCCATAATTTGGATTCCAGTTAGTGAAGAAGACGTGAGTAGCGTGCGACTGGACGGCCATATTGTAGTCATGCTGACTGAACACGTGAGAGAATATGTGAACGGTACACAGAAAGAAAAAAAGTTGATGTTAGGCTTGTTGTGCTGACATGCCAGGAGATGGTTTCAACATCGCTTTATTGAGTCTCTGGGACTGTTACATCGAAGAACGGGGAAAAAAAGGGGGACCGTGAAACAACATAACACGACGGGGTGCGCCAGGCAGCGAAGGCGAGGCAAAACAAAAAGACAAGTCATTGAACAGGAGCACAGTGCGGTGACATACGCAAAACAAAGGCAGAAGACAAGTACAATATCACAGAGCTTAAACGTTCACACAGTAGGCGAGAAACAACACACAGCAAAGTTCCTGGGGCATCAAGGTGGCAATCCAGAAGGAGGCTGCGCGGTCCATCGAGGGAGTCCCGGCGAAGCAGAGAGTTCGTAGAATGAGATATCCCAGTCCTCCAGCGCTTCAAGGTAGGCATCCGAGTCGGGATAGTCCTCGCGACGCGGTGTCAGGAGATGGAATGACAGATGATAAACGTAGATTGCACATTTCGCCAAAACAAAAAAAGAGCTGTAGACTTGGGTACAGTGCACTCGATAAAAACTGGTATTTGAAAGGAAGCGATAGTCTGGCAGATCATGTTGCAATGTGCAGGCCAAGGATATAATACGGAAGATGAGAGTGAACAGCAGTTGAAGAAGTTGGCTTGTGTTATACATGTGAGTGGCGTCATACGTAGGATTACAGAGATGACAAAGTGGAGATGAGGTGATGTTGAACTGGTGGAGGTAAACTTGAGTGGGAAGATGGCTGTGAAGAAAAAAGTCATTAGACATCGTATTCTTTTGGATGGTTAATTGAATCTTACGCTGGATGATAAATTTGACGCCAGTAGGGAGGAAATCATCAGGATGGGATGGGGAGAAATTGATGGAAGAAGGCGGTCTCGGTGAAGGAAGGCAGCAGAAAGAATGGGGAAGAAAAAAGTAGTTGTGCAGAGAAAACCCAGAAAAGGCAGAGGGTAAGAGGCACATAGAACAGAGAAAATGCCAGCGCCTTTAACAAGGCGTGGGTAGAGTGGCTGTTCATGTACCCGGACAGGTAGAACCATGCCTCATCTGTAAAGAAAGTCACTTGCAGAATGTCCTCATCTTCTTCAGACACGAACTCTTGGAACCACCTGTAGTACCGAACACAGTCCTCGCGGTGTGTTTCTTTCAGCTGATGCACGGCAGACACTTTGTGGAAACGAAACTTCCTTTTCAGAATATCGTGGGCTGTATTCTTTTGCACATTAGCTTGTTGTGTCAGCCACCTCACGGGCTCCTCTTTATCCTGTCCTGGATATCCAGTACGGGCTCGTCTGCCGTGGATGACCTCCCGGGGCGAGGATATACAGAACACTGCAAGTTTCCCGAAACTTCGCTATGAGCCGACGTACCACATTATGGTGGGTACGTCTGCATCACGAAATGTTTTAGCGAACTGTTTTTGCACTTCGTCCGTGTGCCTGTTGTCATGGCGAAAGACATGTTCCACCAAAAACACTATCTGTTCAATCGTCAACACACACTGTCCTTGTGCCGAGACGAGTGATCAATCGACACGTCTGCCTCCGTCAAGCAAAGCGCTCGGAAATGACCTTCTCTCAGAATGACAGCTGGCCGCCCCGGTGGCGCAGTGGTCTAACCGATGGCCTCTGATCGTTCGTCCGAAAGGGATCCGGGTTCGAATCCTGGTGAGGCATTGATGTTGTGTTTGTCTTACGGCCCTGGCTCTTTTCCTTCCCTGGAAACAGTGACCCTAAATTAGGGATGGGCGACTGCTTATAGCCCATTGAGTTGCTCACGGTGATCGTCAAACCTCCAATAAAATAAAAAAGACAGCTGCTCGCGCCACAGGGTGGAGAGATATGAATGTTACCAGGCACAGAGCACTTCCACGTAGTGGTTCAGTTCTACTGTAATTTATTCAAGATTTCTTGAATGGAATTACAGAAACAAAATTTCTTGAATCAATTGCATTATTACGTTATTCTAATTCGTACATTCAGTGCACAGTCACTATTCGGACACCCTGTATTAATCATCAAATGAATACGTACTATTAATTATTAAATGAATACGCACTATTAATTATTAAATGAATACGCACTATTAATTATTTAACAATTCACAAATGGCTTTTTGAATGAATACTTAACTTCATCAATTCTTCATTTGACAATTGACCTTATTTATAATTTCCTTAACAGGCATTTGAGATAATTTATTAACCTTCTAATGGAGAGTTAAATTTAATTATATATCTCGAAATGTTATACAAAATGTTATTTAATTACATATTCTATCTTGTTTAAGAATAGTTAAACAACTGATAACTTTAAGTATGAATTTAAAAATGGATTTGATTTTTAGATGGAGAGTTTGAGTTTCTAATTAATTCTGAAAAGAGTAGTCACTCCCTTTCATTAAATCCTAAATAGATGTTTAGCCTTATTTATTCATTTAAAAATAGGTATTTCGACTTATTTATCTTTTAAAAATGCTTATTGAACATTGTATGTTAGTTTCTAGATGAAGCGTAGCTTTAGTTATTAGTTCTGTAATTGATATTTAAACTAACTGACTAACACTTAAATGGAGAGTAAGTCTTATTTTTGAGCTCCCAAATACTAACTTACTAATTCTAAAGTGAAGGCTTAGCCTTAATTACAAACTGTGCTAATTCTCTTCAGAATAAGTAATTACTTCGCTCTTTCCCAAAACTTTAATTTAACACAAACTCAGGTGTGAGAAGTAAGTTGTTCGTTGGTTGTTTAATGTGAATTTCGTCTCCCTTGGAGAAACACGGAAGTTACAGCCCCTTTATGCGAATTACCGGCCCTAAATTAGGGATAGGATATTATTGTTGGTCTTTAAGTAGCTACTAGCATGCTTGGACAAAGTTGATGTGTATTAGAAATCAGAAATTCGCAAAGTCGTTTGGTCATCAGCAGAAAACAAAAGCGAAACCTAAAAGGTAAGAATTCTGTGAAGATTCCTATCCAAATAAACACACCAGACACTAAATTAGAAACCTTTATGCAGATGTACGTAAACGTCATTCATGCAGCGGATATGCAAAATACGTGGTCACGTGCGTCACCACCTGATCTAGGTAACTATTTAAGACTGCTGTCTATTAGTAATCGCCAGTAGAGTTGACCGCAATGGGAAAAACAAAGGATCTTTCGGAGTTCGATATGGACTTATGGTGGGTTCCTGTCTGGCTGGAGTGACGACTTTGAAAGCAGCAGAGCTGACTGGTTTCTCAAAAGGTGAGATATTTCGGGTCTTTAATCAATGGAAAAATAAGCAGCATTGTGCTTGCCTAAGAGGCGTAAATGTGGCGCGACACTCTGTCAGGAACGAGATCGCCGTCGTCTGAAAAGGATTGTACGGAGAAACAGGTCTTCTTGTGTGCAGCGGTTGACTGAGGCATTCAATGAAGCATATTTAGACCCATATCTTAGCGAACTATGCTCAGGGAATTGAAAAGAATCGGTATTGGCAGCCGCATGCCTATATGGAAACCACTGATTTCTGCGAAGAATCAGAAATTTCGTCTGGAGTGGTGTCAGGGTCACCGTGACTAGACGCTGGCTGGAAAAAGTCACGTGGTCCGACGAGTCGCGGTACACCTTGTTCTGTGCAGACCGCCGACAGAGAGTCTGGAACGAGCCCCATGAAGAAATGGACTCCGCTTGCCTGGAAAACATAACTCAAAGTTCTGGAGATTGTGTCATTGTGTGAGGCACGTTTTGCTGGTACGGAACAGGTCCGCTGCTGTTGCTTCAAAGTTGTGTCCTCCAAGGATTTTCTGAGCATCATTGCAGCCGATCAAGCCCACCCTGCATTGTTGAATTTTTATCCAGTAGGTGACTGGATAAAAATTCAACAATGCAGGGTGCGGCTGTCCACCGAGCAAGATGTCTTCAGCAGTGGTTAAGCGAGCATTACAACAACTTCCACCATCTCACCTGGCCAACACAAAGCCCGGATCTGTATCGCATTGAGAATGAATGAGACATGTTAGAAAAAATAGATCCTGGAGCTATCTTTGGTCATATCTGAGCCAAATAAAGGACTGTCTGGTGAATATGTGGCATGCTGTAGACGTAGATGCAGTACCTCGTTTAACACCATGTGCAACCTATGCCAAATCGCATAAAAGCTGTAATTCGGGTTAAAGGAGGCCCAACCCGGGATTGAATAAAAGTTTCTTATTCAGAGGCCGATGTACGTGTCAATCCTGTAATTTCGACAAGTGGAAGAGGTAAGATACTGATTTCGTTGTCCCATTCGGCCAATATGCTTGGCTCCACGGAGACTAATGGGACTCATTAGGTTTTATTTGGAATGTTGAGAAAGTTTTTCTGCCATGAGGCGCCGGTTTGGGCCTCGGACACCCCCGTGGTCTAGAGACCAGCCCGCGAGGTCTCTGCTGGCCGACGACCTAGCGCACTTTGGCTGGGTTCCCGCACGGTCTGGCGGGATGGGCCGTTAAATTTTGAGGGTTCACTGGGAGGTTGTTTACCCCTCGAACAGCTTTTTTGTTTAGGGGAGCCATGTCCCTTTATTATTTCAAACAAGATTCTTACACACATTTAAATACGCTATCCGCATGCTAGGGTTTACAAAGTTGAGTAATTTGCACAAATTATTTACATGGGTACCACTCATATCTGGTATCTTCTCTGTCTTTAGTCTTCATTCCGTGGCCGAGTCGCTTTCAGTGTGCACGTTCACCTCTTGCGACTAGATTTCCCCTTACCAGGGAAAGTCATGTGCTGCTGGAGGATTAGCCTTTCTACCATGGCTATGATCCTCCCTCCTATTTATGGAAGACTGGATGAGCAGATCCAGTCTTTTGCGCTCCTGGAATCAGAGCGTTTCTCCATTCAGCGAAGCCACTGCATTGTAACACGCAGCGTTCCATGCTTGCTATTTGTGAGCCGCAGGGACAAGTGCAGTTCCTGATCGCAAACCTGCTTAAATATTCAGGGCAGATGCCATGGCCGCGGAGCACTTGGTTCAGGAACTTGTTTATTTGCGCTCGATTGGTCGAGACCTTTGGAAACACTTGATGTGTCTTCTGTCCTGTCTCTCCCGTGTTCCATCCTATACCTTCCATTCGTCTATGGTCTGTCGTGACAATGCTGCGCGGAGTTCTGCATTGTACATCGACAGTCTCTTTCAGCGTGACTTCCTTCGCCAGCTGGTCCGCCCGTTCATTTCCCTGGGTCCCGACATGGCATATTACCCAGAGGAAACTTACTGCCTCAACTCCCTCCACCCTCAGGAGGGTTTTAATCCACTGGACGATGGGGTTTCTCCCTCTGAATCTACTCAGAGCCTGCAGTGCTGCCTCATTGTCTGAGTAGAGTTTTATTTCGTTATCACCCCGCCTGGGGAGAACCCAGGTGAGTGCCTTTTTTTATCGCCAGAAGTTCTGCTTGGAAGACAGAAGCATAATTTAGCGCAAGTTGCTCATTCCTACGAACTCTGGCCGTACTTGATAACTGTATCATTTTACTAATCTGCAAAACACAATTTTAAACATAGTCATATCTTACTATGATCATTGTCAGCTCACTATACGATGGAGGCAATCTAAGAGCGAACAATAACTGAGGTCGCTGAAACGCGGACCTTCACCATCCTCGAAATGATAGTTATTCCACACCCCCTTCCCCTTTTAAACTCCAAGTCCTTTCCTTTTTCCTATTAGACTTTCCTATTACACGGCCTTCGTTCTGGCGAAATCGCATGCGCTACCCGTGCCGTCTGTATATAAACTGAATTGGCATATTCTCAGGAATACCCAATGGAAGTTACGTACGGACCGTCCTCATTTGTGCACGTAACTGTGACGTCGAAGTGGGCCAGGCGGCCTGTAATGAAAGCTTTAGCCTTGTCAGATAGCTAAGTTTGCTGAATAAAATGACAGACCCCATATGCCACCGGACATATTGATTAATTACAGCTGAAACCGGCAAGCCTGGGTCTAACACGAGAGTCAGAAATGGGACGGTTAATTTCTTTAAAGGTTGAAATCAAATTCCGTTTTAACTCATTAGCTATAGCAACTAAAACACGTGGCCTTTTTACTTTTCCGAGAAATGTTTAAGTGAATAGTCTTCAGCTAAAAGAAACCTAAACTAAAACAAACTTCTGGCGCAGTTCGTTGTTACATCAGAGATGAGGAACTTAGAAGTAGTTGTTTACCTATTTGGGAAACGAGGGCTACCTTCTTTACACTTAAGTGTAGAAGAGGTAAAGCGTTTACATATTTGTTGTAGAAGTATGTAGTAAGTTTTTATCCTCATCTGTGGGAGGAATTTTTACGGGAAATAGGACATCCCTGTTTGTTACATTCTTGTTTTCTACTAAGATAAGTCAATTCAATGGAGCAGCTTCGTTTCTTTGGAGCAGAGGGTCCTTAGCCTTTTCTGAATCGCGCACAACACGATGGGACCCACGGGCGACATGGCAAATAAAAGTGAAAAATGCATGAATGTTATGAATATCGATTATCAAAAATGCAAGTATTTATTTTGAATATCGATTATTAAAAATGCATGTATTTATTACAAATATCGATTATTTCAGAGAAGATTTGAATCCTAAAACTTAAACTTCGGAAAAAAAAAACGATGTAGTTCACATGATATCTATGTTACAAAGAATTCCGAGTAGGCACCTGATATGCCTACATTTTTAAGTACCTTTTAAAAATTTCAATTACATAATTTATATCGCAGCATTGCTCATAGCAGATTTTGGAATTAAAAGTCCATATACAAAGGGCTCGATTTAAGCGGTATCGCATCGCAAACTGCGAATCAAATCGTCCTGAATCGCTCAGCAGATATGACTTTGCTTCTCATACATTGCGATACATTTCAGTTTAAGCTCACAAAAATGAAATGTATCGCAATGTTACGCTGACTTTCAGTGAACTTTTCGAACTTTTATGGCGGTTGCTGTGGCCCTTATGCCAATATTACTTTTTTACCCCAAAGATTATTTCCTCTTCTTTTTAAAGTGTTTCGGTGGACAGAAGTTGTTCAAGGTTAATTGCTGTTAATAGGTGAACCACAAAGACCCGAAGGAGAGAATCAATCATGCATTTCCAGACTACAGTGAAGTGCCTGAAGGTTTTAGATGTGGCATTATGGCCAAAAGATCGTGATTTCCTTAAAAGAGTTTGGTCAGGATGAAATTATGCACATGATTCAACATTTTTCCTTATTACTACAAGCCAAAACTGGGGAGAGCTTAAAGAATTCTAGCTCCAGAATATGGCAACTTCATCAAGAGACTTGTGGTTATTCATTTTAAAATCCAAAAGAAATATCTATTGTAATATTTATCATCTTATTTGAAATACTTGTAGTTTTTCCAGTCTCTAATGCCATTTTACAGATGGGTATTTCCTACATGAGTCGCATAAAGAGTGACTATCGCAGCAGTCTTAGTGAATCTTCGTTGGAAAATTTAATGCGTATATTTGTTGAATGACCATCTGTTAAAGCCCTACTGTGGGTTTTGAAACGACCCTCAAGGTGGCGCCGTGAGCGTTAATTTTGTGCTGATCAGTCAGTGTCAGTGCTGTGCTTATGGGAGTGTGTTGTGTGTATTTATGGTGGCCAGAGTGTTCATCCTCATGGAGACTAGAGTGTTCATCCTCATGGCAACCAGAGTGTTCGCCCATTATCAATGTCTTAACAGTGTAGTTTATAATAGACTAGCTTTACTACCCGGCTTTGCCCGGGATTTAGGCTTATTCATTTCGTATTCCCTTATATGTCACTGAAAAAATCGGGGGAAAAATTGATGCTTGCAAGAAAGAAAAAGCTGATTTCACAAATTCGGTCAATACAAATTATTTATTCATAGTGTGATTATTTCAGCACTTGGCCGTACACAACATTTTAGGTTTCTCCTTCATCGGCAACATTATATAATTTTGTTGCATCCTTTGCTCTTTACATTCCAACATACAGCTGTAGAATCAAACGTACTAAAAGCGTTATGAATTATTTAACACGCGTCCAGGAGACACAGCATTGGAACACTGACTGAACAAAATTAGTTAGCAATTTGTTATCGACGATCAAATGCATCACGTACTTTAGGTTTCAGACGTCTTTCAGGGGCGAATCTCTGAGAGAAAAAGTTAAAAACGTATCTTTGCGAATATTTTATGAAACTGGCTGAAATTTTAATGAACACCATAAATGGTTAATAGGAATACGACTTCCAAATTTCGCACGAATCGGTGAATAACTTTTTAAATTAGCCGTCAAAATTTTATTAACCGTTTCTGCGTATATATTTCTGTTTACCGATGAATTAAAAATTCCATGCCTATTTTAAAAAGTTTCGATCGGATTCCGGTGAAATTTTGAGGTACTCCTCTTATTACCAATTCATGGTGTTGATAAAAATTTCAGCCCGTTTCGTTAAGATTTCGCAAAGTACGTCTTCGCATTTTTTTATGCACAGTTCTCAAAGAATAGAAACACCCGTGGATGTGCCGCGGCGATGAATGCAGTCACGTGCTTTCAGATTCAGAACAGGATAACGTGACGTAGCAAACGACGCTGATTTTATTGATTAGCTTATTAATTAATTCATAACTCGCGAACGGAACAACTTAAAGATCTTAAAATAGTTGCGTTGACCTAGAAATTCCAGTATTAATGAGCCATGCAAATTTCACGATGCTACAGTTCGGCGTTCGAGAGTTTTTGCTGCTTCAGACAAACAGACGTTTCGTGTTTTATATATAAAAATTCCTGCAGTCCATTTAAGTGTAAGTGTTGACCTAAGTGATTAACTGTTCCTTTGCGCCATTTTACACTATCTATGGACATATTTCTACCTGAGGTTGTGGAATTTTTTCTAAACCAGTAGTCCCAACACACAGCCATATGGCAAAAGGCAAATTCGTGAGGTTGAAGAGGAGCAGCATTTAAAAATGGTAATAAATAAATAATGTATCTAAAACTCCTTTCTAGTTTGTTTTCGAGCAGGTACTGGACTGCTGTCATAGCGTAATGTCGTAGTGCTAATAAAAAACTCACTGCGACACAAAACTTCATTTCTACAGCAAATGTTACTACACATTTATTTTTTCGTAAATCAAGCTCTGCATGTACCCAGGTACCTGAATATTCATTTCTTCATTTTCAAAATGTGTTTTCTTTTCCATTTTAGACTTTCCTTTGGGGACGCATCGTGGGCCATAAGAAAAGTACTCCGCGTGCAATGCGTTGAAGACTCTTGCTCCAGTGGAAGCCGTTAGTTATTTGCAATACTTGCCAGATAACGCTTGATGAAAGTCTGAAATGGGTCCGACAGGGCCAGTCTTTCCAAATTAAGACCAGTGCAGGACTCTAGCATAGATATCGTGTGACGTACTGCAGAGGGGAAAACATGTGTCAAGACGATAAATCTGCAGCGAAGCATTCTGTCCGCGTAGCTCAGTTAGGAGAGCGACTTACTCCGAAGTGAGGGAACACGGATTCGATGTCCGTTGCGGACTAACTTGTCTTTTCACAAGCGACAATGTGGTAAAGATTTCGACCTTTAAGCGATTTTGAAAAAAAAAAAAAAAAAGAAAGAAAGAAAGAAAAAGCTTGATAGTTAACACCAAACGGAAAAGTGCAAATATCTCGAAAGTGGAAATCTCTTCGGCTATGCAAGAACAAGTGTACCATGGATAGCATTGAGCGCTGTACAAAAAAAAACAAAAAAAAAAACAAGCAGTCATCAGGTTTTCTGTCGGAGAAAACGACTAGCCGATGTTGGAGAGCAGCAGTGGATAGAGAGGGCTCTACGAGATAATGGCGAAAGTCAGTTGCGACTAGTAACCACGCAGTGCAATAATAGTGTCTAGTTGGGAAACTCCAGCATGCACAGCCAACCTTACATTGGCGGAAATGGGCTATCACGGCAGAAGTCCCCTTTGTGTACAACTCGTCGCTGCTAAAATCCGATAACAGGAGCACCAAAACTGCACATTCGAGGACTGGATAAAAGCTGACTGGTCAGATAAATGGCTTTTTCAGTTACTATCCGCCAATGGACGTGGATGAATATGGCGTTAACAGCACGAACCGATGGATCCCAGCTTTTAAACTTTAACTCTACAAGCTGGTGCATGGAGGCGTGTAATTGTTTCGGGTCTGGTTTCGTCGTCGTAATGGTCTCGGGTCTGTTTTCCTTACACCTCTAAAACAGCATTTGAATGTCATGAAGTATCATTAGGCATCGTGACGTCACTGCTGACCAGGTGCACCCGCACATGCGCTATGTGTTTTCTAATGGAGAGCGCTTCTTGCATCAAGACAGTATGTGATGCCACAAGGCTCGGATCGTCAAGCAGTGGTTCAAAGAGCACGACAATCACCTCAAGTGTGATGCCACAAAGATAGAATCTTCAAGCAGTGGTTCAAAGAGCACGATAGTGACTTCAAAGTGTGATGCTACAAGGCTCGGATCGTCAAGAAGTGGTTCAAAGAGAACGACAGTGACTTCAAAGTGTGATACCACAAGGCTCGGATCATCAAGCAGTGATTCAAAAAGCATAATAGTGACTTCAAAGTGTGATGCCACAAGGCTCGGATCGTTAAGCAGTGGTTCAAAGAGCACGACAGGGACTTCAAAGTGTGATGCCACAAGGCTCGGATCATCAAGCAGTGATTCAAAGAGCACAATAGTGACTTCAAAGTGTGATGCCACAAGGCTCGGATCGTTAAGCAGTGATTCAAAGAGCACGACAGTGACTTCAAAGTGTGATGTCACAAGGCTAGAATCGTCAAGCAGTGGTTCAAAGAGAACGACAGTGACTTCAAAGTGTGATACCACAAGGCTCGGATCATCAAGCAGCGATTCAAAGAGCACAATAGTGACTTCAAAGTGTGATGCCACAAGGCTCGGATCGTTAAGCAGTGGTTCAAAGAGCACGACAGGGACTTCAAAGTGTGATGCCACAAGGCTCGGATCGTCAAGCAGTGGTTCAAAGAGCACGACAGTGACTTCAAAGTGTGATGTCACAAGGCTAGAATCGTCAAGCAGTGGTTCAAAGAGAACGACAGTGACTTCAAAGTGTGATACCACAAGGCTCGGATCATCAAGCAGTGATTCAAAGAGCACAATAGTGACTTCAAAGTGTGATGCCACAAGGCTCGGATCGTTAAGCAGTGGTTCAAAGAGCACGACAGGGACTTCAAAGTGTGATGCCACAAGGCTCGGATCATGAAGCAGTGATTCAAAGAGCACGACAGTGACTTCAAAGTGTGATGTCACAAGGCTCGGATCATCAAGCAGTGGTTCAAAGAGCACGATAGTGACTTCAAAGTGATAAAAAGCACCCAAAATCCCCAGATCGCAATCTGATTGAACATCTGTGAGATGAGATTGAGAGAGCGATTAGTTACAGTGATCCTCCTCCAGTGAAAATTCAGCAACGGATCGACGCCGTCCCATTCGCTGGGTTCAACATACCTATAGAACGGTATCAGGACCTCATTGAATCCATACCACATCGAACACAGGATGTTTTAAGGATATGGACGGCCGAACAGTTATTATCCAGGTGATCCTAATAATTTGCTACTTCAGTGTATAATCCGCGCTGGTCATATCATTGTTGCATTCCGTGCGACTCGTCCATTTGGAGAGGGGGTGATAACACCTCACATGCCTCATCCTGGACTCAAACTATATCAGTGATCAGGAAGTAGCGATTCTGAACACTGGGACACCTGGACGACCAGCTGGCCCTTCTTGGCCAGTCTATCTCTCGAGAAAGTTCTGTACAAAGCAGATGATCCGCATCTTGTTGGAGCAGGGTATCTGGTTGCGGCTTTAGAAGCTTCGTAAGATACATTGTGCAAGAATATCAAAGTGACTCCGATCTTCGCCATATTATTAAAAAAAGAAAAACAGGTTCATTTATGCTGTCATCCATTAAACATACCTGTCGTTGGCTTCTGTGATTCCATTTCTCTCACATTCATGTACAACCCGTTGAGGTTCAGAACACTATATTCGAGTATTCTGGAGTTTGATGTGGCTCGATACATGAATAATAATAATATTAAGGATATTTTAAATTAATTGGGGGCTGCACCTCTAGGCTCGCTACGCTCCTTTCCAGAGTACAGCTCGGGCCCTGCAGCCCGATTTTTAAGTATATCACATGAAATAAAAACTGGAAAATTCTGTTCTAACTTATCTTCTTCAGCTTAGCAAATCCTGTTTTGTATAAAAATTTTATTCTTTTAATTTTTTAGCGTACTGATTGTTTTTTTCCTTCGAAGTGGCATGGTTAAACAAACACAGTAAACATGTCACAGCTTTGCAAACATCATTTCGTCAGAATTGTCGACAAATGTGTTCGACTGTCTCTTTCCGGTGACGTCATCTGACGAAATGAAAATGTTCTTCCAATTGTTCAATACATTTTGGCCTGTATCGATTCCAAGATGGTGGCTTGTTTACAGTTTTTGTTTCGCTCCTGGTGAACTCTCGTATTTTTTGATGAACGTTATTCAATTTCCTTCTATTTTTATTGAAGGACTTTGCTCCGCAGCCCTTCCGAAGTTTCCGAGTTTTTTTTCTGTCGTTATTTTTTGAAAGGGCGGACTTTTGTCGTTTGAACTTATAACACTTAGTAAATTTACCACTAAGGAAAACAAAACCGGTGCAAAAAGCATTTTCGTAAGATGTATACATCTTACGGAAATGCTAAACCGTTAAACAACTGAGATAGCTTTACCAAAAAAAAAAAAAACATATGCGTAACAAATTCCCGGCGTCACCATGGCAGCAGGTCACGGGACCAGAACGTTCCTCTGCGGTTACCGCGAAGAGAGACAAGCCGTTTGTTTCTTTCCTTTGCGTCTTTAAAAATGCTAAAAATCAGAAAATGACTTTTTCTAAAACTTGTTTTTTGTAAAAAAAGGATGATAATTGTAAGTTTATGCTGTAAAAACTGCAATGCGTTATGATTTATAGTTTGCCATATATCAGTTTTTTTAAATGAATCCCATCCCAAAATAATTTAAAAATTAAATTTCTCGTTAACTAAATCGAAATTAAAAAAAGGACGACGAGTTGCAAAAATTCTGTATGCCTAGAAAGTTTCATGGTTCTGTTGCTGCCAGTGTGTCCGGAACGAGACCTGATAGCACTTTTTTGCTTACCTTAATTTTGAAATACAATAGCTCGTGAAGTATAGCCAAAATAGAAAAACGGTTTATTTCAGCGTATTCTCCAAACAATTCTCTACAAAAGATGTAAATTTCATATTTTTGTGTTCGATACCTTTTGCCCTGCGAGCTAGGAAAGCAAGAGTGTCGTGAAATTTCTAAAACAGCGGCGGCAGTTACTTTTTTAGAATAGAGAGATTCTTAAGCAATTAAGAAATATTCTTATCAAGAATTCTAGGAATTAGAGCAGTGATATGTAACGGGGAATTAAAAAGGCTATATCGCCATTGTTTTTTCTATTTCACATGTTGTGTATTGTAAAATTTTATTACAAGAAGGTGAATGTATGATATTTTTAAGACAAAAAATTCCTTCAGGTTGCAAAACTGCATTTAATGTGAACATTGCGTCTCTCTTTTCCGTTTTGTGACCAGAGGAACAACGAAGTGTCGAAGGCGAGCTGTTCTTTATCGTGAGCTAGTTTGCTTAGAACGCCGGCATCCATGGCGCAGTTAACACCGTAATTACCACCATTTGGCCGTCCTGGTGACTCGGTGTCCTAAAGATTGGCTATTGACCGTTCGCCCAGATGTGTCTAGGACTTAGTATCCTACTTGTCTTATGGAACTGGCCCTTTCCCTTCATTGAAAACAGTGGGTTCAAATCAGGGAAGGGAGAGTACTTATTTCTTTGTTTGTTTGTTTAGGGAAGAAGTTAACGACCACGGTGAGCAAATCAGTATGCAATAAGAAGTCGCCCATCCCTAATTTGGAGTCACCATTTCTAGGAAGGGAGTAGAACCAGTGCCATAAGATAAGCACTTCATCCATGCCTCCTCCAGAATTCGAACCCACACCCATTTCGGATAAAGAGTTAGAACCCAGCACTTCTCAATACTCGTCCACCGGAGCAGCTGTAGCCCAATAACACATACCTACCACTGAATTAGGAACTTTTATTCAATACCGGGTTGGACCTCCTTTAGCCCGAATTACAGCACGTATGCGGTTTGGCACAGATTCCACACGGTGTTGGAGTGCATCTACGTCTACAGTATGGCTCGGATTTTACCGAAGAGAACAGACAGTTATTTAATTAACTTTTTTTTTTTGATTGGAGGTTTAACGACCACCGTGAGCAACTCAATGGGCTATAAGCAGTCGCCCGTCCCTAATTTAGGGTCATTGGTTCCAGGGAAGGGAGGGAGCCAGTGCCGTAAGACAAACACAACATCCATGCCTGACCGGGATTCGAACCCGGACCCCTTACGGACGAATGATCAGAGGCCAGCGCCTTAGACCACTGCGCCACCGGGGGCGGCTTAATTAACTTTGCTTCCGGATCTGTTTTTTTAACATGTCCCATACATTCTCAATGGGGATCAGTTCCGGGATGAACCGTTGCTGAACACATCTTACGCGACAGACAGTAGTATTATCGTCCATGGGACAGCAGTCACCTGGTGGATAAAAAGTAAACACTGCAGAATGAACTTGATCGACAAGAACGCTCAGATAATCTTTGAAAGATACCAGACCTACCAGAAATATCCGGGAACCCATTCGGCACCAACAGAAAGTTCCCCACAACATGACACTACTTCCAGAACCTTGTGCTGTGTTTACAAGGCTAGCTGGGTGTATTGCTTTGAGGCTCCCCCGAACCCTCTGCCTACCGTCGGTACAGAACTAGGTGTACCCCGACTCGTTTGACCACATGACATTTTCCAGTCTACCAGTGTCCAGTCACCGGGTTCCTGACACTACTGTAGGGAGAAATTTCCGACTCTTTCCAGAACTTAGTGGTTTATGTACAGGCATACGACTGCCAAATACCGATCCCCTTCAATTGCCTGCACACAGTTCGCTAATGTGTGGGCCAGGAAAAGGCCTTCATCGAATTCTTCGGTCAATTGCTGCAAACATGAAATCCTATTTCTCCGTAGAAGCCATCTCAGAGATCTCATTCCTAACAGATTGTCGTCGCGCCACAGTTGCGCCTCTTATTCAAGCAATGGGAGTTATTTTTCCACTGATTAAAGACACGAGATGTCTCACTTTTTGAGAAGATCGTCGCTCCAGCCAAAAGGGAACCCACAATAAGTCCGTTTTCGAACCCCGAAAGCTTCTTTATTTTTCCCATTGTGATCAACACTACTGACAAGCAGCAGTCTTAAATAGTCACCTAGATCCCGTGATGACGCACGTGACAACGTATTTTGCATATACGCTGCATAAGTGACGTTTACATACATTTGCATAAACGTTTCTAATTCCGTGGCAGGTGTTAAATTGCTCCTGCCGTGGTCGATAACACCCATCCCCCACGTCACCCTTAAAATAATTTCCCCCATTCGATGCAGTGAACGGCGAAAATGAGGGATATTGTTAAAGATTTTCAGAATTGCGTTGCTGCTTTGTTACATATTTTTTGCTTTTGTTCTGAGGTTTGGCAAACACGATAGGTGGCTCTGACTGTAACAGGAAGTCTCGTGTCTCTAAATTGGGGACACTGTTTCCGGAAGGGGACAGATCGTCGCCATCGCGCAGGTGCACCACCCGTGGCTCATCTGGGACTCGAGAGAAGGCTTAACTCGGACGAACGATCAGGAGCAAGTGCCTCGGACGTCTCGGGAACCGGGACTGCTATTATTAACTTCCTATTTGACAGATGTTGTAATACCCACTAACAGGAAGAAATTAGTGAAAAACACCCCTTTAAGAACAACATATCCTCGGGTATTTTTTTATTGGAGGTTTAACGACCACCGTGAGCAACTCAATGGGATATAAGCAGTCGTCCATTCTTAATTTAGGGCTACTGACCCCAGCGAAGGGAGAGAGCCAGAGCCTTAAGACAAACACAATATCACGGGATTCGAACCCGGACCCATCTAGGACGAATGATGAGAAGCCATCGCTTAGATCACTGCGCCGCCGGGGTGGCAATCATCGGTTATTTTCATGTAAATACAAATGAAAGGATATCCTCCAAATTTCTGCTCTTATTTGTTTATTGCCACCATTTTATTAAGGTGATGAGTAAAGAAAGTCATTGCTTACGCACCTTTCAAGTGTATAGTAGAAGAAGAGGCAGCAAGAACAACTCACAAGAATTTTTACCCTTGGTTTCACAAAGTAGAAACGCCGGCATTCTACGACGCAATAATTCAAGTAAGTACGTGTCGCTAATACAAATAAATAGGTGCCCAGCATTAATCTAAATAAAAAGGTACAGCATTAATCAAAATAAGTGAGAGGAACGCTGCAGCTATGTGTATTCTGATTACAGCGAAGTTCACGGACGGGAAAAATTGCTCCTACAAATTAAACTTAGAGTATTCTATTCAGAAGGACATGTTGTGTCTCATTTGGAAGAAATGTTGGGTTAAGGTAAATGTTTACCGAATTGGAATAAAAATTCTTTTTTTTGCCAGTTTGGATAAGAGGCTTTTCTTAGATCCGAATGAATCTTTAATGGTGTGCCTAAGAAACTTCTGAAGAAAAGAATTCAAGTGAAAATAACAATTGTTTGAAGATTTTCAGTGGAAAAGCTAAGATTTTTTAATAGAAAATATCTTTCAGAGTAATACTAAAATCTCAGTAGAATGTTAACTCCAGTTAAGTAAGAAACCTGCTGAAGTATCTGAATCAGAAATTTTAATGATTTGAATAAAATGTTGTTTCAGAATATAGATTCAAACGGTTTAATGATTTCGACACCATTTTGTTTAAGAATATGTATCAAAATGTTTTGAGTAATTTTCCAAAAATCATTTTGTTAGCGGATTCTAAAAAAATATTTCGATCTTTTTTATGAACCCGAGTAACCATTGTTATCTTCAAATGAAGGAACAAATAGTTTAAGTGAAAATTAGTTAAATATTCAACTAAAGTTCTCAAAGAAATTATGTGAATTTAAGTGAATCTGAGCGAAAACTTAAAAATATTAAGGAATCAGTGAATGTTTTTTTCATTTCGATAAAAGTGCTGTTTCAGTATAACGTTGGTAGATTTGGATACGGTTTCGTCGCAGTGGCGTCGGGTCATTACGGACGTCCGGCGTGAGCTTGCAAGAAAATGAGAACAAAAAAATTGTTTTTCCTTTAAACTGGAAAAAATCCGAAAGAAATTCCGTATTAGTAACCAGTGCACAGATTTTTTGAACGCAATGTGAGCCACTACAATAGTTGAATAACTGCGTAACATATTACAGTCTGTCTTTCGGGGTTGCTCGCTTTTCTTTTTAACAGCAGAACATTTGCTATCCCGTCGTCCCATAGTGAGCGGCTGATTTTTTGTTTGTGGCGTTAATCGGTAAGGTTCGCTCGTGTAAGTAAAATGAAAAAATTAGATTTTTTATTAGAACATCCTTATACACTGGTGTGCAAAAATTAAGGACGCAGAGGAGAAATTAGCATAACAGCGGAACGAGCAGGCAGAACGGACCGAAAGACCACTCAGGAGATAGACTACTGTCCGGTACGGTAGGGCATGCGCATATATGCAGCATGACGTGGGGGGGGTGTTGGATAGGGGGAGTGTGTTGGATTGGGGGGGGAGTGTGTTGGACCGAATTGCTGAGCGTACACGGGCGGTGTACGCTCAGCAATTCGGTGAAAGATATTGCACGGTGTACATCGGTTTGAACGACGTCGGGTTGCTGCCACCGTGTGATATGGCCAACAGGCAATCCAGTAGACGACATCCGAGGTCACGTCATTGGGAAGTCAGAAGAAGGTCGAAGTGTGATTACTGTGGCCGAGGATTTCGGGATCGCTCACAGAATCGCTTCACGAGCTTGGAGAGCATTTCAAACGACAGGAACAGCTGTCCGAGAGTTTAGCAGTGGTCGTCCACGAGCAACCACGGCGGCGGACGACCAGTGTATTGTCCTACAGGCGAGAAGAGACAGACGGCAGACAGCGGGAGAAATCGCAAGGCACATGCAACAGACAACTGGACGTCTGTTATCACGTTTTACCGTTGCCAGGAGGATGCACAAAGGTGGCTTATTTGCACGACGACCAGTACGGTGAGCACCATTAACGCCTGCTCATCGGACACGACAGTTTCTGTGGTGCCAGGAACACAAGAACTGGACACATCAGCAATGGGGTCGAGTTCTCTTTACGGATGAGAGCCGATGTAGTCTGACGAGCGATTCTGGACGTATACACATCTGGAGAGAGCAGGAAACTCGCAATCAAACCTCCAACATCATCGAAAGAGACCGGTTTGGAGGTTGCGGAATTCTCGTTCGGGGCGGTATCATGCTTGGTAGCCGTACTGACCTCCACATCTTCCAAGGCGGTTCAGTCACTGGTGTCCGCTATTGTACAGAGGTTCGTCTGCATCACGTGCGTCTGTTTAGAGGTGCTGTGGGCCCTGAGTTCCTCTTCATGGACGACAACGCCACACCTCATCGTACAGTGGCTGTCGTAGAGCTGTTGGAGAGTGAAGATATTCAACGCATGGATTGACCCACAAGGTCCCCGGACATAAATCCAATCGAACACGTGGACCTTCTCGGGAGACGCTTGGCAGCACGTCACCAGCCGCCAGCAACGATTCCGCAGCTGCGATTGGCGCTACAAGAGGAATGGGCCGCAATGCCTCAACAGCTCCTTGACAATCTCGTCCTCAGCATCGACAGACGTTGTAAATCCTGCAACGCAGTCAGGGGTGATCATATCCCTTACTAAAGACTGGATTTTTATTGGCAGCTGCCTGTCACATGAACGTTTCTGTCTTCTGTCCAGTTGTGCTCGAAGCTACCTTTTCAATAAAGTGCCTTTGTATATTTTGGATTCTTTGTTTGGACGGTTTTGCTCACTTGTCCCATATTCTTACATCTTGGGGATCTTATGGTATTATTTGAGTCGATGTGGAGCACTTCTGTACGACGTTACATTCGAAAAACCGTCTCGTCCTTAATTTTTGCACGCCAGTGTAGTTTGTTAAGGGATGAAGAAAACAGAACGTCTTAGACTTTGGCCCACATCGACAAAATATTTGCCTGGTGCAAAAACATAAGAGTTGGTCAGAACATTTAATGTGGAGTGGTATAGCAAAATATCCTGGTTAACTGGAAACGACAGCAAACATATTTTGTTTGTTTATACTGTTTATTACAGTTTTGTTTCTACTGTTATTTTTCTTCCTCATTCTATGTGGTTAAATAAGATTTCAGCACGTGGCGTTTGGAAATCTCACAATCCACGAAAAGTTTTTTTCACAGCACGGAAGAAAGTTGAGAGCAATTTTAAAACTATTTAGCCCCGGATAAATGTTAGGTTACCCTAAGCCACTCTTTTTTACCGATACGTCCAGGAGATTTAACATGTATTCTCAAGACTTTACTTGATGAATGGATTTTTCAATAACTTGCCGATATCCTGAGATTGGTAACCACTGAATTTAAGAGAACAATTAGACAATACCTACGTTACACATGCGTGCATCATGTGTTTATTCTAGTAGCAACTTTTTAGTTAGGTTAAAAATAGTCAGTGGATTTCAGTTTGACAAATTCAGAGAATTAGAATAATTTTTAATGCATTTATTTTAGAATTTCTTATAAATAAATGCGGCTCATTAAAAGTGCACTTACTCATTGGAAAAATGGAAAACAGAAAATAGTGCTCATTACGTATTTTTTATCTTAGTAAATTATGCAATGAATACTTATTAGTACTCTCGTTTTATTATTATTTAGTCAGTTCAATTGTTTAATGGATTTTTCTTCTCGCTTTATTTTTTTGGATGTCACTTAGTTAAATAGACCATTTTTCTGTTTAAACTATTGTTATAAGGGTGAATATTATGTCAGGCCTAAAGGCTCGAATTCATTCCATCTTAAAAATTATGTAACTACATTTATTTAGAAACGGCAATGGAACAGCACCGATATTATTCAAACGAAATTTCTTGCTTTTGCGAAGGTAATGTTACTGCATTAGATTAGCAGCTCATCGCTCAATATTTCTCTTCAATCACTTTCGCATAAGCAGGAAGTGACAGTTTTCCGTATCTTTTCCAGTTTAATACTAGGATCAGCGTAGATTTAAATTTAATGATTTTGAGTTATCATCTCTTAAAACTATGACAACGCTTGCTTGTCTAAATCTTTGCATCTAAAGGAAATCAATGACGACCCAATTGCCAAATTCAAAATTCTATAACATTTATCAAGACCCTCATCCCTCATACTGAGCCATATAAATTTCTAGCACTGCGTTCCTATCTTAAGGGTATCAAGAGCTTCAGGGAGATAGAAGTGTTCGACAGCTTTGATTTCGTAACACACTTCTCTTAATCGATTTATTCTTGTAATCATCATCATCAACAACCATGGGAAAGATACTCGTAGGTGTCTAGTGCCATGGCGCACCAGATTATAATCGTCTTGCATTGTTTTTACTACAAGCGCATCGACAATCATCTGGTAAACCCAGTCAAGGGGGTATCCAAGGACAAAGTGCGTCCGGGGCCGACTTATAGAGAACCATCCACGCATTTGCGTCCCCAAATACGGGGATGCTGCGGAAAACCTCGAAAAACCGCAGACTGGAAGGCCAGCAGGACCAAGATTCGGACACTCTTCAGAAATGTTCACCTTCCACATAGTGTACAGCGACTTAACCAACTGCGCTATACCGGTGGTACTGTTGTAAGCCTCAAGAAATAATAATAATAATAATTAGTATAATTATATTTTATTTGTCCGACTGTCTATCCACACGATAACTCGCGTAAAAAAGTCCGATTTTTCGATGAAATTTTAGTATGTGGTAGGGGACAACCTGGGGACGAACCCTATTGAAAATGGGCGAAATGGGGTCAAAGGTCTATACATTTGAGCTGGATCCATTCCATCGCACTTATGCGTCATAACTTACGTAAAAATGTTTCGATTGCGACAAAACGTTAACGTGTTGTTCCGGTGGTATACTGAACCGATTCTGTTGAATATCATTGAAATTGGGTCAAAGGTCAGGACATAGGAGCTGGATCCATTCCATCGCACTTATGCGTCATAACTTACGTAAAAATATTTCGATTGCGACAAAACGTTATCGTGTTGTTCCGGTGGTATACTGAACCGATTCTGTTGAATATCATTGAAATTGGGACAAAGGTCAGGACATAGGAGCTGGATCCATTCCATCGCACTTATGCGTCATAACTTACGTAAAAATGTTTCGATTGCGACAAAACGTTATCGTGTTGTTCCGGTGGTATACTGAACCGATTCTGTTGAATATCATTGAAATTGGGACAAAGGTCAGGACATAGGAGCTGGATCCATTCCATCGCACTTATGCGTCATAACTTACGTAAAAATATTTCGATTGCGACAAAACGTTATCGTGTTGTTCCGGTGGTATACTGAACCGATTCTGTTGAATATCATTGAAATTGGGTCAAAGGTCAGGACATAAGAGCTGGATCCATTCCATCGCACTTATGCGTTATAACGTACGTAAAAATATTTCGATTGCGACAAAACGTTATCGTGTTGTTCCGGTGGTATACTGAACCGATTCTGTTGAATATCATTGAAATTGGGACAAAGGTCAGGTCATAGGAGCTGGATCCATTCCATCGCACTTATGCGTCATAACGTACGTAAAAATATTTCGATTGCGACAAAACGTTAACGTGTTGTTCCGGTGGTATACTGAACCGATTCTGTTGAATATCATTGAAATTGTTACAAAGGTCAGGACATAGGAGCTGGATCCATTCCATCGCACTTATGCGTCATAACTTACGTAAAAATATTTCGATTGCGACAAAACGTTATCGTGTTGTTCCGGTGGTATACTGAACCGATTCTGTTGAATATCATTGAAATTGGGTCAAAGGTCAGGACATAGGAGCTGGATCCATTCCATCGCACTTATGCGTCATAACTTACGTAAAAATATTTCGATTGCGACAAAACGTTGTCGTGTTGTTCCGGTGGTATACTGAACCGATTCTGTTGAATATCATTGAAATTGGGTCAAAGGTCAGGACATAGGAGCTGGATCCATTCCATCGCACTTATGCGTCATAACTTACGTAAAAATATTTCGATTGCGACAAAACGTTATCGTGTTGTTCCGGTGGTATACTGAACCGATTCTGTTGAATATCATTGAAATTGGGACAAAGGTCAGGACATAGGAGCTGGATCCATTCCATCGCACTTATGCGTCATAACTTACGTAAAAATGTTTCGATTGCGACAAAACGTTATCGTGTTGTTCCGGTGGTATACTGAACCGATTCTGTTGAATATCATTGAAATTGGGACAAAGGTCAGGACATAGGAGCTGGATCCATTCCATCGCACTTATGCGTCATAACTTACGTAAAAATATTTCGATTGCGACAAAACGTTATCGTGTTGTTCCGGTGGTATACTGAACCGATTCTGTTGAATATCATTGAAATTGGGTCAAAGGTCAGGACATAGGAGCTGGATCCATTCCATCGCACTTATGCGTCATAACGTACGTAAAAATATTTCGATTGCGACAAAACGTTATCGTGTTGTTCCGGTGGTATACTGAACCGATTATGTTGAATATCATTGAAATTGGGTCAAAGGTCAGGACATAGGAGCTGGATCCATTCCATCGCACTTATGCGTCATAACGTACGTAAAAATATTTCGATTGCGACAAAACGGTATCGTGTTGTTCCGGTGGTATACTGAACCGATTCTGTTGAATATCATTGAAATTGGGTCAAAGGTCAGGACATAGGAGCTGGATCCATTCCATCGCACTTATGCGTCATAACGTACGTAAAAATATTTCGATTGCGACAAAACGTTATCGTGTTGTTCCGGTGGTATACTGAACCGATTCTGTTGAATATCATTGAAATGGGGTCAAAGGTCAGTACATAGGAGCTGGATCCATTCCATCGCACTTATGCGTCATAACGTACGTAAAAATATTTCGATTGCGACTAAACGTTGTCGTGTTGTTCCGGTGGTATACTGAACCGATTCTGTTGAATATCATTGAAATTGGGTCAAAGGTCAGGACATAGAAGCTGGATCCATTCCATCGCACTTATGCGTCATAACGTACGTAAAAATATTTCGATTGCGACAAAACGTTATCGTGTTGTTCCGGTGGTATACTGAACCGATTCTGTTGAATATCATTGAAATTGGGTCAAAGGTCAGGACATAGGAGCTGGATCCATTCCATCGCACTTATGCGTCATAACGTACGTAAAAATATTTCGATTGCGACAAAACGTTATCGTGTTGTTCCGGTGGTATACTGAACCGATTCTGTTGAATATCATTGAAATTGGGTCGAAGGTCAGGACATAGGAGCTGGATCCATTCCATCGCACTTATGCGTCATAACGTACGTAAAAATATTTCGATTGCGACAAAACGTTATCGTGTTGTTCCGGTGGTATACTGAACCGATTCTGTTGAATATCATTGAAATTGGGTCAAAGGTCAGGACATAGGAGCTGGATCCATTCCATCGCACTTATGCGTTATAACGTACGTAAAAATATTTCGATTGCGACAAAACGTTATCGTGTTGTTCCGGTGGTATACTGAACCGATTCTGTTGAATATCATTGAAATTGGGTCAAAGGTCAGGACATAGGAGCTGGATCCATTCCATCGCACTTATGCGTCATAACGTACGTAAAAATATTTCGATTGCGACAAAACGTTGTCGTGTTGTTCCGGTGGTATACTGAACCGATTCTGTTGAATATCATTGAAATTGGGTCAAAGGTCAGGACATAGGAGCTGGATCCATTCCATCGCACTTATGCGTCATAACGTACGTAAAAATATTTCGATTGCGACAAAACGTTGTCGTGTTGGTCCGGTGGTATACTGAACCGATTCTGTTGAATATCATTGAAATGGGGTCAAAGGTCAGGGCACAGGAGCGATATTTATTCCACAGCCATTATCCTCATAACTTGACTAAAAATGCTTCTATTGCGACAAACTTTGTTATGTTGTTCCGGGGGTATACTGAAGGAATCAATAGTCAGGGTAGGGAGGAGGGTTTTTCTGCGCGCGATTTCTGGTATGTTGGAAAGCGTATCATAATCAATGTATTTCATGATTTTACTAACTTGTAAAACATATCGTGCTTATGTTATAGGCTTGTCCGTCCGTCCGTCTGTGGACATCATACTTCTGCAACTAATAGTCCGATTTAAAAAAATTCTTTTTGCATTGGGAAGCTTGAAATGTGAGAATGATGATCCTTTATTTCCTTTTTTTATTCGTTGCACAATTTCGCAGCTGGAGGGCGTAAATTTGGATGATAACGAATTCGAAATACATTTTATTCCATATAAAATGTATTTCGAATTCGATATCATCCAACTTTACTTTTAATGATATCAAAAAAAAATTACCGACGGAATTTTTCCGTCGGTCGTTCAAATTACTGAATGACCGACTGCAAAAATTCTTTTACCTTTCGATTCCATTTATGTCGGAGACTATTTGAGGCATAGTAACTTTTTTTCAAGTTACACATAGATTTTCTGCTAGGAGGCGTAAAAGTAACTTGCGTTTTTCTCGATATCTCTGCTTCTAAAACTCCGATTTGAAAAATTCTTGTTGCAGTGGATACAGCTCCTGATGGGGAAACCTTTTGGGCGTAATTTCTAATTTTTGGTGAAAAACGGTCTGGCCACCAGGGGGCGTAGATGCATATTTTATTTTTGTCAATATCTCTGCTTCTGAGAGTCATATTTGAAAAATTCTTTCTTTGTCGGAGAGTGTTTCCGCTGAGAAATGTTTTTCATATAAGTTCAAATTTTTCTTAACGAACAAGTCTGCCACCAGAGGGCGTAAGTTAGTTCAAATTTCTGTTTACAACAATATCTGTGGAACTAAAACCCCGATTGGAAAACTTCTTTGTTCGGCTACTAACTATGTAAACTCTGTGCGCGTATTTTCTTCCTAAAATAACGCACAATTTCGCCGCTAGGGGAAACACACGCTTAATCTGTTTTTCTCAATATCTTCTGCTTCTACATGTGCGATTTAAAAAAATCTTTCAACACTGGATGCTATTTACCTTATAGAACACTTTAGGATAGCATATGAGGAATTTTGTAGTTCACAGTTCTGTAGGTAGATGGTGTTTTTGTACTCCAGTTTGCAGCTGTAAAAAAATAAAGAAATTTCTTCTTTACTGTATGCCATTCACTACACTAGAGATGTGGAGCATTATTCTCTTTAAATAATGCTCATATTTCCAGCTAGTAAAGATCAACCTTTTTCTAGCTATTTCTGCTTCCGGGAGACGTATTTGGAAAGTTCTTTTTCCTTAGCATATCTTTTTGCATGTAGAATATTTTTCGCCCTTTTTAAACTTTCCCGTTATGCAAAATTCTTCAACTAGAAGGCATATAGGTATATAATGTTTCCTTGTCTCGTATATTTATTCTTAAGCGTTCGATTTGAAAATCTTTTTTGTCTCTGATACCTTCCTTGTGTAATGAGAAAATTTTTGTGCGCCATTTGTTTATTTTTGTTACATGCTTTTTAGCCGCTGGTGGAACTATTGCTTTCTAACCGGTTCTATTGATTTTGAGTGGCTTTGATAAATTTAGTTCTTGTCAGAACGGATTCAAAAGACGTGCTCATTACGACCGAAAATTCGGTGCCATCTTTCTTGTTATGAAATAAAGACAAAAAAATGTTGCACGAGCTATAGGAAACGAAAACCTCACGTATTCCAAGGCAGCGAAGCGCAATATGAAAGTTTAGTTGGACAGTTTCATCATTAAGAAAAATGCCTACAGAGAAGAACGCAATTTATTATTGCAAGGCAGAAATTTCAGAGAAAAAGTGCAAAATCGGAAGATGATGATGAAAGCAGTATTGTTGACCGTCAGATGCAACTGATTCAATCCATCATTTCATTTGAAGAAGAAACTTCAACCAATAGCAAATGGTTCAAAACAGCAAATCACAAAAAATGTAGCAACCCCATCCCAGAAGAGCCGACTCTCACTGGCAAAAAGAGAAAAAAATATATATGTATGGAATGAAGATTCTTAATAATATTATCGTGAAAAGATGGAAGACATACCTAAATGGCCCTCTGAGTGAAAAAGATCATTTTTCTTTTCCATCTAAAAGAAAACCATTGACGATCGGGAAGGACTGGTGAAATGAATTATTGAATTAAAATGTGAAAGATTTATTCTCGCTCAGTAAACAGGCTGCATTGACAACGATTTGACATTAAAATTAAATGCACACTAAGCTACACAAAGTCATAAGATATGTTTTCTTTGTCATGGTCAAAGCTGGTGAATGTCCTCAGAGGTCGTAAATTTTCTGCACTGTATTTGACCTCTATGCTCAACGGTACTACGTCTCCCGTTGCAAATTCTAGTGTCTAAACATTAAAAGAAAACAAATGGATGTAACATATGCAGATCTATCAAGATTAAAAGCTTGTCAACTAAACAATGCCACATGGCTTGCTTTCGTTTTCTATTTGAGTTTGGTCTTTAGTTTCTTTCTTTTAATGTTACATTTACTCCTTTTTTTCTTTTTTGTTTTTGTTTTTGGCACGAACGATACTCAAAGATTCTTTTATTTTGATCACTATCACTTCGTTAAGGAAATACACGAGTGATAAGCATGATAATACGTATAAACAGCAGAAGAAAAATAGCGTAAAAAAGAGGAAATCTCACATAATTGTTCCATTTCTCTTGTTTTTTTCTTTTTTGTTGGAAATTCGGTGCATGACTGCCACGTCCCATCCTGCGATTCGACACACAGTTTAATATGTTGCTTTTGCATGTATACAGTCAACCCCCCCCCCCATTTGTGCGAGTGCTCTGTTCTTCCGAAACTTTACGCACATTAAATTTTCGCACAAACGGAGCCCAAGAAATAACAGAAAATAACGGGAAAGGTTCAGAGATTGCTTGGAATTCCATTAGTAAATCTTTTTAGCACGGCTCTTGTAAAAAAAACAAATCTTGTTCATGTTATCACTTTGTCCTTCTGCCCGCCTGGGGACAACATATCTCTGCAACTGTTAGTCCGATTTCAAAAATCCTTTCTGCATTGCGAAGCTTGAAATGTGAGAATGATGGTCCTTGCACTCCAATTGTTTTTACGATGCACTATTTTGCCGCTAGAGGACGTAAGTGTAGATGATATCGAATTTAAAACACATTTTATTCCCATATATTTGCTTCTACAATCCGATGGGAGAAATGCTTTTATATTTCGATGCAATTATATCGAATACCATTGTAAGTACAGTCCCTTTTTCAAGTTAGGCATAGATTTTACGCTAGGGAGCCTAAGGGTAAATGGCGCTTTCCACTATATCTTTCTTTCTAAAACCACGATTTGAGAACTTCTTTTTGCATCGGATACAGTTCATGATGGGAAATGTTTGCATATAATTTCTAATTTCTGGTAAAAATGACTTATCCACCAAGCGTTTATTTCTGTTTCTGATGTATTTGCAGCAAAATCTAAGCTTCTGAAAATTCGATTGAAAACCTTATTTCGTGGACGTGTACCGCTCACCTCGGAAATCCTATTCAGAAAACCTTCTGAAAATAATGCATGATTTTTTCTGCTAGGCAGCGTAGATGCATATCTTATTTTTTTTCGATATCTCTGCTTCTAGGAGTCCCATTTGAAAAATTCTTTCTTTGTTGGAGAGCACTAGGGGGGGGGGGGGGTCATATTATTGTGATACGATTGCGTACATCCAGAAAAAAGTATTATAAAATTCAAATATAGTACAAATAAGGGAAATATCAGAGTCACGGTTTTGAACGAGGAGCTGTTAGTCCTGAAAACAAGATCAGTCTAAATATTGGGTTGTCGGAAAGGTCATGACGTATTTTAGCCATGTTTTGCAAAGGTCATTTATTGATAGGAAGAACAAAGATCAATCAATGATATAATGCCCGTTTTGTTCGATAACCTTTTGCCATCTTTCCGTGAGCTGCAGAATGCCTCGTTCATAGAAGGACCTGTCTTTCGTGGAGAAAAACTGTACGAGGTGCTGATTTACAGCCTCATCTGAATTGAACGTTATACAACGCAAGGACTGTTGAACAGAGCGAAACAAGTAGAAGTCTGACGGCGCAAGGTCAGACGAGTATGCTTGGTGTGGCAACACATCCCACCCAAGCTCCAATAATTTTTGGCGGGTGATCTAACTTCTGTGTGGTCTCGCGTTGTCGTGATGGAACACAGCATCTTTATGATGAACGAGCTCTGGACGCTTCTGGATGATGGATTCGTTCAAACTGTCCACTTGTCGACAGTACACATTTGAATTGCTTGTTTGGTTTCGTGGTAGGAGCTCGAAAAACACGACACCTTTAAAATTCCACCACACGGAGACAAGAACCTTCCGCTGATGAATGTCTGCTTTTGATGTCGTTTGAGGCGAAGCAGCACATCGGGACCAAGACCGTTTGCGCAGCACATTGTTGTACACAGTCCACTTTTCATCACCAGTTATCAGTCGTTTCAAAAAAGGATCGTTTTCCTTACGTTTAATGAGCATATCGCAGATGTTTATACGCGCCGTCAATTGAGTTTCTTTGAGTTCACGAGGAACCCACACATCGAGCTTGCTTACGTATTCCAGCTTCTTCAGGTGGTCGTGAACGTTTGAATAATGGATGTGCAATGTGTTTGCAATTTCTCGCGTGGTGTAACGTGGGGTTGACTCGATCAATGCCTTGATGTGGTCGTCATCAGCCTTGGTTGTCCTCCCGGACCGAGGAGCATCGTTGAGATCAAAATCACCAGCACGGAATTTTGCGAACGACCGCTGGCACTGACGTTCTTGTAGAGCATTATCACCGTACACTTTACGCAAATTTTCACAAGCTTGACGCGCGTTCTTCTCTTTACGGAAGTGAAACAGTAAAATATGGCGAAAATGTGCAGTTTGGTCTTCCATCTTCAACTTGATGTCAAATCTCCGCAAATCAACCAATTCGCTCACTATTCCTTTTAGACTGCAGCTAGAACTGACATCTGTCGAATTCCATAGCGATAAGAGAGCTGCGCATGCATCTAGTACTTCCAAAACTGCCCAACCGCCATCGGGTGCCAAAATACGTCATGAATTTTCCGACAACCCAATAGTAGAGAGTTAGACCAGGTGAAAAAATTTGCGTATTTAGGAAGTATGATTGACCGAGAGGAAAAGATTAAGTGGATAAATCAGTAAGCTAAGGAATTCAGCTGTCCAATTTACAGCGGCTTTTGGAGGATTTCCCAGGATTTCTGAGTTTTCGGTAGAGTCTGTTGTGAAAGTGTAATTGTTCGTACTCTGATGTACGGTAGTGAAACCTATGCACTCAAACTTGTGTACGAATGATGTGTACTTCTCAAGAAACATGTTATGTATACTCTAATTTAACCTTCCGTTTTAGTTTCTGTTTTCTTACATAAATTTGGTTTATTCTCGTTAAACATTTTTTAGTCTGAAAGCTACATTTTCTCTCTGGACGAATTTCTGTTTGCCCACCCTGAAACAGGAGAAACTGTAATTACGTAATCGACAGTTAGAGACAAGAACAAGTGTCTTCAGACTTCGAGAAGCATCATCATCATTGTCAACCATTATCAATCCACTCCTGGATGAAGGTCTGCCCTGGTTTCTTTAACAACGGTCTATATTAAGCCAATACCCTCCATGTCACTCCCGCATGCTTTCGAATTTCATCCAACCACCTTTCATGTAGACGTCTTCTTGGTCTTTCCCTGTCCCTCAGAATCCAGAGTAAAATTTCGGTTGACTATCTGCGGGCCGTCCTTCTGGCAATATGTCCATCTCATTGCCATTTCAGTGATTTTACCCTGATCATGATGTCGTCCACTCTTATCATTTTCCTTATTCACGAGTTCCTCTTCTTATCTTTCTTGGTTACAACAGGCATGCATCTCTACAGGCTTCTTTCAGTTGTCTGGAGCCTTTGTATGTCTTTTTTAGTTAAGGTCCAAGTACTGCATTTATCGGAAGGCTATATTAGCTTACCAATCTTAGAGGAGGGACTAATGCGTGATCTGTAATGACTTATGTACAACGTTTGATGGATGATTTACAGGCTTATGTTCAGTGTTACGAGAGAGAAGAGACATAAGTTTATTGCGCTGAAGGATTGTTCACGTATATTGTGATTGAAGTTATATGCAACGTAGCTTGTTGTGTTCCAACTTCGTGGATGGATAGTGAGTGACATGTACACGGATATAAAGAAAGTGGAAATTTGTAAGGATATATGTGATGCGTAACATCACAGCCTCTCCTTGACAAATGTCAACCCCGCTTTCTCGTGGTACATCCTGTTTCCACTAAAGGGGCTCTGACGACCGCCAATAGCGGTATAACTATACCATCGGGATTAGAGGAAATGCTATCCCACACTCACCAACCCGCTTGGCCAGCGTATTGAGTTATGGCCAAACCCCTCCAAAATGACTCCACAACTTAAATCTTGGCACTCAGTCTCCGGCAGCTGGAATGTACCTGGCCAAGCCAGCGGCCAGTGCGACATGAAGGCAGAGGGTGCTAAGAATTCCCGGAGGACCGGACTAGGCTGCCATCTGATGCTGACCATGGCTACGTACAACGGACGCTAACTATCTTCTGATTCAAGGCTTCTTGAATTGGAAGAGGAACTACAAAGGATCAAGTGGGACATCGTCGGGCTATATGAGGTAAGGAGAAAAGGAGAAGATCTCATTGAACTGAAAAGTGGACATCTCTTCTACTATCGTGGGACAGATACTGGCAGAACTAGTGGTGTTGGATTTATAATAAACAAGAAACTGAAGGATAAAGTTGTAGAAGTTGAAAGTTCCTCTGACAGAGCTGCACGACTCGTTATCCAACTCTCGAGAAGATACCAGGCTCAGATTATTCAAACTTATGCACCCACCACAAGTCATGCTGAAGAAGAAATTGAAGAATTTTATGAGGAAATTCGTGATCTAAATAATAAAGGTAAGCAGCACTTGAAGATAATTATGGGAGATTTCAATGCAAAAATAGGGCAACAGCAACAGAATGAAACTTCAGTAGGTAAATTCGGTCACGGCAACAGAAACCAGCGTGGAAATACTCTCGTAGAGTTTGCAGAGGCAGAAGGATTTTTTATCTTGAACTCCTTTTCCAAGAAAAAGCCACACAGGAAATGGACATGGAGACATCCAAATGGGACGACAAGTGAAATTGATTTTATTATGTGTAACAAAAATTCGTCATAGAAGACTGCAGTGTGCTAAACAAGTTCAACACAGGCAGTGACCATAGATTGGTGAGATGTAAGATGCACCACAGCACTAAACTCGAACGTAGCAAGCTCATAAGACAAACAAAATGTATTGACATAACCAACCTTAAAAAACACCATAATACCTTCAAATTGGAACTGAAGAACAGATTCTCTGCTGTAGAAGGCCTAACATTGGAAAAAGTGGATATTTCTGAAGTTAACAGAAAAGTAACCAAAGCTCTTATGGAAACAGCAACAAAATTAGCTGGGTCTAAGAACAAATTGTATGTGAACAAATTATCAGGAAAAACCAAAATGTTGATGCAAAAAAGAAGAGAGATGAGGACAACTAAAGAAGATGTGACTTCCAAAGTGGAATACATAGAGCTATGCAAGACAGTACGAAAAAGTATCACTGAAAACGTAAAGAAATTCAACTGTGAACTAGTAAGGAAAGCAATTGAAAACAACCAAAGCCTAAAGATAGCAAAGGGACATCTCAGTAAGGAAAAAAACAGATTATGGCACTGAGAAAAGAAGATGGTTCTGTAACAAGAAATAGAGGCGAAATTTTGACAAGAGTGAAAGATTTCTACTCCAAATTATATGAAAGGGATGATACATGTACTCCAGACATCATGAAAGGTACCAGTACCAGAGTTCTTCCAGTCCTTCCAGCAGAAGTTGCACATGCAATCAAGAACATGAAGCGGGAAAAGCTCCAGGAGAAGATGGAATTACTGTAGACATCATACAAGAAGCAAGTGGAGAAATCGAAACAGTACTCGCCCAAATTTTCACTCGATGCCTTAATGAAGGGAAAATTCCTGAGGATTGGAACAACGCTACAATGATCTTGCTACATAAAAAAGGTGACATTGAGGATCTCAGGAACTACAGACCTATCAGCCTCCTCTCACTGGTTTATAAAATCTTCACTAAAGTTCTTTCACACAGCTTGAAGGTGACACTGGACATGGCTCAACCGAGAGAACAAGCTGGATTCAGGAGTGGCTACAGCACAACAGATCATATCCACGTACTGAGAGAACTAATTGAAAGAGCGAGGGAATATGAACTTCCATTGTGCATGGCTTTTATCGATTATGAAAAAGCCTTCGATTCGGTGAAACCATCAGCAGTTGCAATGGCTCTTAAATCCTGCGGTATTGAAGATGCATACATTAATATTATTAATAACATCTATGAAAATGCAAGTGCAAAGATTCGGCTGTTTGAAAATACAACACACACAAAAATTGGAAAAGGAGTGATACAAGGTGACACCATATCTCCGAAGCTCTTTAATGCCACATTGGAAAATGTCTTTCAATCACTGAACTGGGAAAACAAAGGGATAAAGATTAATGGAGATTATCTAACCCACCTTCGTTTTGCTGATGACGTAGTCATTTTTGCAACTACCCCATCAGAGCTGCAGAGTATGATTCAGGAACTTGCTGACAAGAGTAAAGAAGTGGGATTAAAAATGAACTTTCAGAAGACAAAAGTGAAGTTCAATGCTTTTACAAGAAATGAAGATTTATCGATTGATGGAGAAAAGCTGGAGATAACAGACACATACGTTTATCTTGGACAGCAGATATCAAGTGAGGGTCACATTGGTGAAGAAATTAATCGGCGTACAAAACTTGCCTGGAGAGATTTTGGAAGAAACAGCATAATTTTCAAGAGCAATATGCCATTATGTCTTAAAAGAAAAGTTTTTGATCAATGCATCCTTCCAGTGCTTACGTATGGTGAAGAGACGTGGATCTTAGCTAAAAGAGACATACAAAGGCTGCAGACAACTCAAAGTAGCATGGAGAGGTGCATGCTTGGTGTAACCAGGAGAGATAAGAAGAGGAACACGTGGATCCGAAAAATGACAAGAGTGGAAGACATCATGATCAGAGTTAAATCCCTAAAATGGCAATGGGCTGGACATACTGCCAGAAGAACAGACCATCGATGGACAGCCGAAATTTTTGATTGGATTCCAAGGGACAGGAAAAGACCCAGAAGAAGACCACATGGAAGATGGGTGGATGAAATTCGTAAGTATGCGAGAGTGACATGGAGGAGACTGGCACAAGACAGACCGTTGTGGAGGAAACTTGGGGAGACCTTCGTCCAGCAGTGGATTGATAATGGTTGACAATGATGATGATGATGATGATATTATTATCATTGAATTCTTGATTCTTGAAGTGACATTTTTGTATTCAATTAAAGCCTTTTCAGCTATTAACATTTAAGGTATCCGGGTCAACAAAAGTACAGTGCGATAAGACTGACGAGCTCTGGGCCTGTTGTGCTTTGCCGTAAAGATAACGTAAAAATAACATACTGTTGTAGTTAAAGTTTATGTGAAAACTCCTCAGGGCATTAGCGTGCGGTTCAAATGAAAATAATAATTAAATATACTTTCACTTTTTTAACATAAAGCATTGTAAACACAGGAGTCGTTTGTATCTTGGAGATGAGTTACTGGATGTTTCTGGTAAAACGTGTTCTGGGCGTATGACGAATGCAGATATGAAGCAAAATGTTATTAGTAGGGTATACACCGATGAAAAATCACATAATGACAAGGTACCTAATAAGCTGCATGACCCCTTTTAGCCTGCAAAACAGCAGCCACTCGGCGAGGCATCGATTCGGTGAGGTGTCGATAGGTATCCTGGGGTGTCTACTTATAATGTCAACAGCAGGTCCTCCAGTTCCCATACATTTCGGGGTGGTGGTGATTCAGCGCGAACCCGCTTTTTCAAATCAAACCACAAATGTTCGATTGGTTTTATGTCAGGTGAATTTGGAGACCAAGGCATTAACAGAAAGTCCCTGGCATGTTATTCGAACAACTCCTTGACGATTCTGGTAGTGTGGCTTGGCGTATTATCCTGTTGGTAATGGCCATCTCCAGCAGGGAACGCAGCTGCCATGAGTGAGTGAACTTGGTCCGCAACGATGTTCAGGTACCTGACAGCTGTCAGGGATTGTGCTGTGGGGAAAGTGGGGCCTAAAGTGTCCCAAGAAAACATCGCCCACAACATAACACCGTCGCCGCTGTTTCAACCCAACAGTGCATCCAGGTGCCACAGTCTCCTTTGGTAATCGGCGTATCCGCACCCGGCAGTCTACATGATGCACTAGGAATCTGGATTCGTCAGACCAGGTCACTTTCTTCTAATAATCCATGGCCAAATCTTGATGATCTTGGGCCCATTTCATGCGTTGTTGGCAATGACGTGCAGTGAGCATTGGGACCCGGCTGGGTTTTCGGCTACGCTGGCCCATGCGCAGAAGCCTACGATGAACTGTGTCCTGTGACACGTTACCCTGATCATCACTGTTGTAGCTGCGGGTGATTTGTCGCACTGTGGTCCTGCGGTCGCTGTGAACAATGCGCGACTGTCTCTGCTCCCCTCTGGCATCAATGAGCTGGGGACGACACACTGCTGGACGACAGTTTATACTTTGGCCATCTATGCACCACTTTTGATACGTACTCACTACAGCGGCACGTGCACAACACATCGCCGTTTCCGAGATCGTTGTTCCGAAGCACCGTGCAATCACAACGTGTCCTTCATCAAACTCCGATAAATCGGCAGCTTTTTCCATTGTGACTCCGAACTCTCTTCTAACCGAAAGCCGGCCCTCTGCTTGTATATATACTGCTTTGCATTCGGTCTCCAGGCGCGCTCATTTCTCTGGAACGGGGGTGGTCATAATATCTTATCGGTGTAGAAAAATATTCTGACGTGGTTTGGTCATATGAAAGGAATGAGTAATGGGGTGTTATCTAAGAAAATGTATTCAGCTTGAGTGAAGGATAGAAAGAGGAAGGTCGAAGAAATCATGGGGGGGGGGGGACTTGATTTAGGAATGTATGCAAGACAGAAAGGTAATATGTATGAAGTACAGCAGGGGTCTTGTGTGTGAGACGTGTGATGGATGTCGAAGCTCGAGTTGTGTGCCAGAATCACTGTAAATTGAGACGTTTATACATCAATAGTAAGAAAATATCTAACACTATCAGTAATTAAGGTTCAGCAGGTGACATTCGTTTGAGCGGTAAATCCCTGAATTTCACTTTAGTGTAACGTATGCATGTATGTACGACGGAATACTATAACGCTGTCTATTTATACTGTTCTATAAAAGTAGGCATGTATTAGGGTCATTCAAATGAAAACGAGCCAACGGACATAGCAAACTGAGGAATGGGTTTACCGCGGCAGCGTCGACACAAAACGCAGTTGGCACCACTGTAGCGTTATGACGCAGTGAAATGTGGCGCAGCGATCACGTGACGACGAAAGCAGTTGGCCTTTGTACAGGAATTACAGGTGTTCTGTCCAACTAGTTATGATTGAAGCTTCGACCATATATAGTAATAGACAGCGTACTGGTAGTGGCTTCCACAGAGCCGCCGTGGTCCCAACATGAGAGTCGTCAGATCACGTGACATTAGGCAGCAGTGGTTGCGTGCTATCCAGTTTCAGTGCTTTCTTTTGACTTGACAGCCTACTTCTAAATATCCCCATTTAGTAAATCATGTACGTAACAAGAGCGTTTTTTAGGAATAATAAACCTAAGGATATTTTCACGAAGAAATTGTCATTTATAGAAATTTTATTGCAACCATTTCGGAGTTACAAGATGAGTCGTTAGGGCGAAGGAGGTCATTTGTTTAGTGTATTCTTGTATGAACCGGCTATGTTTGTACTTTATGTAAAGTGGTGTTCTCATTAATAATTTATGATACAGAGCTACAGTATATAATAATGTGAAAAATCCAGAAGTCTACTGTTAAATATTACGTAAAATATACGGAAATGCCGTTGCCGTACCCAGAGAAATTTTGCTTTTGTAAAATATGTACCTATATGTATAGATAGACTTTATTACAGGCCATGATTAGAATATTGCGATGAATATTTGTGAAAAATTTACAACACGTAAACTCATTTCTTAACGCGGATGATTATATTATTACTTTAATGGGCACACGTTTTCTCGATTGGGAATTGAACCTCAATATTGATTATTTCCTCTCGTACATGATAATCATTACTACATATATGGAAAACTCAGGCGGAATGGTGGCCCATACTAACCGTAATACATATTTACTGCAGATTGGAATCAAGTTATTACCATAGAGGCATGGAATCTGCTTAATAATTTAATTCGTTTCTCACTGGTTACAAGTTCTAGAATTATCTTTTAACATTTTTTACTAATATCCCGTGATATTTCCCTTTCCGATGTTGGAGCCATAAATATTGTGACGTCATTCGCAGTCTACCTGTATGTAAGGTTTATGGATTGAAGCAACGAACGCTGAACAGAGAGCGGTTAACCGGTTTTTAACCGTGAAAGGTTTCAGGCGTACAGAAATTCATCTTCGCATGAGTAACGTGTACAAAAACTGCATGCTTTTGTCACGTGTTAAACACTAGAGTAAGCGGTTCCAACAGGGGCGGTCATCGTTGACAGATGATTTGAGGCCAGGGTAAGCACACCGTGTGATCACCGATGTTTCCGTCGCTGAAGTGGATAGTCTCATTCGGGAAGACAGAAGAATCACAGTGGAAGCACTTGCAGACATAGTTGGAATCAGTGTAGGGAGTGTGCACACTATTATCCGGGATTGTCTGCAGAAACGGAAGATTTGCGCACAGTGGGTGCCACAGAGTTTGCAATCTGTCCAGAAAGGCATTGGTGTGTCCTTGAAACATTTACTGCGGTACCATGAGGAAGACCACCGTTTCGTCGACAGAATCATTGCTGGAATTGAAACGTGGTTCTTTCACTATCAACCTGAAAGCAAAAGACACAGCAGCCAATAGAAGCACACGTCACCTCCACCGCCGAAGAAGTCAAAGGGAATGCAATAAGGGTACGAAAGGTCACGAAAGGTCACGTAGACCTTCTTTTTCGCCGACAAGGCCACCCTGTTGATCGAGTTACTGGGCACACGTAAACGTTGTCCAGTATGCGGATACACTTAAATCTCTGCGAGCATCACTAAAGTCCAAGCAGACCTAGCTGCTCACCGCAGGAATCATTCCTCTTCATGACAACGCCTGCTCCTACACTACGAAAATCTTCAAGGATTAGTTTACCAAATTCAGGTGGGAAACACTCCAACATTCGCTATACAGCCTAGATTTGACCCCCTTGTGACTTTCAGATCTTCGGGAAGCTGAAGAATCTGCGGGGTCACAGATTTTACTCGGGTGCAGGACGCTGCTCGAGAATTGTTCCGCCAGAAACTCACCACCTTCTGCGCACGAGGAATCGAACGTCTAGTGTCACAGTAGTATAAGTGCCTTAATAGCCAAAGGGATTATTTTTAAGGTAAGTCACAATATCTTTATTACACCCCCTTTGGCTTGTTTTCATTTGAATGAACATTATATGAGAACACTCTACAAAACTGGAAAGTAAGGTGCAATTCACTAAAATGGGCATGTATAGTAGAATTTCATCGAAATGTATAATATAGTTCTACAAAAAATGGGTTGGTATCACTAAATTATGCGAAACTAAACATGCACGATACAATTCTACGCATTCTACTAGGCATGCATAGAACATTTCACGAAACAAACATGTACGATAGAAGTTTTAAAAATGGTGCGACTATGAAATGGGCATGCATAGCAGAATTTTTTTAAATGGGTGTGCGTGATGTTATTCCACATAACGGCAAAGGTATAACACAAATTTACGAAACTACACTTAAATGACAGAATTATGTAGCACTGAGTAACGTTTTACGTGACATGACTTAGAAAAGAAGTACCATAGCGATGCCGTAAGAGTCAAATAGACAACGGAGCAGCGACAAGCCTGCCGGCGTAGTTCAGCTGGGAGAATAGACTCTCAAGAGAAGGAAAAGGTGGGTTCACAATACCACCACTGCCAAAAAGGTTAAATATTATAATTGGGTGTGTATACACTCTGTTCAAAATGCCCTTATATTTTTACGGGCAAAAACCTGGAACTAGGGACCCGACAGTAATTGGTTAAATTATGACTCAGACCATATAATCTGGAACTAGGGAGCCGACAGTCATTGATTAAATTACGACTCAGACCATGTAACCTGTGACTACGGACCCGACAGTGATGGGTTAAAATATGACTCAGATCATATAACCTGTAACTCAGATCATATAACCTAATTACAGGTTTTATGATCTATATAACCTGGACCATACAACCTGGAACTAGGGACCCGACAGTAATTGGTTAAATTATGACTCAGACCATATAATCTGGAACTAGGGAGCCGACAGTCATTGATTAAATTACGACTCAGACCATGTAACCTGTGACTACGGACCCGACAGTGATGGGTTAAAATATGACTCAGATCATATAACCTGTAACTCAGATCATATAACCTAATTACAGGTTTTATGATCTATATAACCTGGACCATACAACATGGAACTAGGGATTCGACAGTTATTGACTTAATTATGACTCATACCATTCTACCTGGAACTAGGGATTCGACAGTGGTTAAATTATGACTCAGACCATAAAACCTGAAACTAGGGACCCGGCAGTGATTGGTTAAATTATGATTCAGACCATATAACCTGGAACTAGGGACCCGACAGTGATTGGTTAAATTATGATTCAGACCATATAACCTCGGTTTTTTTTATTGAAGTTTAACGACCACCGTGAGCAACTCAATGGGCTACAAGCAGTCGCCCGTCCCTAATTCAGGGTCACTGGTTCCAGGGAAGATAGAGAGCGAGTACCGTAAGAAAAACAGAACATCCATGCTTCACGGGATCCGAGCCCGGATCCCTTTCGAACGAATGATCAGAAGCCATCGCTTAGAACACAGTGCCACCGAGGCGGCCCTGGAATTAGGCACCCGACAGTGATTAGCTAAATTATGATTCAGACCATATAACCTGGTACTAGGGACTCAATACTGATTGGTTAAATTATGATTCAGACCATACAACCTGGAACTCTGACCATGTAACCTAGTTCAAGGTTGTATGATCCATATAACCTGGTCCATACAACCTGTAACTAGGGATCCGACAGTGATTGGTTAAATGTGACTCAGACCATATAACCTGGGACCAGAGACCCGACAGTGATTGGTTGAATTATGACTCAGACCATATAACCGGGAACTCAGACCATATAACCTAGTTCTAGGTTGTATGGCATATATAACCTGGACCATACAACCTGGAATTAGGTACCCCGACAGTGATCGGCTAAATTATGACTCATACCATACAACCTAGAATTAGGGACCCGACAGTGATTGGTTAAATTATGACTCAGACCATATTACCTGAAACTAGGGAACCGGCAGTGATTGGTTAAATTATGACTCAGACCATATAATCTGGAACTAGGGGTCCGACAGTGATTGGTTAAATTATGACTCAGACCATATAATATGAAACTAGGGACCCGACAGTGATTGGTTAAATTTTGATTCAAACCATATTTATGGTTGCATGGACCATCAACAATCACTATGCGAAAATCTTTCCAGTATCGATACCCGTAAAAAGGTTGCACTACATGTGTATTAAAAATTTTCAATGCATTAATATGGGCACCTGTCTTACACGAACAATGGAATTTACTGGGTTTTTCCTGGAATTTCAATAGTGCAGAATAATTCAAAACTAGGAATCTACGATATAATTATGCAACATTAGGAATATACAGTATGACAACATCTGTGAAAGAAAGGAAATCTGTCCTTTCCGTGACTCGCACAGAAGAAATTGTTTTTGATCGCATGGAAATTAATTTGTATTCAATGAATAAATCACATACTAATAAGAAAAAGTCTGATAGTTTCGTAGAAAATTATTTTAGGAAAGTGTTAACCATGTAAGTTTTTGAAAACTGCGTTTTCCTAGAGATGGAATTGAACTCGCATCTCCTGACGTCTTCGGGGAAAATTAGATGCTTATGATTCCGGTTATCACCCCAGAAAGTTCAACTCAAAATTCTCTTGAAAAGTTTGCCACATGGCTGACAGTTGCGTTTCTTCACTGTACACAAAAAATCAGAGAATAAACTTTCTTTAGGCGGAAGAATTAATCCTTTCTTTACATCTACAAGAACTTTTGTAATTAAATACCCGCTGTACTGCACCAAAATTCGGTAACAGTTCTGCTCACCTGTGAGGGCATATTTCATATATATGCAGTTCAGAGCACAAACATTGTCTCGCTCCATAAAGAAAATTTTGGACATTTTGAAGCAGATTTTGCAAAGGTATTATCGACATGATACAAAGTGTTGTTTGAAATCCTTTAGTAACATGAACTTACAAAACGACAGTACGTCTGAAATTTGTGGGATTTCATTATGGATCTTATGCAGTATCGAATTGTAATTCCCAAACGGAAAGATTTCAAACTGATTAAAAATGAATCATTACATTGCGTTCGTATTCAGTTTTGATCACAAATAAAATTTTAAGCCTTCATGTTCACTCCGCTATGAAATGTGAATGAGATTATGCGTTCTGAAATTATGCCATGTGGTCAGCTTAAGGGAAAGGAGTGGGGATCTAATGAGGATTTCACTGCAGCTTACACCTCGACAGTTTTGATCAATATTGCATTACTGCGCGCCAAGCCGTTCTTCACAAAAATCAAAGGACCCATGCTGTCCCCAGTCGAAGAGTCTCTTAGTCAATGAATGAAACTGGGACGTCCTGATCACCCCCTACGTCAGGGATTGAACTCGCCCACGTTAGCATTCCCTCACAGGAGAGATGGCGCTGCTGTCGGCTCCGCAGGTTCCCGCATCACGTGGGGATGCACTCCAGCATCCGTCTCATCTTCCATCCTCATCTTCACCTTCCGGACGCCTGTTCCAGAGAAATGCAGAAGAGGAGTTGTGTCTTCATTCAGCCTGTGATTTGCCGGCTTTTCGAGAAGTGAGCACGTCGAAGAGAAGTGTTCGTGAAATGTAACATTTCCGTTGCAACCAGATGGGTTTAACTGGTGCGGTCTAACAAAGATATCACTGGTAAAAAAAATATCAAACAGATAATTCAACGTGGGTTCATTACTGTCAATCTAACCGCGTGCATTGCTGAAAAGGAGTTACTTAATGCACGAAATATAAATCATTTGAGAGAAGTTACTATAAATTTAACTCACTTATCAACCAGGAAAGGCTATCATGATATAGCACGAAAGTTATTTCAGCTATATGTAGATATATATAAAAACTGGTGATAAAGAAATTGCAACAGTATTTCAAAAAACAATATAGTAGCTGAGGATCTTGCACATGGCTAGGTATGCTACCGTACAGACAAAAACAAAAATCATTATTGATTAAAACGATTATTGTAGAAATGATTATTGGATAACAGTTTAAATAATTTGATTGATCAATCGAGCTCATACAGAAAAAGTGATGTAATGTGGAGAGAGAAACCTTTTTCTGGCTCTGTGACGAAACTCTACTCGTGGTAATTAAACATTTGCCTAATGCTCTAAACAGCTTAACACCCGAAATTTGTGAAAACTAAAGAAACCGCATGTTGAGGAAGTTTCTTGAATAAAAATTATAACATTTACCCATCCACATTTAATGCATCTGACCAGAGTTTCTAAGACATTGTCAATGTTCTATGGAACTTCAGTAATGACGAAGGATATGTGAAGATAAAAAAAAAGAAACGAACTTTAGGGTAATCACAAGATCTCGGGAAAAATCAGGAAACTTCTGTGACATCACTGAGATGAACTTTATACAAAATCATTTTCGATACTGACAGTGAGACTATTTGTACTTCTAGAAATACTTTTCCAAACAATGCAATTCAATATCGCAGGATATGACTATGCTTCCGGGACTATTCACGCCTAAAGCTTAAAAAGTGTTGAACTCAGTAAAGGTAAGTGATCTTACGTATTTATGTAACTTGTAGCAAGAGAAACCTTTTCGAAATGTTCGTTTTAGTATTAAAACTGTTTTCTTTATGGTGTTAAACAGAGTTCGGTCTTAGGGTCATTACTATTTTTAATTTATGTTAATGATATTTTTCATGTTCGTTCCTGTGCGTACACGCTCGTTTTTGCTGATGATGCGGTTTTTTTTCGATCATGCGGTTTTTTTTCTCGATCATGCGGTGTCTGACTTAGTATCCCGTATTAACCACGCCTTACAAGAATATCAGACTCGGTGTCATTGCAATTTGTTTACTCTTAATATCACAAAAACTAAATGTATGTTTTTTTTCCGGCCGAAAAGGTCGAGTTGAGGCTCTACCGGAAGCGATTTTGAATGATATTCCTCTGATTTTTCAAGATTGGGTTAAGTTTTTAGGTGTCTTGTTTCAGAAGAATTTAAAGTGGGGTGCCCATGTTGAAGTTATTTAGCGGGACTTGGGGTCTCAAATAAAAGTTTTATTAGAGTCTCCAGTTTGTTACCATTAAATATTAAAGTAACGCTCTATTATTTTTTTATTTACACTTACCTGTCTTATTGTCTGCTTCCTTGGGGTAGGAAAAGTAAATGTAACATTATTAGAATACAAAAAAAAATCGTTCTTTTGTTCAATCTACTGCAAAATGTAGAAATCCTGTTCAGACGTTATAATAATTGATCGTTGAACGATCATATTGTTATCGACTGATGTTGTTAATGCATTAGCGTGTTTATGCCAACAAACATCTCAATTTAATAAATTTATGTTATCATGGAAATAGTTATCAAACTCGTGGTAAGATAACTTTTTAATTCCAAAAGCTCGTACTAATTCTCTTTATTTCAATGTTAATATTCTTCGCCCCCGGCTCTGGAACGGGTTGCCGATTCATATAGAATCACTTGCCAGTTTTGTATCGTTTAAGAAAACACTAAAAGAATATTATGTTAGTAGTTAAATTTGATTACATTTAGTTATATTGTATTGCAAATGTGTGTATGTAGGATGAAAACTATGTAATTACTTGCCTTGACAATTTTCTGATTTTAAGGGACAGGAGCTAGTCAGGCAAATATTAGTTAAATAACAACGCAAGGAACTGTACACCAACTATATATAAGATAGTACAACTATACTAGTTATCTGAATTTATTGGCGTAGATAAAATCAAGGTTTCCAAGCTTTCGCGCATCAACCAGATGGCTTTCTCAAGGAAAGTAGACAGCAAATTGTCTACCTTCTTTGAGAAAGCCATCTGGTTGATGTGCAAAAGCTTGGAAACTTTTATTTCTATTCTACACCAAGAAATGTCGGATCACTAGTATAGTTATACTATTTAAATACAATTGGAGTATTGTTCCTTGTTATTAATTACTTACCCTGTCATTGTTAAAAGCAAAGTTGGCTGTAAAAGTGTATATAAAACCGAAACAGCTGGAATAAAGGAAGTAAATCCAGATGTTATAATATTAGTTTCCTTAACTTAAGATGCCATTTATACTGAAACTAACTGGAATGAAGCTGAACATTTTTTTAAAATTTTGTCAGTTGATGGTAAAGTTCTTTACAGTAAAGATTCATAAATTTCTCTCATATTTACAAGTCCTGATCTCCCTCTGTATCTCACACTCTCTTGTGAATCAGTCTTGAAACCTATCTAATAGGTACATTTTAACATTTTCTTTGATCTGGCAAACACTTGTATAAAAAGGATTGAAGAAATACTTAAAAACTTATTTTTTTTTAAATTAATATTTATGTAACTTTACCATGTTTTTCTACCTTCCTTGAGAAAGCCATCTGGTGGATGTGCGAAAGCTTGGAAACCTTGGTTTTATCTACGCCAATAAATTCGGATAACTAGTATATTTGTACTATCTTACAAATATTAGTTGTTCTCCCTGGTTCCCTGTTATGTTGCTACGGAATTAACTACTTGTAACATGGCTAATAAATAAATAACCTTTCTCCTATGCTTTGCCAATTCAAAAATAAGATGCTCAGTAAAACTGCATTTTCAATTATATATTAAAAGATTTGTAATTTCCTTTGATACGCGCACAAATTTACAGCATTGATATCGAAAAAGTTATAACAACAACTCGGAAAAATATGATTGCCATTTTATCAAACGCTAAAGCTTGTGTTACGTAATAAACGTGTTATTTTGTATTTAAATAGCTGTATACTGAACGGTTCTAAGCATGAAAAAACATAAAAAAAAGACATGTTTCTAACACGTTTTTAGCAATGCATAAAAGATTCAACTTTAACGTAAATCTGTTACAGAGCTGCCGAAATACAACGAACTAGAAATAACAATGCATACCAGCCGAAAGGAAAAGATAGTCTGATTTACAGAATGTTTTTACGTGTAGTCCATACGGAATAGCAACCACAAATACCAGCCGAAAGGAAGAAGAAATAGTCTGATTTACAGAATGTTTTTACGTGTTTTCTTGTCGTAGTCCATACGGAATAAACAAACAAGCAACCACAAATACCAGCCGAAAGGAAGAAGAAATAGTCTGATTTACAGAATGTTTTTACGTGTTTTCTTGTCGTAGTCCATACGGAATAAACAAACAAGCAACCACAAATACCAGCCGAAAGGAAGAAGAAATAGTCTGATTTACAGAATGTTTTTACGTGTTTTCTTGTCGTAGTCCATACGGAATAAACAAACAAGCAACCACAAATACCAGCCGAAAGGAAGAAGAAATAGTCTGATTTACAGAATGTTTTTACGTGTTTTCTTGTCGTAGTCCATACGGAATAAACAAACAAGCAACCACAAATACCAGCCGAAAGGAAGAAGAAATAGTCTGATTTACAGAATGTTTTTACGTGTTTTCTTGTCGTAGTCCATACGGAATAAACAAACAAGCAACCACAAATACCAGCCGAAAGGAAGAAGAAATAGTCTGATTTACAGAATGTTTTTACGTGTTTTCTTGTCGTAGTCCATACGGAATAAACAAACAAGCAACCACAAATACCAGCCGAAAGGAAGAAGAAATAGTCTGATTTACAGAATGTTTTTACGTGTTTTCTTGTCGTAGTCCATACGGAATAAACAAACAAGCAACCACAAATACCAGCCGAAAGGAAGAAGAAATAGTCTGATTTACAGAATGTTTTTACGTGTTTTCTTGTCGTAGTCCATACGGAATAAACAAACAAGCAACCACAAATACCAGCCGAAAGGAAGACTAGAAATAGTCTGATTTACAGAATGTTTTTACGTGTTTTCTTGTCGTAGTCCATACGGAATAAACAAACAAGCAACTCACAAATACCAGCCGAAAGGAAGAAGAAATAGTCTGATTTACAGAATGTTTTTACGTGTTTTCTTGTCGTAGTCCATACGGAATAAACAAACAAGCAACTACGTTCATAATGTTGTACCGTATCTCAATTTAGGTTGGATTAGGTCACAGACATGCAAAAAAGAACAAATTGTAAAATATTTAGTGGCGTATTTAAGCATTTCAAAACATATAACTTTTTTTATATCAAGTAAAAACATGACTGGTTTGTTCTTGTTGTAAAGGCATGCCTATATCTCAGCGCAGCATGTTCCACTGAGATATTTTTCTGATTTTTTTCTTTACTGAACGTGAAGAAATCCATTCTGTATAACCACTACTACCTCTATATTACACCCTTTCTCTCCCGATATTACCGTCTTGCACGTAGGCATCGTCTCCATGACTCACACGCTGTTTCATGCAGTCACCACCTGTGATTCATCTTTTTCATCCACTCTTCTATCTTTTCATTGCATACATTTTCATCACCTTATAACCGTTTTAATATGAGTTTAAAATGTTTTTCTTTAATTGGGGTATTTTTCGTGTGAGATAAACCGGAATGTTGGATATAAAAGTATCAATGCATCTACAAAAATAATTAATTTCAATCTCTTTGATATCGAGAAACGCATTCATGTTTTCTCATATGGTATTCATACATTACATTGATTACATATCATAGAAAGCTGTCACACCATTTTCCTGTTTCCGATAGAAAATGTGTTGCACTATATCGCAAGCATTCGCGAATGCGAAAAATTGAAATTTCACGAAACAAAACGAATGAGATTTCCAAAACATGAAAATTTAGATAACTTGCTAAATGTAAATATATACAAAAGTAGATCAATACATAAACATATCTGTAGATGATAGATACCTCCAAGAACAATTACACTGTGATATCTTTCATCTGTTTCAATTTGATTCACAAAATTCTTCTTGTTTTTCTGTGCATTATATTTTCAGAACTTTTTGATTTTATTTTATGCTATCGTATAGTTTCCTCAGATTGCTTTCCATTTTGCGTGAGTTTGTAGATTCCAATCATTTTTTTCAGCTAAAATATTCCTGATACATTTTCTGCGACGCTATTAAAACTATTTTATTCTGAATAAATTTTAAACTATCCGCCGATAATTTTCGTTAATCTTTAAGGGTCTTAACAACTTTAGAAATTGCTCCAATTACAAGCTGCTTATGTTTTTTTTCGTTCATTCATATATTATTAAGACAATCTTTAATACTGTCAATTATGTTTTCAAAGCTAACTTCAAATATATAATTTCATTTTCTTCCCAAACACATTGGGTAAATCAAATCCTTTTTCCTTTCATCTTACGGGTTTAACTGAAGCTAACGAATTTTACTTTTTTCAATGCCTACTGGTTTAATGAACCCTAATAGTTAGTGTTTTAATCATTCCCGTTGTAGAAGCTGTGTCTCCAAACGTTATCGTCTTAAAGGTCTAAAATATTTTGTTGAATTAAAATCTTACTAACCTTTAATACGATCTTCCTACATTTCATTTTCAAAACTATTCCTCAAATTAAGCAAAAGAAAAAATATATTTCGATTGCCCTTCTTCTAGAATATTACCACGCATTTTTGTGTTAGTAATCTTTTCACCATAGCTTTAGAGCAAATTTTGCAACTCTGCGTCTTCGATTCTACTTATTGATTAATATATCATAATTGTTTAAAAACTTTTGCCTTTCGTAACCTACTTTGCTTCATTTGAATGTGCGATGTATTTGTAAACATCGCGTTGTATGCTAAGACTAATATTCACCGATTGCGAAAGTGTTCTTCACTTGTCTCATTAGTATTGGAACAAGACATAAAACAACAAAGAATGAAAGAAAATGGTAAAATGAACACATTTGCGGATCCGAATTATTGAGAGCAAGTCTGAATTATAGACTGACATTTTACTTCACTTTATTTCTTTGAAACTGCAGATTTTACTAACGTTTCTGATTCTTAATTCCGGTGAGGCATGGATGTTGTGTTTGTCTTACGCCACTGGCTCACTCCCTTCCCTGGAGCCAGTAGCCCTAAATTAGGGACGGGCGACGGCTTATAGCACGTTGAGGTGCTCACGGTGGTCGCTAAACCTACAGTAAAAAAATTCTCAATTCAGGAAATACCTCAACTTCTTTAAATATCTCGAACGGTAACTGACTTGAGTTTACTAAAATACTGGCCGAAGCATTTTCCTTGCTTCATCAGGCGTTGGGAATGGTTACACTGGAAAGAAATGGCGTCCAGTCTTCCATGAAATGTGTGATTAAATCAAATGGACGCACATTTTTTGATGATTTTAATGTCATGGTTCCCTTACTAAGTCGTATTGTTACTGCAGACATCATGCGATACAAATTTAATTATGTTTCAACTGTCACTTAAGATTACCTGAGCTAAAATTAGGACTTATAAAAGAAACTGCCAATAAAAAAGTTGATCAATATAAAATATAGTGTCACCATTTAAGGATTTACACCAGAACGAAAAAAATAAGGTTGGCTTTGAAAAAATTTGCAAAACCGAAAATTGTGCTTCAACGTAAGAATTACATTGTCATTAGGAAGTCATGTTTAATAATAACTCTGAAACGAAAAACGGAATGAAAAAGAAGCCAACGTATCTTAGCAACTAACTGAAAGTATTGAATGAGTTGTCTTACGAAAATGAGGGTCTTGCTTTGAAGTGCTTTGATTGTTTTATAGTTGTAGTTAATAAACTAATTAATTGCTAAACTGTTTGAATACGTAATACACTAAGTAACTATTTTGAAATAAATTTGCCAGGGTGGAGAGAACTACGTAAACTTTAACTGTTTATGGTACACAAAGTATTACCACAAATACACATTTAGCTGACAATCATGAAGTAGTTAATCAGTATTGACACTCAACAGCAAACTCATGTTTTTGTCGTAAACATAGCAATCTCCACCATATACCTACAGTACTTTATCCATCTCTACCATATACAGTGGAACTTTGGTTGTACGTTTTTCTAATGAATGGCCTTAAAAATGTGTGAAAGTAAAAATGTATAAAAGAAATTTCAAAATATTAAAAACTGTTGTAAAATCTTGAATGAAGAAAAGGAAGAAACAACACAAATTTTGATTATGCTGATTTGTAAGGTAAGATATACACTGGCGTGCAAAAATTAAGGACAAGACGGTTTTTCGAATGTAACGTCGTGCAGAAGTGCTCCACATCGATCAAATCATACCATAAGATCCCCAAGATGTAAGAATATGGGACAAGTAAGCCAAAACCGTCCAAACAAGGAATCCAAAGGATACAAAGGCACTTTAGTGAAAAGGTAGCTTCGAGCACAACTGGACAGAAGACAGAAACGTCCATGTCACAGGCGGCTGCCAAGAAAAATCCAGTCTTTAGTAGGAGATATGATCACCCCTGACTGCGTTGCAGGATTTACAACGTCTGTCCATGCTCAGGATGAGGTTGTCAAGGAGCTGTTGAGGCATCGCGGCCCATTCCTCCTGTAGCGCCAATCGCAGGTGTGGAATCGTTGCAGGCGTTTGGTGACATGCTGCCAAGCGTCTCCCGAGAAGTTTCCACACGTATTCGATTGAATTTAGGTCCGGGGACCTGACGGCCAAATCCATGCGTTGAATATCTTCACTCTCCAACAGATCTGCGACAGCCACTGTACGATGAGGTGTAGCGTTGTTGTCCATGAAGAAGAACTCAGGACCCACAGCACCGCTAAACAGACGCACGTGAGGCAGGAGAACCTCGATATAAAATAGCGGACACCAGTGACTGAACCTCCTTGGAAGATGTTGAGGTCAGTACGGCTACCAAGCATGATACCGCACCAAACGAGAACTCCGCCACCTCCAAACAGGTCCCTTTCGATGATGTTGGAGGTGTGATTGCGTGTTCCCTGCTCTCTCCAGATGTGTATACGCCCAGAATCGCTCGTCAGACTAAATCGGTTCTTATCCGTAAAGAGAACTCGACCCCATTGCTGATGTGTCCAGTTCTTGTGTTCCTGGCACCACAGAAACCGCCGTCTCCGATGAGCATACTTAATGACACACATCGTACTGATCGTCGTGCAAATGGAGCGCCTTTGTGCAGCCTCTTGGCAACGTAATACGCGATAACGGACGTCCAGTTGCCTGTTTCATGTACCTTGCGATTTCTCCCGCTGTCTGCCGTCTGTCTCTTCTCGCCTGTAGGAAAATATACCGGTCGTTCGCCCTCCGTGGTTGCTCGTGGACGACCACTGCTAAACTCTCGGACAGCTGTTTCTGTCGTTTGAAATGCTCTCCAAGCTCGTGAGACGATGCTGTGAGCGATCCCGAACTCCTCGGTCACACTAGTCACACTTCGACCTTCTTCCAACTTCCCAATGACGCGGCCTCGGGTAAAGTCATCCAGATGTCGTCTACTGGATTGCCTGTTGGCCATATCATACGGTGGCAGAAACTCGACGTCGTTCAAACCGATGTACACCGTTCAATAGCTTTCACAGAACTGCTGAGCGTACACCGCCCGTGTGCTTTATACCTAACCAACACACTCCTCCCCCACGTCATGCTGCATATATGCGCATGCCCTACCGTACCGTACCCTAGTCTATCTCCTGAATGGTCTTTCGGTCCGTTCTGCCTGCTCTTTCCGCTGTTATGCTAATTTCTCCTCTTCGTCCTTAATTTTTGCACACCAGTGTACATACATGAATACCCCGTTTTCTACCTTGAGCCTATTAGACTTTGTATTATTTCTTTTTGTAATTTCATCGTAAAAACTGGGTTGAAAAATTCTCTACAATTTCATACTTTCAATATGTGAAAAGAAATCATACCTTTGAAATGCATGTAGTAATTACGAATACGATTTTTTATATTCAATACCAATATTATGCATTCTTTAATTATGAGCATCGCCCTTTTCAAAGCAGTTCGTGAATTACCGTAGTTGATTTAGCATTAGCGCCGATCAAGATATTCACTAACTTTATGCTTGTTTCAAGTTTCTTGAATTCAGAGAAAAAAAAGCGAGCTGTGAACGTTATTAAGTAAATTTGTTTTAGTTGTATCATATATTTCATGGCTGGAAGAAACGCTGTCTTCATTCTCCGAAAGCTGTGACTTACGCACAAGAGAATCCAAGAACTGTGTGTTTTTGATAATCTGAAATTCAAAATTTAAGTACATCACAAAAGCGTATGAAAGAATTACGTATAACCGATAGAAAGTACAGCAAAATATCGAAACTAGCCCAGAATTCCATTTAAAAATGAAAACGGAATAACCGCGGTTCCATTATATCTACTACACGTTTCTCATCTCTCAGCGCACAACACGCTCATATTTGTTTTTTACTTTTATTTGACCCAATTGCAGCCTTGCCCAATCGTACAAATGTTTGGGGAAGTAATGTGCCGTTCAGTAAGGAAATCTTTAACATAAAAGTAACGATATTTACATAAGAAACAGAACTCAAGAGGAAGGTTAAATTAGAGGTGTGTACCACATCTTTCACAGGATTAAAAACATAAGTGGCTCGAAAAGTTTTGCCATGGCGACAAAAACAATTAATAGAAATGTAGTACAACCATTTGCCAACATATTGCGACAGCCTACGTGCCAATCTGATGGAACATCTTTGGTGTTCAGAAGATTTACGTTTTGCTTAAGTTCTGCTGAAGTATTGGTTTAGGCATAATGAGTATCATCTGCCATTTTGCGTGGATTGAATGTTAGTTGATCTAGAGTTTTATGTCCTGCTCGAATTTATGCCATAAATTCTTCACGGGACTGCTGTGTAGGAACTGAAGTAAACAATAAAACAGAAAAAGTGTATTTGTATTCTTAAAACACTTCAAAACAATATGAGAACTGCGGCATGGCGCAATTTTGGTCCATAAGTATCCGTCACAAATGGGAAGGGAATCAAAAGTGAGCAAGGCCCAATAAATGTGGTCAACAACGATTTTTAGTTACTCTTAGGCATTCAGGTGTGCATCCAGTGGAATCACAGGCAGAGTTGGGAGTGAATAAAACGTTTTGGACCCGAAACCGCTCCGGACCCAGACGTCACATAACTGGACCTGATTCTGACAAATCTGCTTTGAACTATAAATTCAAAACGTAATTTATGATTATACATAATTATATAAATACACTGCTGAACAATTGCTAAGGACGGATCATAAACGGCTATATAGCGCATAAAAAGTAAGTGTGGTTGGATGCCAAGTGAAATAAAATAATGTCAGAATGCCAGGACATTACAAGAAAGACAATTTATTTTGCTCTGAAATCCAGAAGGCTTTGGAACGTGTTCAAGGGACAAACAGGCCATTTTGTGCAGAATACGTAAACGTGAAAAAAATGCAATTACCGTCCGCAGGCGTTCCGGCGTAAGATGTCAATACGGGATATGGCCACCATGGAGGGCGATGCAAGATTCCAAACGTCGTGTCATGCTTTGCACAATATTATCAAGCAGCTGTTGGGGTAATTTATCCCATTCCTCTTTCAGTGCACGGATGAGGGTGTCCTTGTTTATTGGAGGGCATTGGCGACCAGCAAGACTCCTCCCCAAAGCATCACACACATTTTCAATGGGATTCAGATCTGGAGAACGTGCTGGCCATACGAGGCGTTGAATATCCTCGCTCTCAAGACACTCCTGGACAGCGACTGTTCGATGACATGTTGCGTTGTCGTCCATGAAAATGAATCTATCACCGTCAGCACCACGGAACATGCGAACATGAGGTAGCAGAACATCGTTAATGTATCGTTCGCCAGTCACAGTCCCAGTTGGAAGCACATAGAGGTACGTACGGCCATTGATCATGATTCCAGCCCATACCATGACACTACATGTCGGATATCGGTCCCTTTCCTGTATGTTTGCTGGACAATATGCAGTACCACTATCACGCCAGATCAGTTGTCGTCGACAATCAGACGATAGACTGTATCTACTCTCATCTAAGAAGAGGACAGCAGACCTGTCGTTATCAGTCTAATTGCGATGTTAATGGCACCATTGCAAACGGGTGGTACGGTGACGTCTGGACAATGGGATGCACACAACAGGACGGCGGGCGTATAGTTCTCCTCCATGCAAACTTCTGGCGACAGTTTTTCGGGAGATCCGCTTGCCAGTGGCAGCTATAAACTGATTTGCTACCTCACTAGCTGTTCTGCGCCGGTGTCTTTTTGTTGATAGCACTATGTACCGATCTTCTGCAGGTGTCGTACTGCGAACACGACCTCCCCCGTGACGTTTGCTACACTCTCCATTTGTTTGAAATGATTTCCAAAGCCTTGAAACAACACTGTGGCTGACGTCAAACTCCCTGGCAACATCTGTTATTTTTCGCCCTTCTTCAATCTTGCCAATAATACGGCCACGCGTAAAATCATCTAGGTGATGTCGGGAAGACATACTGAAAATTGCAAGTTCGTCAATTGTTTCTTTCCCTTTCAAGTTTGCGTTTGAACAACAACGGTCAATTCGCGTCAAATCCTTTATATCTCTTATCAGCGCTATGACGTCACGAACAAGTTCGGCAATCCAAAATTTGCATACGCACAACACGTCTTACTGTATCCCGCACTTATGCTAATTTCCACATTTTCCTGCTTTCCATTTTATGGTTGCTATCGTTGCTATTGTGTTCCGTCCTTAGCAATTGTCCGGCAGTGTATATATACGGCCCAGTCACATTATTGCGGCCACCAGCTAATACAGAGTAACCGTCGTGTGCAGCACTCCCAGCAGCTAGACCTGCTGGGAGTGACTCAGTAAGGTGCTAAAAGGTGCTCACAAGCATGCGGAGCTATGCTGACTGCAGGGCATCAAACAGCTGCTCGAGGGTGCGTGGTGGAGGATTCATAGAGCGAACAACACGATCGAGGTGGTACCACAGATGCTCAATTGGGTTTGAGTCTGGAGAATTAGCGGGACAGTGAAGTACTTTGAAGCCTTCATCGTGCTCTTCCAACCCCTCTCGGATATTTCCAGTTGTGTGACACGTCGCATTGTCGTGCTCGAAGATGACATCCTCCCCAGGGAAGACAATCAGCTTGTATGGGTGTGCGTGGTCTGCAAGGATGGATTCATGACGAATTCGGTTATAGTGCCTTTCACAGGTAGAAGTGGACCCAGAGAATTCCACGAAAACATTTCTCATATCATAGCGCTGCCCCCTATCAGCTTGTGTTCTTCCAGCAATAGTTGAAGAGTGTTTGTTCTCCGATGTTTCTCGCCTTATACGCCAACGTCCATCCGTTCGATAAAGCAGAAAGCGTGTCTCATCGGAGAAGGCAATGCTTTGCCAACCAGTGGAGGTCCAACTCCGAAACTGCCATGCAAATGTAAGCCTTTTCTGCAGATGCACCTTCGTTAGCATAGGTGCAGTGACCATCCGTCTGCATGGGAGCCCCAGACGCAGCAGGGTTCGCTGAACTGTCGTTTTAGACACACTTCCGGTAGCCCGCTGGTTCATTCAGCCCGTGAGTTGCTCCACTGAACCTAGCGCACCTACGAAGCCGACGTTCACCTCTTACATCAATGGCACGTGGTGCTCCGCAGTTTTCACTTCGCTTATTCGCAATGATGCCATTTCTCCAATCACGATACACTTTAACCACAGCAGCACGCGAACAGTTCACAAACTGCGCTGTTTCAGAAATACTGCCACCCTCGGCCCGAAAGCCGATAATCATCCATTTTTGCAAATCTGATAAATCGCTCCTTTTATCCATGACAGCAATAAGTGATATGTTTTCAGATTGCCTACCTTATGTACTCTGCAAGCCAGCTCACGACACGTGACTTCTTTCATTGGCTACGCGCTGTTGACGTCAAAAGTAGGAGGCGGTCACAATAATGTGACTCGATTGTGTATGGCCTCATAGTCATGGGTGCCACCGTCGGAAAACGTCAATTCTGTAATACTTCAAGTGCCAGCATCAGTAAGTTGTTCTTTCCCTAGTCTTTAACTCTTTAATCGGCTGAAGGAAATTAACTTGGAGGAACTGGAGAAAATTAACTCCTTTTTTTATCTTTCATCTATTTTATATTGCTGCACCAAATGTTATTTTGAGACGTGATCTTAAACATTTTAACTATCAAACTGTCCGCATATTTAAACTTGCAATTGCGAGTCCTTGGCTTTTGAAGTGATAGCTGTGTTAGACAGTGGAACTGTGTTGGACTCTGATACATCTGTACAGAACTGTGTTGCCTTAACGACTTAAGGTACTTTTCTAGTATATATACTGTTTGTGTTCTAAAGTACTTCAATTATATAACTTTCAGCCTCCTTTCTTGTGTTAATTCTTGTACTTTAGTTACCGCCATTAGAATGGAACTTTGCTCTTCACGTGCGAAAAAATGGGCATAAAGTTTGTAATCTGAGTAATGTATGAATAATACATCTTATTTGTTAAACAGTTTCAGCACATTACAATTGACCATATCCTTATGGTTTTAATAATAACTTGGGGTTAGCAAAATCTGCTGATATCAGTTCGAACGAAGATATTAGCTGTCCAAGAAGTGGGTCAACAGCGGCTAGAACGAAGGAACCTGTACATTAAAAAAGCATTGCTTTCCTCTTAGTTTTGTAATGCAAAGTGGTCACTTAAGAAAATGACTGACACTTATGCTTTCGGACTAATGACCTGCTAACAGTGCTATAAAAATGTCGTCTAAACTAAGAAAGAAAATATTTGAGTCACTTGTTTCTACCCTGGGGGTAAATACCTTCCCCTCCATGTGTTGGGACATGTTGAAGAGAATAAAGGACTAGAAGGAGCGGTCATAACCTGTGACAGGTTTACGGTGGGTACTACTGAGACCGGAAGGGGAAAGGAATTGTTTTTCTGTAGCTTTCGTAAAACTCGGTTCCTATGTACAAATTCTTGTTTGGGGACGAAGATATCTTTGGGCACATTTTGGTTCAGGTTAGTGGTCTGCACGGGCCTTAATTTGTAAAGCCCAGGCCCGGCCCAAACCCGCACGTCCAAGGCCCGGCCATCATATTTGTCCTGTTTCCAAGGCCCGGGCCGCCCCATACAATTTCAACAATTATTAAAACACGAATTTGACACCTGGTGCACTCGGTCATTCAACCCCTGCAGAGTTTTCGTTTTCTTAATTGCTGCACGTATTCTATTACAATAAACGTTAATTCGGAATATTTCTGTGACTCTGTATAAGTCACGTGACGTCTGAGGAGGGGGGGCTTGTATACTAAAAAATATTGCAGGTAAACGGCAATTTCCATGCCTTTCAAATTTTCTGGGTTTTAAAATTATCATTGCCTACCGCCGGACCAGGAATATCCTTGGGGATAATTATGAGTCCGATCGTTCAACTTTACAATACCTACAAGCACATATTATCCGGAAGCGATTTTTTCGCGAAAATATTTCGCTTTCTTAAATTCCATATTAAGTATGGAAGAGTATTTATCAGCAACACTGAACTGAGCATATGCTAAGGGAAAACAACGACAGACTGCCCAGCTAATCAGTGTCACAGAAGTTTTGAAAACCGCTGCCTGATAGTACAAATGGAGAAAATACGGCACAGATTTATACACAGAAGTAAGTTTCTCCCAGCCCATTTCTCCCGTTCCATTTAAGACAACTTAAAAGATTTTCACACCTCTAGAGAACAAAGTGCCGCCGACCAGAACAATAAAAAAGATCGTCTGCGACAGCCCTGGTCTGCGAGCGGGTGGCTAGGTTTAGAAATGCTGCAGTTAATAGCCTTCCCTGAAGCATGAGAGGAGGGTGGAAATTAAAAAGAGAGAGAAGGGACGACATTCACATTGAAAAACTAAGGGAGCTGACCCACTCCGATTGTTTTGTAGAAGGGGAGGATATCGTAAAACTTCTATTTTTTGCAACAGCGGAAATTATTCAATCTTATCCTGCTGCTGTACGTTGTGAGATTTCCAAACGAGAAAGGCACAGTACAGCGATTGTTTTGCTCATAATAAAAACCAAAAAAACCTGCTCGGCCCGTGTCTGTTTTACATTAAATATTGAAGGCCCGGGCCCGTGCAGACCTGCAGTTTGGGTACATCGGCCGTTTAAAAGGTTAAGTACCACCGACGCTTGACGTTTCTTCCTTCATACCAAGCCTACCACTGTAAAAATCGTCATCCTCAAAGCCTTTCAAGTACTGTGTTTATAACGTCTTTTCCCCAGTTTTTCAAGCACTGCTACCGGAATGCCACTTCCCTTCATCTCCATGCACACCACCTCCAGAAAATGATCATCGTCTGAATCTTTGAAATACCACAGCAATAACGTGGCCTGTTTCTTTGTTCTTCAAACGCGATTGGCATAACACAGATTTTTTCCACTAATCAACATGCATACCAACGTCAGAACGTTCTCTTCTTCTTAATCGGCCAAGCACTATCGCTAGAAAGTCGTGTTTCCAAAGTTCATCTTTCGTGTCAGTACTAAAAGTATTGTGTATACAGGCTGCATACGAAAAATAGCTAGGAAACGGCAGCTTTAATGCACTATTTATTCAGATAATTATCATTGGATGTTACTTCATTTTCGCAAATCGTTTTATTCTCAGAAGTCAGGCCTGAAATATGTCTATCAGCATTATCGGGAAATAAACCCCTATCTGTTCCTACGCAATATTTATAGTGCATTTTTGTTATTTTCACGTCGTTAAATGCTCTTCACATTTCTCGCAAAAATCAATATATGCGGCATGCCATCAGATCACACGCCTGTTTGTCGCAAGTTAGCAAGCCCGTCTTCAACGAAACCAGCAATTGTAAGTAAGGAAAAATAGCAAAATATACAAAGTGAAGTCTTTTTATGGATTGCCATCTACAGCGCCGGTTTTATTTGACATTCTACCATTTACTATATCTATGGAGAAGGACCTTCGTTTTAGTGTAACCCTTTAAACAGAATTTAGCGAAGAAAAGTGCATTTAAGACAATTTAAATTTGATATAACCTATTTAAAGAATTGAAATTTCCCATCGTTTATATTTCAAATTGCACATGGAGAGCTCTAAATTTTCAGGCACATTTTTTTAAGCCGAGGACTTTCCTTCGTATTTTGCCTATAGTTTAGATCGTCCGTTGTAAATCCCCAACAAGCACCTCCTCGCTTTCCGATTTTAACAAAATTTCGAAACCAATTTACTTGTCAGAGAACAGTGTATTATTATTTTTTCCTGTGTGTAGACATTGTATAATGTGTCTCACGGACTATAATCCAATGTATCGTAGGAAAGTACTTCATGTATTGTAAGTACACCTCCATAGCGGATTATAATGAACGTAACTATTTCTTATTAAAATTCAGTTTCTCGAGTAGCAGATATCTAGGGTGTAGATATAGTTTCTTAAATGTGAATAAAGATGGCTTAGACCAGGTGGATCACAACAAAATCGTATCAGAATAATTGCACAAAAGTAGTCTTGGCACTCCTGTTAATAAACAAAACAAAACACGAAAAATAAATAATAATAATAAAAAAACCCTTGCATGCTTATGCTATCATCATGTTTGTCTATCCGTTCATTTTTGGTCATCAGATTTTGGCCCTGATTAAGCCCGATTTGTGAAATTCTCCTTCCATTGCGAAGCTTGAAAAAGGTGAATCAAGATCTGTGTATTTTGTCTTTTTTGATGCATTCCCTTCTCGCTCCAGCGAGAAGGGAATGCAGATGCTATTGAATTCAAGATGTACACTGGCTCAAAATTAAAAGATAATTTGTACAGTGAATTCGACTATATCTCGAAGGATTTATGAGGAAATTCAATGAAATTTGGCAAAGAGGTTTATTAATATTATTATGCTACTTATGTAACTCAAGCAGAAGAAAATCATAATCTTTTGACTTGTGTTTATTAAAATCATGATCTTTAATTTACATAGCAGAGCCACCCATGGAAAAATATGTGACGTACTACCGAGGTAAAGCAGGTATCAAGACGGCAAATCTGCAGCGATACATTCTATCGGTGCAGCTTAGTTGGTTAGAGCAACTCACTCCGGAACGAGGCGACGCGGTTCGATCTTTCTCACTGACTAATTTCTGTTTTTACAAATGTTTGAAATACTTTTCTTAAGACATGTGGAATATAAATGTGGAGATGATAAGCCCTGAGAGCCATGCAAGTCAAACAAAGACGCATTACACTGTTCATGTGGATATTGACGCGGTCAAGAGGAATTAATGGCCATTCCTTAACAAGAGCTGTTCGGAGCTCTTGGAATGATCTGACAGAGAGTTCGCAAGCTTTCTCCAATGAGTTTCCGTCGAGCATTCCAGCATCCCCGATGGCGCAGTATTTTAAGAACTGTCTTATGACCATTCGTCCGTGAAGGGCCCGGGTTCGAATCCCAGTGCGGCATGGATGATGTGTTTGTCTTACTGGGGCACCGGCTCTCTCCCTTTCCTGGAACCAGTGGCCCTAAATTAAGGACGGGCGAATACTTATAGCTCAGGGTGGTCGGTAAACCTTCAATCAAAAAAAAAAAAAAAAAGAAAAAAAAGTGCATTCCAGACATACTCAGTGGAACGAAGAGCATTCCAGGCATACTCAGTGGAACAAAGAGCATTCCAGGCATACTCAGTGATACTGATAGCATTCCAAACATTCTCAGTAGGACTGAAAGCATTCCAGACGTAGTACTCAGTGGGACTGAGAGCATTCCAGACATACTCAGTGGGATGAGAACATTCCAGGTACATTCAATGGGACTGAGAGCATTCCAGACCTACTCAGTAGGACTGAGGACATTCCAGTACTCCATAGTACTCAGTGGGACTGAGAGCATTCCAGACATATTCAGTGGGACTGAAAGCATTATAGGCATACTCAGTGGAACTAAAATCATTCCAGGCATACTCAGTGGGACTGAGAGCATTTCAGACATACTCAGTGGGACTGAAGGCACTCCAGACATAGGCCGCCCGGTGAAGCAGTGGTCTAAGCGATGGCCTCTAATCATTCGTCCGGAAGGGGTCCGGGTTCGGATCCCGGTGAGGCATGGATGTTGTGTTTGTCTTACGGCACTGGCTCTCTCCCTTCCCTGGAGCCAGTTTCCCTACATTCGGGACGGGCGACTGTTTATAGCCCACTGAGTTGCTCACGGTGGTCAGTAAACCCCCCATAAAAAAAACGATATGTGTATATTTTTTTCTGTTTTTTTTTAATTCACAACTGTGCCGCCAGAGGACACCAGTGTATATTTTATTTTGTCAGAGTGAGTCCGATTCGAAAACCACCATGAAAAATCCTTTCTTCCTTGGATATCCTTCAATATGAAAAATATTTTGTATGCATTTCCTTTTTCAAATTACGCACAGTTTTCCTGATAGGGGGCGTAAGAAGCTATCTCTGCGTGAAGATCCTTTGCGGTTCCTAAATCATAATTTTCAACCATTATTTATCAATTCATTGCTGGACGAAGGTCTCCCCAAGTTTCCTCCACAACGGTCTATCTTGTGCCAGTCTCCTCCATGTCACTCCCGCATACTTTCGAATTTCATCCACCCATCTCCCATGTGGTCTTCTTCTGGGTCTTTTCCTGTCCCTTGGAATCCAATATCTGGTATAAAATGTTTTTGTAAATAGCTCCATTTACTATGAAGAACACTCAGCGCATTGCGTCTGCACAGCTTTTCCACTAAATCCACTAAGTTTTTTCATTAGAGAATGCGAATGCATTCCCTTTTTCGTAGAGTCTTTCTTTTTATAAGAATCCGCTTTGACGTGAAGGAAAGTGTTTTAAAGGCGTGCCCATTACATTAGCGAATTGCGTCACCCTTCTTGTTCATGTGCAACGTGTCTTTGATTCATTGTCATTGGCTAAAAGCATTGACTCAAAAATCTTAATCGGTATTTGAGCTCTGTTTCTGCTATGGTATTTGACTTTGCATAAGGCCATCAGCATCGTAGCAAAGAAAAGCAACTAGTCCTCTGTCTTCAGCGCAACCTATTAAGAAACCTAAAATTGTGATGGTTCAAAAGTCCAGTCAATTATGAGGCCGCAAAATCTTTAGGATGAGCTTCGTGATTTATGTTGGCTACCAGACATCCCTTTCAAACAGAACCTCAAGATAGCGACTGATGCGAGCCAGCGACGACGTGCTTTACGTTGTCTTCTAAACTGTTATCGATTAATGAAGGCCGTGTCGAGAGAGGCGCGAGAAGACTTTTCCGCTCGTGCAAACCATCTTAATATGAGCCTGGAGGTGATAATTAGCGCGTTACCGTGACCTATTCCGACGAGGAATGGAAACAGACTGAATTTAAAGGCACTAGAACGTCTTCAGTGAGATGGGGTCGTGTGTGAAGGTATGACTTCTTGCACTGTTTGAAAACGGATGCTGCGAGGGTTTATTTAACACGTGCGTGATTAAATTCCGACGTCTTCTAAACACGGTCTGTGCTGCGAAACCATGACCGGTGATTTCACAGCTTTGATTGGTTGCATTTTATGGCACGTGGTCCAGGTTTTACCACTTAGCGTTTATAACTGACAAAGTTCCCGCCAAGAGCCATTCTTCAGCGACCAGGAAACCCGCTCAACAGAAGCTTGTGTTGACTCAACAGAAGTATTTTAGTACGACAATATAACGAAAGGAATGATGTTCTACATGCCATCAAGCTGAGATATGCTGTTCTGTCAAATTTTGAACACATTTCCTATTGCCATACTGATATCGATATGCTTTACGCCTAGAGGTGGGTTAAATGTGCTGTGGGGCTGGAGGTTTTTGAAATTGGGGGTTTAGCGACCACCGTGAGCAGCTCAATCGGCTATTAACAGTCGCCCGTTCCCTAATTTAGGGCCACTGGTTCCAGGGAAAGGAGAGAGCCAGTGCCGTAAGACAAACACAACATCCATGCCTCGTTCGAACTCAGACTCATCTTGGACGAATGATCAGAAGTCTTCGCTTAGAGCAATGCACCATCGGGACTGCGGATTTTGTACAACGACCATTATTAAGAAATTGTAAGGCCGGATTTAAGCATGGCTCTCAAAAACAGGGTATCTCTAAACTGTTGACGCCGACCTGGTGGTGCACTGGTCTAAGCGATGGCTTATGACAATTCGTCCGAGAAAGGGACCGGGTTAGAGTCCCGAGTGAGGCATGGATGTTGTGTTTGTCTTACGGCACTAGCTCTCTCCCTTCCCTGAAGCCAGTGACTCTAAATTAGGGACGGGCGACTGCTTGTAGCCCATTGAGTTGCTCACGGTGGTCGTTAAGCCTTCATTAAAAAAAATGTTGGCCAAATTTCGGGAACTTACTCTGATTGAGATGGAAAAAAAGCCATATGGCATGGTTGCACATAAGCGGTTGCCCTGTCGCTAATGCCGACTAAGTTTTTCTAGCTGCTGACCGGTTCTTTTTTTCTTGAAGAAGGTTAATGAAAGAGCTCCGTCACTTTTACTTTTTTCTTCTGAAGAACACGCATATCTGTACATTATTGTCAGGTCCAATGTAACTACGTTAACTAGAGCGATCGAATACCGATTTACGGCGGCCGTCCCGCGGACTCCATTCATCTTTGGTGTCAGAGATAAGACACAAAGAGGTCTAAGCGGTAAACCCGTGAACTGCCACCTGTGCGCGTCGGCTAACAGCGTGGGGCATGACGTCACCCAAACCAGAGGTGGATAGATGAGACTCATTAGCTCATAAGCGCCCTGCCATATTACGATTCATGTCCTGTTATAAGTACATCAGATTCTGCCACTTTCCCTTGGATTTTTTCATATACAGAGTTATTCATAAAGAAGTACACAGTTTCAACGCACTGTAAAACAAGAACAATGTAAGATATTTTATGTTACCTGTAACAGAATTGTAGGAGGATGTTTCAAGTTTTTTTAGAGACAGTCACAGATGTTCTATGTGTACACCTTTTGTCACACGACACACATTGAGCCGGTAATCCATTTCCACCCAAACGCGAGGTAAGATATCTGAATCAAGTGCAGTGATAGTGGCTGTGATACGCTGCTTCAGCTCCGTTAGAACAACAGGGAGGGGAGGGGCGAATACTTTGTTCTTTACGTACCCCTCTGGAAAAAGTCACAAGGTGTTAAGTCAGGACGTCTGGGTAGCCACTGACCCAATAGCCACCCAGAAGACTACAACATGCCACTGACCCAATGGCCACCCAGAAGTCCAGGCTTAACACCTTGTGAGTCAGATCAGATCATATCTACAGGATTTTAGGAAGGGAGTGTCTGACCCCAGGTCTTAAACAACCCTTAGAAATAGGAAGCTAGGAGTTTTGGACTAGAGTGCCCGATAGGGAAGTGACACGGAAGCGAGGTAGAAAGGTGGAGGAAGACGCCCTTATTTATTACCAGGGGGCCAGTACCCAGGGCCCGACGACTTAACGTGCCCATCCGACGCACGGCGGATATTTAGTGGTTCGAGCGTTCGTACCTGCCTGGGATCGAACCCGAGGTCTTCTCCGTGGCAGTCACTAACGTTGATCACTAGGCCACCCGCGGCCCGACACCTTTGTGACTTTTTCCTGTGGGGCTACATAAAGGACAAGGTATTCGTACCTCCCCTTCCTGTTGATCTAGCGGAGATGAAACAGCGTATCACAGCCACTATCACTGCACTTGAGTCCGATATCTTACCTTGCGTTTGGGCGGAAATGGATTACAGGCTCGATGTGTGTCGTGTGACTAAGGGTGCACACATAGAACATCTGTGACTGTCTCTAAAAAACTTGAAACATTCCCCTACAATTCCGTTACAGGTAACATAAAATATCTTACATTTTTCTTGTTTTACAGTGCGTTGAAACTGTATACTTCTTTATAAATCACCCTGTATATATATATACCTGTCTCTAAAGCGTTAGAAAGAAAATATTTTTATCGCTCAAGTGGATAACGCTGCAAGCTGTGATGTACATGAACAGAAAAAGCATTCTGAGAGCCCGGGGTCTATGGAATCATCATTTAGAATTAAATACAACTCCGCAAATAAAACGTTTTACTCCCTTCAAGATGCAAATCATGTAGCATGAGAAATTTCATTTCAAAGATAGAAAATAATCGAAGCTGGCCAAATTTATTTGAAATCAAGGTTTTCCAATTCAAAAACGACTATTATTGACGATTTAAAGGTATTCAATGCTGCAACTTGGCCATATGGAAGAAAATCAGCTGTCTTCGGAAATACACAGGTAATGGAAATTTCCAAAGGTTTCAAAAATCCCTTGCCTGATTTCGAAGAAGATGAAATTCTTGAAGAGCGGTACGACTGGGAACACACATTTACTGATCCTCCCTTTGGGGCATTATGCAAGCGTTCTATTAGTCAACGAACTGGGTTCCGTATACTCAACAAGTTTATGACTGCAGTGGGGTACATTCCTGTTTCAACAACTAGCTGTGAACGTGGCTTTGGTGCTATGAATAACATTAAAACAGTACGACGTTCTCGATTGTTCGCAAAGACAACAAACAGTTTAATGACCATCAGCGGAAATGGTGCGAGCTTTCAAGAATTCGATCCCACTCTTGCAATAAATTACTTGTTTTCAACTGCAGGCCACGATTTGAAGCCATCAGTAACACAATTATTGAAAACCAAAAAATACCGACGGAAAGAAATAAAAGCATATTTTAATTTGGGCCACCAGTTTTTTTAATGGGCCACTAAAAATGTAACGTTTATTTGCATGGCTGATATGAAGATAAGGCCGAAAATACTTTCTTACAGAAATATAGCCAGAGATGGAGACGGGTCACGAGTCAGAGGTCAAAGGATCAAAGGGTCGACAATTTCTTACGGGTCAAACCGGTCGGGTCAAGGTGTCCTTGACCCGATTTGGTCCCGGTTTTATTTCCGTTTTATGTTTGAATAGAAAAAAAATATTTCTTAGAATTTTTGAGAGGTATATGAAAGAATACTTCAGAGCATGATCTAGGAGCGTTCTGAGAAGGGTAAAGAAACGGGAATAAAAAACGAAATTTCAAAAGACAAAACTGATTTACAATGCTTTTACAAGAAACGAAGATTTATGGATTGATGGTGAGCAGCTGGAGATAACCAATGCCTACATTTAGCTTGGGCAGAAGATATCAAGCGAAGGTCCCAATTGATGAAGAAATTAATTGGCCTACAAAACTTGATTGCAGAGCTTTTAGAAGAAACAGTAAAATGTTTAAGAGCAATGTGACATTATGTTCTAAAATAAAAATGTTTAGTCAATGAATCCTTCCAGTACTTACGTACGGAGCCGAGACGTGTTCCTTGACTAAAAAAGGCATCCGAAGACTCCAGATAACTGAAAGAAGCATGGATGCTTGATGTAACCGAGAAACATAAAAAGAGGGATTCGTAGATAAGGAAAATGATGACAAGAGTGGAAGACATTTTGATCAGAGTAAAATCTCTGAAATAGCAATGGGCTGGACATACTGCTAGAAGAACGGACCACCAATGAACAACCGAATTTCTAGACTCGATGTTAAGGGACAGGAAAAGACAACTAGAAGAAGACCACGTGGGAGATGGGTGGATGGAGGAGATTGGCCCAAGACAGTCCGTTGTGGAAGAAATTTGTGGAGACCTTCATCCAGCAGTGGATTGATAATAATGATTGGCAATGCTGCTGCTGGCGATATTACCTTATATTGAAAAAAGTCACCGGACACCTAGAAGAGAATTACAACATAGCATTTATTGGCATACATTACTACGCTGTCGGTCCACCATTGGCCTACACGTGTCTTCACGAGCTCCGTGTTTGAGTGCTTCACGTACGTGTTTTGTGTGACCCATCATCGTTCTTCTGCGTGTGTGTGCCAAAGATAAAGGTCTGTGCTTTCGTTCAAGATCCCTCACGAGTTGGTGAGTGCTTATTTTTTTTCATTATCAGTGTTTTAATTTCTACACCGAGCTGGTCGTTTTTCTTCGTTAACCCTTGCCATTGATTATGGCATCTGCCGATGAGGGCGCTGTTCCTGCCCGCATCGCGGCAGCTCCTCGTGTCGCATCTTCAACGACAGACGCAGCCGATCAATAATCTTCTCTTGCTAGTGGAGACCCTCTTAATTCTCCTCCTGTCATTTTCACGTATTCTCCTGCTCAGGTCACCCTCCGACTCTGCCATTGAGAACGCGGATGTGACGTCCTTGGCCTCTACTAACGATTATGAATTCATGGACGTCTCTAATGTCGTTGCTAATCTGCCCTCTACAGTTTCTACTGCCTCTGCTTCAAGTACATTGTCTCGTACTGCGTCAATGCCTTCCAGAGGACGTGCTTCTGCACGCACGTATTCTGCGGCTGCCTCTGGTATTCCACCGGCTCCGTCCTCGTCTCGTCTGCTCCCTATGGATTCCTACGTTACTCTCAACGGTGACATCATCTTATTAGATATTCCCGAGAACTCTCCTGCTGGTCAACGTCTTCATTCGACCCTCGAGTTGGGGGTTTGTTTTGATGCGCTGCCCAACACTCCTTTGAAACAGTACAGCTCCGCTCTCAAGAAGATCTTCCTTCTGGTGCCATAACCCACCTCACCCGACAGCCACGAACTGTGATTGTTTACTTTTCGAAGAAAGAATATGCCGAGCTTGTTTTGTCTCAGGACATACCAATTGGCGATCGCCACCTCTTGGCAGAATCCATCGCCCAGCGTCCTGTTCTGGTCTCTCTACATCTAGTACCCCCGGAGATCTCTGATGATATGCTGTGTGCTGCACTTAGTCGATACCGCAGAGTAGTCGGCCCAGTGAAGACTATCTGCTCTTCACCCTCTGACCCCAATGATAAACATATCTGTGGCTTCCGTTGAACTTGCTCGCATCATCTTCCCGTCGGAAGAGCATCTCATAAAGTTTCCACGGTTTCTCGATGTTCGTTGCGGTAATGAGCGCCGCCGGATTGAGCTCCTCACCTCTGCTCATTGCTCATGCTGCAAGGCTTACGGCCATCAGCAGGCTCAATGACCCCATGCAGAGCCACTGACTCCTGCAGCTCCAAGGAAGCATTCTACCTCTTCCTCCGTTTCTGCTGTCATGCCTTCTCGTGCGTCTGCAAACCCTGGACCCAGTTCTATCAAAAATCTGATTAAAGCTTTCGATCAACACGCGTCTTCCGATGTTGCTTTCTCCACTCTGACGGATTTTCCTCCGCTTGATTCCTCCTTGCCTTCCTGTGTTCTCACTCCAACACAGGACACCACGGCTGATCCTCAAGCTTCATTCACCGTTGGCACTTTTGCTCTCGTCGATGAGGTGGACCTTTCCTCTGATTCCACATCTCGTGTGTCATCGATCCACGACAAGCGTCGCTCTAATACAAGTAATGAGGCCCGGAGGAAGCAGAAGAAGTCACCTTCTCCGACTGGCTGCCCACATCGTTCCACCCGTCTTGTAGGCTCCAAGTATCCTCTGTCACGTTCTAGGTCTTCCTCTTCAAAGTCCAAGAGTCCTCTGCCGACATTTGAAGATTTCTCGACTCTGCTTACCAATGCATCTCTTCCTTCAGAACCTGCTTCCGTTGAAGATCCTTACGAGTTTCTCACTCATAAAGCAAATCGGGAGGCTAATCTCATCTTTTTAGAGCAGTTTGAAGCAGTTTTTCCCGAGGTCTTCGACCAAGCAACCTCCATCCTCAAATTCCTCCGGCATAATGCCAAGCAACCCGACTACATCTTGTGGTGTTGTGTTATCATCAATCGCCTCGACACATTCCAGAAAGTTGCCATAGCTGCCCTTCATCCGACGTCGGACTTACCCATTCAAGGTCTCCACTGTGAACTGTAGGGGGTTTGCAAACCCCCTCGCTAACACTCTCGTTCTGGAAGATCTCTCGTCTTTTGGGGCCGACTTATTCCTTCTGCAAGAGACGAACTGCACTCCTCAACACTTTTTCATAGATGGTGCACTTCGGACCTAACCTTTCACAATGCTTTCCGTTACTCTGTGCACGGTGGTCTCGCTATTGGTGTTCGTCATCAGTTTCGAACCACCCTGTCTTCACTCTCCGCCCGCAATCTCTGCCGAGATCTTCTACAGCAAATCTCCTTCACTCTAGCTGGAATTCGTTTTCATGTCTTCAACATCTACGTACCATGTTCCTCTACGCACCTATTCCTGCTGTTCATGAGCCTCCGGGAGCCCTTTCTCAGGTTTCTTCCTCTGATTGAGTGATTCTCGGGGGTGATTTTAACTGCACTCTTAACCCGTCTCTTGATCACCTGCCAGTGTATCTTGAGCGCCGCACGGGCCTAGTCGCCCTCCCCCAAGATCTTGTCTCGGACTTTTCTCTAGTTGACGTTCACCGGCATCTTCATCCTGCGGACACCTCCCACACCTGGCGTTCGTCTGGGACGCGAGCTGCCCTGACCGCTCACTTGAATCGCTATTATGCTTCGCCATCACTCCTTCCGGCAGTGACAGATTCACAGCGTCCTCCGAACACTGCGTGGTGACTCTGACCGTGTTTGTTGCGTCGCCGCCTTTTCGAACAGTCCACTCATGGACCTTTGATACTACCCTGCTTGGTGATTCCGAGTTCTGTTCTTCCATCTATGCCTTCCTCGATGCCCGTCGGGAGGGATTTCAGTTAGCTCCCTGTGCGCTTTTGTATTGGTTGGAGATCAAACAACAGCTCATTCTCCACATCCGCCAGCTATCTTTTACAGCGAAGACCCTTCGATTGATGCAACTCGATCATGCTCGACAGATGTTTTTCCTCATCAGTTTAGCTTATCCGCTCCTCCCTATATACCAAGCTGAGCTCAAGGCGCTACTGGAACCCCTCGCACAGGAAGCCCTCATCCGCCTTCGTCTACAACATCTCAACCCAGCGGATTGCTCATACGATTTCCTCACATCTATGGAGTAAGATCGCCGTACCTCTATTTCGCTCCGTCACCTTCGTCTTCCGTCTGGCACCATCACCTCCGATCCAGATGTCATTTGCTCTCAGGTACGCAGGTTCTTTACCGATAAATTCTGTGAAACTCCTCCTCCTTCCTCTCCTTCTTTAGCTCTTCTTCTCTCTAATCTTCCTCAGGTCCCCCTCATCTTTCTGCCTCTCTTCTTCTCCCTCCTACGTCTTGTGAGATCTCCGATTCTTTTTCTTCTCTTAACCCTCACGCTGTTCCGGGTACGGACGGCCTCCCTTTGCTCTTCTACAGTACTTTCTTCTCCGCGCTCTTGCCTTTTCTCCTCTGTGCTCTAACTGCTGCTTTTCACTGTTCTATTCTCCCGAGGAGTTTCACAGATTCACATATTGTTCTTTTTCCAAAGAAAGGAGACCCTCTTGACTTGGGGAATTGGTGTCCTATCTCCCTCCTTAACCTAGACTACAAACTCTATACTAAACTTCTCTCCCGCCGGCTTAACTCTATTCTCCCGTACATTCTTACTCCTAATCAGGCTTACACTGTTCCCGGCCGTTCTATCTCTCATAATGTTCTGCTTCTCCGTGACATTCTTCACCTTGCTAATGCACGCTCTGAGCCTCTTGCCCTTTTCTCTCTTGATCTTCGCTCTGCTTTTGATAATATTTCCCATACTTATCATTCTAACACTCTTCTCAGCTTTGGTTTTCCTCCATCCTTTGTTTCTCTCCTAAGATGGGTGCGTGCAAGGTTGGCTCGCTGATAAAACGAGCCAACCTTGCACGCACCCATCTTATTTTTCTGTGTCAGTACTCCTGGATTACCTCATCTCCTCCACTTTACTGCCTCCGAGAAATCACCAGTAGCCTCACCCGTGTCGTGTGGTCCGTTCATCACTGGGTCGCTGTCACCAAGCTCTGCCTTCCTCCAGCTCGTGGTGGAATTGGGCTCATTGATGTTCAGCTCTACAGTCGTGCCAGCCGCATCGTTATGTTCCTCCGTCTTTTCACTGCTCTTGTTCCGTCGGCTGTCGCTGTGCGCGACGTCCTCACCTCCCCGCACAACCCTCATTTTGCTTTCTTCTCTCTCGTACTAATGGATTGCTTTCCTTCTCTTCCCTCCAAATTACATCCTGCCTATTCTGAGGCCCTCACTTTCCTGCGTTCTCTTCCTTTTAATCACTCCCCTCCCTCTTCTACTCTCGACCTACTCTCTGAACCTCTATTCTTCTCCTCGCTACTTCGTACCCCTCATCTTCCCTGCTTCGCTTTCTTCCCCTGGTTTTGTGCTAGGGTAGTAACGGTCCGCGACCTTACTACCCTCACCTCTCTAGGCGCTCCTTTTCTAGCCATCCGCCTGCTATTCTCTCCTTTCCTTCAGCTCGCTACGTCTACGACTCTCTCTGCTCTGCTATCGTTTCTAAAGTTTCCTGATCTTGCAACTCCTCTTGACCTTGTCTCTGTACTTTATACTCGGCAACCACTCCCCTTCTTTCTGCGTATCTTTGACCTGTCTATTCCTCTGTTCTCGTTCTCTACTAAATACCTCCATCGGTTTCTCTCTTTCTCTGCTCCCCCTTCACCTCTCCCTATCCACGGTGTCCCTTCTGCTACTGTTGCTACTGTTTGGGCTGCTCCCCGTTCCCCTCTTTCGTCCCCGCTTGAACTCAATACCCACTGGCTCTTCCTTCATAATCGGCCCCCGTTCCATCCCATCTCCATCGCATGACACTTCTCTCTTTCCCTCTTTGCTCCTTCTACGCGCAGGAGGCGGACGTTCCGCACGTCTACCTTTACTGCCCTGTGGTACTACCTCTGCTACATCTGGCGTTCTCCATCGTTCGTCGCTCCTGCACCGTCGACCTCACTTTTGCAGCATACCAGCATTTTCTCCTCTGTGCTTCTCCTCCTGTGCTCCTTCCACCAGTGTGTTCTTACGTGTTTGTGTTGGTGAAACATGTCATCTACGTGTATTATCAGCAACTCTGCAGTCTACCTCCTCCTGCGTCTTCCATTCAAACCAGTGCTGCCCTACTCGGACATTTCCGCAATCGCCTCCTCTGCCACTTACAGCAGGAGTATCAGAGTGCCATCTCCGCATGCCGTGAAAGCTCCTTCTATGCCACGTGGTCGCCAGTGACCCCGTGGTGGGCTGTCACACCAAGTCCGTTACATCTCACGGTGAGTTATGACTCTGCATTAACTTTTTGATGTTCTTTGGCACTGTGGTGCTCCGCTTGTGGTCATTTTGTTCTTCCTCAAGCATTGCTCTGTTTGCATCACGTTGTAAATTTGCCATTGCTCATTCAATGTATATATCATCTCCTTTATCAGTTTGTATCATTCCTGTTCTTTTTTTTTCCTTGAGATGATTCCATGTTGCCCATCTTCTCTGTTTTGTTACATTAAAACGATTCTGAAACCACCTTTGGTCTTAATGCATGCACTGACTCTTCGAGACATGCTTTCGACAAGGTTTTGGAACACAACGATAAGTATGCACTTCCATTCAGTACATAACGCTGCCTCTAATAGTTCCTTAGTAGTAGGCCTTGGTTCCAAATTTCTTATGCGGCATTCTAATTCATCCCATAGGTGCTCTATTGGATTAAGATCAGGGCTGTGTTCTGGTCAGTCCACACACGATACGGAAGTATTGTGAAATCACGCAGTAACAGTCCATGTTTTATGGCTTGGTGCATTATCTGGCTGGTACTAAGAAGACTCGGTTTCGAAATATTGCCACATAGTTGATAGGGCATAATTGTATAGAATATTGAGGTAGACGTGCTGATTAACAGGTTTATCCACGATAACCAATGGGCCGATACCATACCACGAAAAACACCCCTACACCTGCCAGCTCCAAACTTGACCGTGGGAACCGTACATTGTGGTAAATAGCGTTCCCCAGGCTGCCGCGATACCCACACACGGACATCAGACTGATGGTTCGTGTATATGGATTTATCAATCCATAGGACCCGTTCCCATTTATCTACGGTTCACGATAAATGTTCTTTACGCCATGCTAAACGACGAGTAGCATTCCGGGTGGAAATGAAAGGCTTATGAGCAGCCGCGCGGTCACGGTAACCCACGGAATGAAGTTCTCTGAGAATGATACGTGTTCATACAGAGGTTCCAGTCACCTGTAGCCTAGAGGTCTTGTGCAGTACTCCGTCGATTAGCTGTAACGACTCTCCTGACGCTTCGACGTCCTCTATCACTGATATTCTTTGGTCTGCCGGTATGTTTTGCTGCTTCAGGCATGCCATGTGTCTTCCAGGTATTCAGTACATCCAAAACAGTTGACTTGGGTATGTTTAAACGCCTCTCGGTTTCTTTTATGGACAACCCACTAATATAATACCCAACAATCTTTCCTTTCTCAAAGTCAGTTCTTTTCCGCCGCGACAGTTTCACTCAACCTCACAGTGCGATATGATCGCTGTCAGCTGCAGGCTTGTTTTTATACCGTTTGCAGATGTACCGCACATCTTAACAACGCCGCGGATCTGTTGATTTGCTTTTGAAGGGGTGTCCGGTGACGTTTTTCAATATAGTGTATATTTGAATTTATACCTCAATGCAGATTTGTCCGGGTCAGGTCCGAGTCCAAAATGTTTGACCTGTTTCCAACTCTGGATATGCTAGGTGCTAAACTGCAAACACATTGGGAAGGTAACAAAGTTGCATTCCAGTTAATACTAAACATAGAAGATGATGGAGGAAAACAACGTACAACTGGAAATTTTCGAAATAGGCTCCGTGAACTGTCATGCATGCCATACCGCGTCGGTCGAGCGATTGCCCTACACTTTCCACGAGTACTGTAGTATTGTACATCCATCCACGTTTCTTTGGGGGACAGCCTGCTCATTAGGCACCAATGTGACACAAACATCTGCCATCAGCTCTCTTCGTGGAAGGAAATGCAGTGGATTCATATCGGGAGATTATGGTCGCCATGCAATACTGAAGCAAAATGCTGTCCTTGTAGGAAATGGGACATAGAATAAAAAATCTGGTAGTCAGATGGTGTAAAATCCGGTCTCTCTTAATGATGAGGTAGAATCATGGCCACTTCTAATTCCAGTAGTTTAGGGCAGACCAATCTGCAGGTGTGTCTTGGGACATTATCCACTTGCAGCAACGCCCGTGTCTAATTGAAGAGCGCTAGGTATTGTTAGCGCAGAGCATCATGGATCCTCTGCAGTTGTTGTGCATAGATGTTCCCTTCCACAGCTTTGTCATCTGGCACGAGTCCCCGGTTCACAGGTTCTTCACAATTCCATCCAATAAACAACATGGATGCAATTGTACTTTTCTCTGGAGCTGCTCCCTTTCTACCACTGGATGTGCCTCCCGGCGTGGCCTTAGGCACTGCTTCGTAAAGATCGGCCTCAGCCACTGTTTCCTACAGGTAAGCATCAGCCACTGTTTTCCACAGGTAGACCTCAGCTACTGTTTCCTAAATATAGACCTCAGCTATTGTTTCCTAGAGGTAGGCCTCAGTCACTGTTTCCTAGAGATAGGCCTCAGCCAATGATTCCTAGAGTTAGGCATCAGTCACTGTGTCCTAGAGATAGGCCTCAGCTACTGTTTCCTAAAGGTAGACCTCAACTATTGTTTCCTAGAGGTAGGCCTCAGCCACTGTTTCCTAGAGATAGGGTTCAGCCACTGTTTCCTACAGGCAGACCTCAGCTACTGTTTCCCAAAGGTAGACCTTAGCTATTTTTTCCTAGAGGTAGGCTTCAGTTACTGTTTCCTAGATATAGGCCTCAGTCACTGTTTCCTAGAGGTAGGCCTCAGCCACTGTTTCCTAGAAATAGGCCTCAGTCACTGTTTCCTAAAGGTAGGCCTCAGCTACTGTTTCCCAAAGGTAGACCTCAGCTATTGTTTCCTAGAGGTAGGCCTCAGCAACTGTTCCTAGAGATAGGCATCAGCCACTGTTTCCTACAGGTAGACCTCAGCTATTGTTTCCTAGAGGTAGGCCTCAGTCACTGTTTCCTAGAGATAGGCCCCAGCCAATGATTCCTAGAGGTAGGCATCAGTCACTGTTTCCTAGAGATAGCCATCAGCCACTGTTTCCTAGAGATAGGCCTCAGTCACTGCTTCCTGGAGATAGGCCTCAGTCACTGCTTCCTGGAGATAGGCCTCAGCTACTGTTTCCCAAATGTAGACCTCAGCTATTGTTTCCCAGAGGTAGGCCTCAGTCACTGTTTCCTAGAGGGAGGCCTCAGTCATTGTTCCTAGAGATAGGCCTCAGCCACTGTTTCCTACAGGTAGACCTCAGCTACTACTTCCCAAAGGCAGACCTCAGCTATTGTTTCCTAGGGGTAGGACTCAATAACTTTTTCCTAGGGATAGGCCTCAGTCCCTGTTTTCTAGAGTTAGGCCCCAATCACTGTTTTCTAGAGGTAGGCCACAGTCATTGTTTCCTATAAATAGGAATCAGCCACTGTTTCTTACAGGTAGGCATCAGCTGCTGTTTCCCAAAGATAGATCTGAGCTATTGTTTCCCAGAGGTAGGCCTCATTCACTGTTTCCTAGAGGTAAACATCAGTCACTGTTTCCTAGGGATTAGCTCAACCACTGTTTCCTAGAATTAGGCCTTATCCACTGTATCCTAGAGGTAGGATAGCGTAGGAATATCCACGTTTCATTACCCATGAAGATACAACGCCAAAACCTATCGTTTTTTGGTTTTTAACAGCAATCTGCGACAGCGAAAGTCACGTTGTTTTCCCACTTCGTGAGAAACTATTTGGTGATGCGTAGAGGGGAAATCAAATTGGTGCATGTGACAAACGGAAGTGGATTGTGACAAACACCTCAGCTGCCAATTGTCGTGTAGTGGTATTGAGGATCGCTGTGATAGTTTCGAACAGGTTGTCAGTGTTGGTGGTCATTGTTGGTCCTGACTTCGGCTTGTATTCGAAACTACCGTCTCCAGCGCGGAACTGTCGAAACGATTTGCATTCAGTGCTGCTGTCCACTGTTTCATCGCCTTCAACTGCACAAATAAATATCTCTCTCTTCTGCCAAATTTAATCCGTTCTTGAAATAATGGCGTAGGAGCACCCGAAAAGCACATTTATCGACCATCATCCTCTGATCAGCTTACGAATGGAGTAATGTGGCTTTGTGCCAAATGCACGTCATCAGTCTCTTATATTCCGCGTCATCGTGGTACCCATTTGACACTGGCGCTCTTTTCGCCAAGGAATTGAGTCCCAACATTATGCAAAGCTCGAAACGGAACGAATTTTTGACTTACTCTGGTAGGCCTGACCAGCTATTATGACAGGCGAAGTCATTTTCCAAAAGAAATTTAAACGGAGCAGTGTCAAAAGTTAATTACTAGTAGTTGATAAGTTCCTGAACCATTAAAAGCCATGCTCATTAAATACAATAAAAGACAACAAATAACAAGGGTCATAAAGATTTATCACTGTGCCGCTTTGACAGTTTTCATAATTTGATACGGAAATGTCTAATTCCTGTGTGTGTCACTTAAACTAGGTCTTTTTCCGAAATGCTATACAGATAACGCTTGTAGCAGCCAATAAAAGTTGCATGGTGGGTATTAACATATTTATGCATCCACATTTTTTGTCGTGAGGCAGCCTTTTCCTGTACTGAGCTGTCTTGTTTGATTTAATCTTATTTCTCTTGCACCGAAAAAATAAAAGAAAGGCTGGAATGAATTAACCTCTGTTTTTTAGAGCAATCTATTAAGAAGACAAAGAATGTGATTAATTTTTTGCAGAGAACCCAGGGGTAAACAGGTAATTAATTTTTCCCGCTTAAGGATAATCAATAAAACTTACACAAAGTAAAATGCAAAGTTTCTGTCTTCGCGCTTTTTTTTCCAAGTTCTTTTTTTGTTAACTTGCCATTGATTTTGCCTAAGAGGCATGGTTTAGTTATGTGATTACATCACAAGCACAAGGCTTAAAAATAGAAAAGGCATTTTTGAATTTAATATTTTATTTGCTTTTCATTGTTGCTTAAATCCTTTGCCAAGCATGAAAAAATTTCATAAATAAAATTCTCGAACAATAGTTTCTAATCAATGGAGAAATACTGTCGCATTTTTGTGTTTTTTTCTCTAGAAATCGCTTGAATGTTTACGCCGGCCGTAGTGTGTAATAAAAACTATTTCAAATGATATGTGTATAACGCTGGACTTAATTTTTGAGTCTCCTGTAGTTGACGTTCATTTTATAAAGAATATTAAGACACTAAATTAAATAATAAGATTTCGAGAAACAAATACCGTTAAAAGCATGTAGCTGTTTCTATTACGAAAGGAAAAATGTACTAGTTACTTCTTTTGTTTTATCGAATTTTGTGTAATATTAAATAACAAGATAATAACAAAATTATTCGGTGAATTTCAAATACAAAGGATGAGTCGAAAGTTTTCCAATATTTGGATCACTTTATGTCTTCATATGTATTTTTGCGACGAAAGCTGACAAGCATTCAAAGTACACTGCTGGCCACCCAAAATGCAACACCAAGAAGGACAAGAGATAGCAAAGCCAGATTTACTAGACACATAACAACAGATACAAAGATTAAACAATTGAGCTTACAGGCCCGTGCGACTTGCGGAACACGCAGACATCAATAGTGCGTATGGCCCTCATGGCTGGCCATAACGGCCGCTACACGCCGCGGCATTGAACGAAAGAGGCTTTGGATGTGGGCTTGGGGTATGTCGGTCCAGGCTGCTTCCACACGTTGCCACAGTTCATCAGGCTAAGCCGCGGGTGGTGCTTGCTGGGCCACTCGGTTGCCAATCAGCGACCAGACGTGTTCGATGGGCAACATATCGGGACAACAGGCGGGCCACGGCAGCAGTGACACCTGGTGGGCAGTGAAAAATTGTTGCACGATACGTGCCACGTGCGGGCGCGCATTGTCCTGTTGAAACGTGGCCGCTGGCAACTCCTGCAGGTAAGGGAGGACTACAGGCTCCAAAACGTCGGGGATGTAGCGGTGGCTGTTGAGTGTACCGGCGATGCGTACCAGAGGGGTGCGGGTGTCATATCCAATTGCGCCACAAACCATAACGTCAGGAGACGGACCGGTATGGCAATGCATAATGCAGGCGTCATACACTCTATCGCCGCGGTGCCGCTACACGTGGATCCGACCATCGTGGTGTTGCAGGCAGAAGCGGGATTCGTCGGAGAAGAAAATGTCGTGCCATTCCGTAGTCCAGGTGCGGCGTTCAACGGCCCACTGGCGCCGCACTCTCCGGTGGTGTAAAGTCAATGGTAACCGGAGCAATGGGCGCCGTGCGACATGTCCCCGCTCCTGCAGACGACGTCGAACAGTACGTGCTGACACAGGTTGTTGCGCAACACACCTTAATTCTTCCGCTAGCGTTCGTGAAGTGGCGGTGCGAGCCGTCAATGCCCGCCGCTCAACATGCCAGAACACATTTTTTCTGCAAACGCATCAGAAGCAGAAATTAACACTTACGCCCCCTGGTGGCCAGACTATTTTTTTTACTAAAAATTGTAAATTATATGCGAAAGATTTCCCATCTGGAGCTGTATCCACTGTATGCATAAATAATTTCTCAGATTGTAGCTTTGGAAACAGACATATAGTGGAAAATGCAATTTTGGTTTACGCCTGCTAGCGAAAAATCTATGCTTAACTTGAAAAAAAGACTATACCTGAAATGGGCTTCGACACAGTTGAAATCGAAAGGTAAAACAATTTTTTCAATCGGATGCTTAGAAGAAAATATATGGAATGAAATATGTTTTGAATTGGGTATTATCCGCATTTACGCTCTCTAGCGGCGAAATTGCGCATCGTAACAAACAAAAAACGGAAAAAAACCCCAACAAATAACGAAATGAAGGATCATCATTTGACGTTTCAAGCTTTTTATTGCAAAAATAATTTTTAGATCGGAATAATAGCTACAGACATATGGTGTCCACAGGCGGACGGATGACTAAGCACGATCTCTTTTTACAAAAGAAGTGCTGAAAAAGCGGCAAAAGAATATCCTTATTATCCTAACATTCTACCTACGTAATTTCATTTACCTGTCTTTTCTTTTGTAGTTTGTGAAAACACAAATTTGTTGGGGATCGAACCGGCCCATCATCTCCCCTGATTCAGTTGTTTAACCGACTAAACTACACCGACGGAACTTATCGCTGCAGATTTGTCGCCCATCACGTGCTTCACTACCGTTGCACGTCACCTGATTTTACCTCTTTATTTTTATTTTATTTTTACTTATTTATTTACTTATTTTTTTGTAGCGGAGAAGCAATTCTCACCCAACCCAGACGACACGTGGAACAAACATCACACATTCCTTCGAAAAACACAACAGGCCGTCCCGGTGGCGCAGTGGTCTAAGCGATGGCTTCTCATCATTCGTTCGAGATGGGTCCGGGTTCGAATCCCGGTAGGACATGGATGTCGGCTTTCTCTCTTCTCTGGAACCAGTGGCCCTATATTAAGGACGGGCAACTGCTTATAGCTCTCTGAGTTGCTCACGGAGGTCGTTAAGCCTCCAAAAAACCCCCACATACTCTAAGCTAAGTGCACATATGTGTAATTATTAGTCCGGTTAGGAAAAAAAATATTTTAGCATTTGAAAGTCTAAACTGTCAGAACCACAATTCATAGGATTAGGTGTTTTTGCAATCGTAACTTTGTCACTAGGGAGCGTGAATTCACATGATATTAAATTTGAACAACATTTTACCGAATACAGTTGCTTCACAAACTATATTCTAAAAATTCGTTTTACCAGCCGATACCTTTTAACAGAAATACGTACAGTTTCTATTTGAAAGCATGTGTAGTGACACTACTAGGCAGAGTAAATGTGTATTGTTTTTTCCTGAAATCTTTTCTAAAAATCGGATTTGAATTTTTATCTTGCGTTAGATAGGAGTCAATCTGGCAATTGGGTAGAAAGTTTTTGCTGCCTTCGTAGATTTAGAGAAAGCTTTCGACCGAGTAAATAGGATACTTTTGTGGAAGGTATTGAATAAATATTGTGTTGCTGGGAATCTACTTAATAATGTAAAAGCCGTGTATGCGGGAAGTAGAGCTTGTGTACGAGTGAATGGTGTATCAGATTGTTTTTTTATTAGTGCAGGAGTCAAAAAAGGTTGTGTAATGTCATCAAGACTGTTCAATATATTTATGGAACCGTGTATGTGTGATGCCAAGATACACAATACTGGTTTATATTCGTGTGTGCAGATTGCTATATGCTGATGACACAGTCATATTGGCAGACAGCAAAAGTGAGTTGCAGAGTATGTTGTCCCGGATGTACGAAGTTTGCATGAAATTCAAACTGAGTATAAGTACGGGAAAAACCAATGTTATGGTTTTTGAGCTAGCAACTGTTAGCACTGAATGAAATATAAGTCTAAATGGCAGTGTGATTGACCAGGTGAATGAGTTTGTGTACTTAGGAAGCATGTATGACAGAAAGAACAAATGATTGGGTCGATACATGAGTTCATGCCGTCTTTTTCATCGCACTACAGGAATGTATTACATCAGAAGGGAAAAGGAATCGATCAACTATGTATTCCCCCACCCCCATTGTTCACGATGGTGTCCCAACGTCAGGATAGGCCTGAAATGTCATTCTTGAAACAAAGTGCAGGTTTTGCTGCGAAGAAATCATTAACGAAATTCTGGAGATCAGCATCATTGTTGAACGTTCTTCCACGGAATGCATTTGATAGAGATTGGTACAGGTGATAGTCTAAAGGGGTGACATCTGGGAAATAGGCCGCATGTGGAAGATGTCCCATGTTATGTCCTGAATGGCCATTTTGGTCATATTTGCACTGTGAGAACGTGCGTTATCATGTTGGAAAAGTACACCATAGCGCCCATGTGGCCGTTTCTGCTGAATTGCTCCCTCAACACGGCAGAGTTGCTCACAATAGAGTGCAGCGTTGATGGCCCGATTCTTCTGACAGGATTTCCCAGCTAATAATGCCTTCCATGTCCCACCAGACACACAACATGATCTTCTCATGACGAAGGTCGTGTTTTGGACGTGGTGTGGGCGTTTAGTTTGAGCTTAACCATTCCCTCCGCTGCCTGAAATTCACGTACAGGATCACTTCATCTCCAGTAACAATACGTGACAGAAAGGGTGTGACGTACCTGCCAGCAGGACGCACACGACATACAGGCAGATAGCAGTCAGAACGAACGTCCGCGTAGCTCAATTGGTAGAGTGACTTATCCCGGAATGAGGGGACACGGGTTCGAGCCCCGGCGTGGACAAAAATGACGGAGAAATTTACTTCGTTATAATAGCGCCCGAACTTTCCGGATGACCCGGCCGTTCAAAATCTTGCAATGGTGTGGTGTTCTTTCCACACCGCGAGACAGGAAAAATAAGAGAATCCGTTCTCCAGGCTTCGAAAAATAAATGTGTGTGACGTTGCATTCCACACACCAGATTGACTGGGAGTTCTAAATTGCACGTTCTACAGCGGATGGCTGCACGTTCTACAGCGGATGGCTGCCTGCACGTTCTACAGCGGATGGCTGCAGGCAGATAGCAGTCAGAACGAACGTCCGCGTAGCTCAATTGGTAGAGTGACTTATCCCGGAATGAGGGGACACGGGTTCGAGCCCCGGCGTGGACAAAAATGACGGAGAAATTTACTTCGTTATAATACCGCCCGAACTTTCCGGATGACCCGGCCGTTCAAAATCTTGCAATGGTGTGGTGTTCTTTCCACACCGCGAAACAGGAAAAATAAGAGAATCCGTTCTCCAGGCTTCGAAAAATAAATGTGTGTGACGTTGCATTCCACACACCAGATTGACTGGGAGTTCTAAATTGCACGTTCTACAGCGGATGGCTGCCTGGTCACGGCTGACCCGTGGGCCATGCCCCCTGCCCTCTTTCGGGGGGGGGGGGAGATGTGACGTACCTGCCAGCAGGACGCATACGACATACAGGCAGATAGCAATCAGAACGAACGTCCGCGTAGCTCAATTGGTAGAGTGACTTATTCCGGAATAAGCGGACCCGGGTTCGAGCCCCGGCGTGGACTAAAAATGACGGAGAAATTTACTTCGTTATAAGGGTTTGTGTTGTTGAGAACACTGGCGATAACGGGCGAGCAAGGAACCACATATGGCAACACACTGATTCCTGTTGTCCTCGTTGAGATTGTGAGGCACTCAAGACCACAATTTCTGGACCTTTTCTATACGTTCCAGGTGTCGCACCACTGTGGCCTGATCACAGTCCATCTCAGTGGTCAATATGCGTGTGGTTTGACGAAGATTAAAGTGGATGAGATGGTTCAAACGATCATCATCAAAATCAGATGGACGACCCGGAGAGTCTTTGAGGTCAAAATTGCCACCTGGGAACCGCTCAAACTATTTGCAATTTGCAGGCTGTCATCAGAGCAATAGCATTCTCCCCACACACACAGCACAAATTTGTCGAGTTGCCTCGGCGGCTGTGGATCCCTTGTTAAACTCGTAGAGGAGCCGATGTGGGAAATGTTCAATATTGTTCATTCCTCTCTACTTTACACTCCATACTACCGGACCTGAAAACCAAAAAACCATTAGCCACAATCACACAACGCAATGTGATTTAGATACACGGTATTACTGGCTACATCTTGATATACAACTGACCATCTGCACCGTCACTACTGATCTGGTAAGCACTCGTGAAATTAAGCGGCATGAACTTATGCATGAACCCAACAATACATTCCTGTAGTGTGGTGAAAAAAATGGCATTAACTTGTGCATTAACCCAATAAATTATCAGTTACAAATTATCTGGTAGTTTGTATTTCTTTGTGGAGCTAACCTCTGAATCTCAGAGAACAGCTTAATGATATGTATGTATGTTAGATAGGAGTCACGACGGTGTATTTACAATATTTTATGACCAAATAATGGGGAATTTACAATATTTTATGACCAAACGACGGGGAATTTACAATACTTTATGACCAAACGACGGTGAATTTACAATATTTTGTGACCAAACGACGGTGAATTTACAATATTTTATGACCAAACGACGGTGAATTTACAATATTTTGTGACTAAACGACGGTCAATTTACAATATTTTATGACCAAGGGACGGTGAATTTACAATTTTTTGTGACCAAACGACGGTGAATTTACAATATTTTATGACCAAACGACGGTGAATTTACAATATTTTGTGACTAAACGACGGTCAATTTACAATATTTTATGACCAAGGGACGGTGAATTTACAATATTTTGTGACCAAACGACGGTCAATTTACAATATATTTTGTGACCAAACGACGGTGAATTTACAATATTTTGTGACCAAACGACGGTGAATTTACAATATTTTATGACCAAGGGACGGTGATTTTACAATATTTTGTGACCAAACGACGGTCAATTTACAATATGTTAAGACCAAACGATGGTGAATTTACAATATTTTGTGACCAAATGACTTGCTTCCAGGAAGCGTAAGTGCATATTTCTGTTTTTAACACGTTCGCAAACGTATCTTTGTTTCTAAAAAAACAACTAATTAAAAAAATAGTTCTTCACTAAGACGCCACACACCATGGAAAACATTTGCGTACTTTTTGTCAAATTATTGTCTATTTTTACTGCTAGGGTGCATTAATGTAAATCACTGTAATGATGGATCTCCTCTTCTCAAAGACTAATTTAAAGACAAATCTTTTGCTCCTAACAGCGTTTCATAGCAAGACATATTTTTCACATATTTATTATTTATTTCGGTTCATAACACTATGAAGAAAACTGGTTTTTATCGAATGCAATGCACCATCTTTATATCACTATCACTACGCGCGACACATATGAGTCTAATATCTCCTTTAATGGCGTAAATACAAACTCAATAATTGCCGAACTTTCGCGCTGTTCTGGGATGCTTCGTCTGGGTTAGACTATCAGTGCTTTAGAACAGTAAAAGACAATTGATAAATAGACAAAACAGATCAATGAATTGTTTCAGCGTTGTCTGTTACTGTTCTAAGGCTCTGATAACCCAGACGAAGCCTCCTAGGACAGCGCGAAAGCTCGGCAATTACCGAGTGTTTGTATTTACGCCATTAAAGGAGATCATAGACTCATATGAGTCGTGTGCAAAACTCCTTACGTTGCCATTTTAAATAACGCGTACATTTTCTGTAGGAGTAAATGTATTTACTTTATCGCTCATTATTTTACTCAATAAATCTGCTTCTAAATTTCCTTTTTCGCTTCGGAAAGCATTCAAAAGACATTCTCATTGCACTCGATAACTCGGTGCCGCCTTCCTTTTTTATTTCTAGATCGCTAAGTCTTATACGACTGAAGGCTTCGTAGCTATCAGCAGTCTGAACAATTTTCATCCATTTGCTGAATTTTCAAAAGGCACTTTTTTCTGATTGGAGATTTAACGACCATCGTGAGCAATTCAGTGAGCTATAAGCAGTCGCCCGTCCCTAATTTAGTGAAGATGGTTCCAGGGAAGGGAGAGGGCCGGCGCAGTAAGATAAAAACAAAATCCATGCCTCAACGGGACTCGCACTCGGACACATCTCGGACAAATGATCAGAAGTCATAACAAAGACCACTGCGCAACCCGGGCGGCCAAAAGGCAATTAGTCACACACACAAACACTCGTGTTATTCCTTGCATATCACAGCTAACAGATAATTTTTAATTTTGTGCAGATTTGATTTAGATCAATGAATCTCATCCTTCAAGTTGAGAAAATTAAGCCCATTTTGGTGAGATTCGAACCAACGTCTCCTCGGCCCGGAGCCAGCTATTATCCCGACTGAACTCTACCGACATTGGCTTATCACTGCAAGTTGGCGTTTTGACTCTTAGATCACTTTAGTGGTACGTCACACATACCCACATACTCCCCCCCACTCCTCTTTCAGAAAGAGCTCGGACAGGTTTCTGGGTCAGCCGGAAAACCATGTTTGGAGTAGCTCACTGCAGAAGAAGGAATTCTGATTAACTTCAGACGACGTGTGGAATAAGAACTACGCATTTTTCTCGAACCTAACGACCAGGAGATTCATTTTTATATTCAGACGCCAGTGTGAAAATAAAACCTCTTTCTGGTGGTGGTGAAAATAGAAGACACTTCTCCTCGCTCCGAAGTCAGTTATTCTCCCGACTGAACTACACCGACCTTAGCTTATAGCTGCAACTTGCCGTTTTGACTCTTGCTTCACCTCAGTGGAACGTCACGAAGTAACATTCTACTGGTGCAAAATGGGGTGCCTTTGCTGGGCGCAAGTCCATATTTCTGTTATGGAGACTTAATACAAGAATTTTAGGTAAAAATATTAAATCTCATTCGCAGCGTTTCTTTTGCCTCCTGTTCCCTTCTTTGTCTTCGAGCCTGAAAAGGTTTCGTTTATTTCACGTTGCCAGGAAGTACGGATTTTCAGAAGGCGCCAAGCTGTCTCATCTTAAGATTTTCTTTGACAAAGATGTTACAATGGAGAAAGCCATTGGAAGACTTGGTTTTGTGCTTCGTAGCCGCATTTCGTATTGACAAATACAATTAACAAATACAAATGCAATTTTGTTAAATACAATTAGATTTTGTTACTTTTGATCATACAATATGTATGATCAAAAGTAACCAAAGGGAACGCAAGAAACGTTTAATCTCAACTTTGAGCTTTGAGTTTCATGTCGCCTTTATTCCTTGGGAGAGACCGCAGTGCTTGTTGAAGAGAAGGGGATGAACTTGTCTGGGAACAAAGGGCTGAGCAGGACAGTCGACGCGAGGGGTGAGGAGAGGATCAGGGGCCTTGGTTTTTCGGGCGCACGATATTTTAAGAAAGCGGGAGGATTTAAGCAGGGGTATCCGGTATTTCCCGGGTAAATATTCGTAGAATCACCAAGTTCAGCGGGTGAACCTGACATTGACATTGATCATCCTTTTGTTATCGTTTTGAATTTTGAATATCTGGAACTCTCTATTTACAGAACATTATATTTCTGCCTGATGAAGCAGCCTGTTGGTTGTGAAAGCTAGCGTAAAACTAAAAAATGGAACATTTTATTAAAAATTTGTACGGGGGCCCCTTAACCCCGGGATCCGACCTCTTCCGAAAACTGTCTGAGGTCTAAGTCAAAGTATCATGAGATAATATGCCAAATTTGGTGGTGGTAAATTGAAAACTGTAGAACGTTTTACGAAAATTTTGTATGAGAGCGCCTTGACTTCCCCGAGTCCGATCCCTTCCAGAAAACCGTGTACTGTCTAAGTTAGAGTACCATGAGATAATATACCAAATTTGGTTGTTCTAAATTGAAACCTGTAGAACCTTTTACGAAAATTTTGTATGGGGGCCCTTTGAGCCCTGGGCTCCGACCCCTTCCGAAAAACGTCTACGATGTAAGTACCGGGCCGTGAGATAGTATACCAAAATTTGGTGGTTCTAAATTGAAAATTGTGGACATTTTAACTGAAATAACGAACATTTTATATGGGGCTCCCTTGACTCCCCCTCTCGGCTCCGATCCATTCCAAAATCCTTCTACGATCTAAGCTAGAGTACTATGAGATAGTATACCAAATTTGGTGGTTCTAAGTTGAAAACTGTAGATGTGTATAGCGGACAAAGAAACAACATGCAAACAAACAAATATACAAACTTTCACTTTTATATATATAGATAGAAATATATTGTTTTGGGAAAAGGATAGTAAAAGTTAGACAAAAGCCTACGGATAAGTATCCTCGAAAACAAAGAGAAAAACGAATTGCTTTTGAAAGATACATGTAATATATTACACGTAATATTCCTAGCGTACTACTATTCTTAACAACCTCAAGAAATAACAAGTTAACAGCGTTAAATATCAACCAGTTAACACTCCCTAATCCAACTTGCGGGAATAATTCAGCCCGATATCAACCTGCAGTTTGAGATACAAAACTCAAAATGTGCACGCATGAGATTTTTAGCGGTTAAGTTATGCAGTGCACAGTGCTATCAAGGATTTCAAGTTGGGCTTTTGATTTGTCCTTAGCAAATATATTTTCGTTTAGAATAAGAAACATGTTAGTAAAATCATGCAATGCATACATTCTCAGTAAAACATAAGTGCTGGGAAACTGCTGGCCACCAGCTGGCAGTGATGGGTCACTGCTGGCTGAAATCTGTGGCTCACGGCCCGGTAGCGGTCCGTTGGTGGCAACACTATCAGTTGGAGAGCCATTGATGGCCCTGCAGCATCGCCGTGAATTGTGGGCCTCCAAGGAAATGCCACTAGTGGCCCGTTGCTGGCAACCAATGCAACCCCAACAGCAGGTGGAAGGAACAGGACTGCGCATGCGCGAAGCAACTCATGGTACCAGTTAGTTGAAGACAACGCTATCACCATCGTGTTATTTTAGTGGATGTTAAGAAAAAATCCATATGTAGAGAGGCGAATTAATTTCCTAATGAAATTCCACGTGGACGAAGATATCAGATTAAGCCATGAAATACACCCACTCCATTCCCATGAATAACAATTTATGGAATGGAGTGGGTGAATAACAAGAAACATTTTAAACCGCTTGAAACAAATGTCCTGGAAAACCATTAAAAAAACGTTTGTTGAAAAAAAAAACAACAAGAATTATACGCGTACAAAATTTATTAATTATTTGAAAGAAAAAAAAAGGGCAACGCTATGTGGATATAATGTACTCATCCATGGGTTGAATACACAAGATGGGAGGAATTCGCTTCTAAATATAACGAGAAGTAAAATAAAATATCTTTCCTCTTTAAAACAGATGTAGCTTCGAACAACGGAAAGAAAAGATACACCGTTAAAAATGTAACAGAATGTGACATGAACCCGGGTAAATATATATGAAGTCAACAATCTCTTTTCAAGACGACAAGGACAGCACGAAATTTTGGAAAGCGACTCTGAGTATGTACACTCCTTGAAAATGAGTGAAGTTCCCTTAAGGTAAAAAAAAAAAACAACTATCGTTACGTTGAAAAAATAAATTTAGGAATTATGTGAACCTGACTTTTATGAAAAATACCTCGCAATATTGTAAAATGAAAGCAGGAACCATTCGATTACACATTCCGCACGAAACAGACAGCTTCAAGAACACGCTCGTGCGTGTTCTTGAAGCTGTCAGCAACAACGGCCCAGCTTCGTATCCACCCAGATCCGAACGGGAGTTTTCCGGTATGTTGAGAGAATTTACACAGCCTAGTGTTACAATTCACAAGTTTTGTAAGGGTAGAAAAAAAAGTTGTAGCTTTGGGAAACTGCGGGTTCTTTTTTTTTTTTATGGGTACTACTGGGAAATTGGCGGACAAGATTCGGCAAGCCACCAGTTACGTCACATGGTTGCTGGCTGCCACTACCGGCAAACTAGCGGACCATATTAGGCTAGCCATCATTTCTGGCACGTGCTTGCAGGGCCGCTGAAGGGCCACTTAAAGCAACTGCTACCTGTGATGGACAACTGATGGCCCTGTTGTCGCATATAGCAACTTACGGGGTGCCAACTGTTGGCCTGAAATGCTGACCCTTCTGTTGGCCGCCCGGACATTTTATTGACGGTTCGGCAGCGGCAACATAGTGCTGGGCCATTTCTGGCTGCCAGCAATGGGCCAGTGCTGGCCCAGCAAGACTGTTTTTGCTGGGTTATGATACGGTTTCCAACATACCAGAAATCATTAATCAAGTTATGAGGATAATGGCTGTGGAATAAATCTCGCTCCTGTGCCCTGACTTTTGACCCCATTTCGATGATATTAAAACAGAAGTGGTTCAGTATACCTCCGAAACATTATACTAACGTTTTGTCGCAATAGAAACATTTTTAGTCAAGTTATGAGGATAATGGCTGTGGAATAAGTATCACTCCTCTGCCCTGATCTTTGATCCCATTCCGATGATATTAAACAGAATTGGTTCAGTATACCTCCGAAACAACATGCTAAAGTTTTGTAGCAATCGAAGCATTTTTACGTAAGTTATGACGCATAAGGGCGATGGAATGGATTCCACAGCTATGTCATGACCTTTGACCCCACTTCGGCCGCCCGGTGGCGCTTTGGTCTAAGCGATGGCCTGTGATCATTCGTCCGAAAGGGTTCCGGGTTCGAATCCTGGTGAGGCATTGATGTTGTGTTTGTCTTACGGCACCGACTCTCTCCCTTCCCTGGAACCAGTGACCCTAATTTAGGGCCGGGCGACTGTTTATAGCCAATTGAGCTGCTCACGGTGATCGTTAAATCTCGAGTTAAAAAAAAAACAAAACAAAAAAACCCATTTCTCCATTTTCAATAGGGTTCGTCCCCAGGGTGTCCATTACCACATACTAAAATTTTATCGAAGTCGAACCATTTTTACGCGAATTATCGTACGGACGAACGGACAGGCGGACAAAGCAGGTGCATATACGCTTCTTCAACCTACGGTAGGAAAGCGTAAAAAAGCGACCAAGAAAAAATGCTTTGTTCATATCTGCATCATTTGAACTCCGAGTCTACATTAAAAATCAAGAAATAATATCCAGAGCGCTAAAAAAATATGCCTACCAGTTATTAAAAGGCAATTTATTCATTAAGCTCTTGACGCCGATAGTGTAAACAATAGAATAACCACATAAATTTACAGAGAGAGCCACCTGCTCTATTTCATCGCCAAGAAAAACAGAAAAACAAAAAACGTTTACATGAGATAAACTGTTTGTTATGTTAAAATCAACAATCATTTGCTCCTCGTCCAGAGAAGCAAGAATCACAACGAACTCATAAGGAGAAAGTTTATTTTTCTTAGTCAAACACGAACGTCTCTGTCTTATGTAGAGCATAAAAGTATTTCGTAAAGGAGAGAGAGACCTTTAGCGCGGGATAAATATCCACTGCTTTTTCATATCTTTTAATTCTTTACTATGAAGGGTTCCAGCCACTGCAGAATGCTATTTCAAGTAACAGGTGTTTACCTAACATGCTTCCTATTTTTCTTTAAGCTCTGGTAAAGCAGTTGGTTTCCGTCATCCCCAAAACACACACACACACACATACGTGTAATCTTCCGCTGAATAACTAGCATTGCTTCCCTAATTGGAAACTACTGTAGTACAGGCATACAACATGCAAACGAGCAGCGAGAACATATCCACATAAAAGGTGTGCGCAATATTTAAACACACCTGCCTATCTCTGAAACATATTTTAAATATCCATTTGGAATACTCGACTATCGCACGAGCGTTTTTTTTTTGTTGGGCGAAATTCAGTGAAAAAATATATCGGCGTTCTTCTCTCGCATACCAAAATCTGCTTCTTTCCACAATTGAAGAACAAAAATTCATGCATTTTTAGTGATCATGATAATTCTACTGGCACAATATATTCTTCCTTTTATTTTTGTCCTATTCGAGTTGAAGTACGTTGTAACAGATTATCTCAACACCAAACTTAATTAACTTTCGGCACTTGTTTTAACAATATGTGGCATCACTTTTTTCGTTTGGGGGTTTAACGACCACCGTGAGCAATTTGTAACGTACACCTCTATTTCAAACTTCCTTTTGAGTTCTTATGCTCTTATGTAAATTTGGTTTCTTGTGGTTAAATATTTTCTTACTTAACGCCACAGAGTTTCTCTCGAGGAATTTGAAGTCGGCAACAGCTGGATGCACGTCGAAGGATACGCTACGTAGCGAGACTTATGAGATGACAGCTCAATGTGCAATGATAAGTGAGCGATACTCCTAAGACGATGTTTATATGCTCACTATTATTAAAAGCAGAGAGAGAGAGAGAGAGAGAGAGAGAGATAATTGGATGCTGGACTGAGCAACGCGCTGATAAGTGTTTTCTTTATTTGCTCAACTTAGATGGCGTGTCATAATAGCAAATAAAGTGGGTTATATTGATATGAAACGAGGGGGATTATTCGAAAAAGATTGAGTAGGTTCTCTCGCAAAGACTGCTGTAACAAGGGCGTGCACATACTTGAAATTAATTTTGCTATAACTAGAGCATCCATCTATTAACTGCGAGGGTTGCCGGCAGATAAATATACTTTAATTTAGAAACTCATATTTACATAATTTATGATCATGAATTCGGTCTAATCATATCGGCAGACAGGATATGAAGACACAAATTTGACAATGGCGACGCTCTGTCTCACATCCTTCTGCTTCGGAGGCGATGCTTTCCCAATTAAGCTACACCCACGGAATTTATCGCTGCAACTTTGCCGTCTTGACATGTTCTTCATAATTACAATATGTCACGTACACTATATTGACAAAAGTCACAGAACACTCCTTCAAAAGCAAATGAACGCATCCGCTGCGTTGTTAAGATGCGCGGTACAGCTGCAAACGGTATGAAAACAAACCCGCAGCTGACCGCGATCACATCGCACTGTGAGATTGAGTAAAAACGTTGCGGAGGGAGAGAATTGACTTTCAGAAAGAAATGATTGTTGGGTGTTATATTAGTTGGTTGTCCATAAGAGAAACCGAGAGGCCTTTAAACATACCCAAGTCAACTGTTTTGGATGTACTGAATAAGTGGAAGACACATGGCGTCCTGAAGCAGCAAGACGTACCGGCAGACCAAAGAAAATCAGAGATAGAAGACGTCGAAGCCTCAAGAGATTCGTTACAGCTAATCGACGGAGTACTGCACAAGTCCTTAGTGTTCAGGTGAGTAAAAATGCTGGAACCTTGGTATGCACACGCAACATTCGCAGAGAACTTGATTATATGGGTTGCCATGGCCGTGCGGCTACTCACAAACCTTTCATCTCCACCCGGAATGCTACTCGTAATTTAACATGGTGTAAAGAACATTTATCGTGAACCATAGATAAATGGAAACGGGTACAATCCATCAGTCTGATGGCCGTGTGTGGGTATGGCGGCAGCCGGGGAACGCTATTTACCACAGTGTACTGTTTCTACGGTCAAGTTTGAAGCTGGTAGTGTACTCGTGTGGGGGTGTTTTTCATTATATGGTCCCCGCCCATTGGTTATCGTGGACAAACCTGTTAACCAGCACGTCTACCTCGTTATTCTGGACAATTATGCCCTACCAACTCTGTGGCAATACTATGAAACCGAGCCTGGTTGGTACCAGCAGGATAATGCACCGAGCCTAAAAGCAAGGACTGTTACGGCGTGGTTTGACGATAATTTCGAACCGTGTGTGGATTGGACAGCTGAGAGCCCTGATCTTAATCCCACAGAGCACGTATGGGATGAATTAGAGCATCGCATAAGAAGTTTGGAACCAAGGCCTACTACTAAGCAACAGTTAGCGGCAACATTATGTTTCTATCGCTGTGTCCCAAAACCTTATCGAAAGCGTGGCTTGAAGGGTCAGTGTATGCATTAAGGCCAAAGGTGGACCGACACCGTATTAATGTATGTCAATAAATGCTATGTTGTGTTTCTCTTCTAGGTGTCCGGTGACTTTTGCCAATATAGTGTATATACCACTCCCTTCCCTTGAGAAAAGGGGGAGGGGAGGCACGAAATCACAGGTTTCGGGACCACCGTATACCATGCTTGAAGTAAGTCTCTGTAGGAAAGGATATCTCAGTAATTCCAGGCGATGTGTGGAAGATCCATTTTTAAGCTCCAATGATAAAACACAAATTTGCCGGTGCGGGGCTCGAACCGACACCCTTCTACTCCGGAGAGGAATGTTTTCCCAATTAAGCTAAACAAACGAAGTTCATCGCTGCAACTTTGCCGTTTTTGCATGTGCGTCACCTCTGTAATACGTCACAAAGGCTGTACAACCAGTTTGGCAATTTTCAATAGATTCCGTTGTCCAATCAGTTGTAGTTAAATTCGTACAGTCATAGATTACTTTACCAATCTGCTAGATCAGTTCAAGTGGCGAACATAAATAAACTTAAATGTTCTTTAACTGTTTTTGTTTCAAAAAGCGCGCACGCCACAAACCACACACATCGATCGGTTACGTAGCCAGTGCACCACGAAACATTCCTTGACTTTGTTGGCTGATGTTTCTGTCACTTTAATTCAAATAAACGGTAAAGAGAACGTTCCATTGGGAACGTTTATACCTTGGCAAGCATTTCTCACCGACCTAGGACTTTTGCTCCTCCAGACAGAGTGTTAAGACAGTTAGACATAAGGCAACATAGACCCCGCTCATACGGAGGCAGCCAATATGAGGGGGTGGGTCTAGGGTCGTCCCATAACTGCAAAGGACCCTGACCCGACCAGACCCGATCCGGGCAATATCTGCTTTGAACTATTGTATAAATTCAAAACTTAATTCATACATATATATCATCATCATCATCATTGTCAACCATTATCAATCCACTGCTGGACGAAGGACTCCCCAAGTTTCCTCCACAACGGTCTGTCTTGTGCCAGTCTCCTCCATGTCACTCCCGCATACTTCCGAATTTCATCCACCCATCTCCCATGTGGTCTTTTTCTGGGTCTTTTCCTGTCCTTTGGAATCCAATCTAAAATTTCGGCTGTCCATCGATGGTCTGTTCTTCTGGCAGTATGTCCAGCCCATTGCCATTTCAGGCATTTAACTCTGATCATGATGTCTTCCACTCTTGTCATTTTTCGGATCCACGAGTTCCTCTTCTTATCTCTCCTGGTTACACCAAGTATGCACCTCTCCATGCTGCTTTGAGTTGTCTGCAGCCTTTGTATGTCTCTTTTAGTTAAGGTCCACGTCTCTGCACCATACGTAAGCACTGGAAGGATGCATTGATCAAACACTTTTCTTTTAAGACATAATGGCATATTGCTCTTGAAAATTATGCTGTTTCTTCCAAAAGCTCTCCAGGCAAGTTTTGTACGCCGATTAATTTCTTCATCAATGTGACCCTCACTTGATATCTGCTGTCCAAGATAAACGTACGTATCTGTTATCTCCAGCTTTTCTCCATCAATCGATAAATCTTCATTTCTTGTAAAAGCATTGAACATCACTTTTGTCTTCTGAAAGTTCATTTTTAATCCCACTTCTTTACTCTTGTCAGCAAGTTCCTGGATCATACTCTGTAGCTCTGATGGGCTAGTTGCAAAAATGACTATGTCATCAGCAAAACGAAGGTGGGTTAGATAATCTCCATTAATCTTTATCCCCTTGTTTTCCCAGTTCAGTGATTGAAAGACACCCTCCAATGTGGCATTAAAGAGCTTCGGAGATATGGTGTCACCTTGTCTCACTCCTTTTCCAATTTTTATGTGTGTTGTATTTTCAAACAGCCTAATCTTTGCACTTGCATTTTCATAGATGTTATTACTAATATTAATGCATGCATCTTCAATACCGCAGGTTTTCAGAGCCATTGTAACTGCTGATGGTTTCACCGAATCAAAGGCTTTTTCATAATCGATAAAAGCCATGCACAATGGAAGTTCATATTCCCTCGCTCTTTCAATTAGTTCTCTCAGCACATGGATATGATCTATTGTGCTGTAGCCACTCCTGAATCCAGCTTGTTCTCTCGGTTGAGCCATGTCCAGTGTTACCTTCAAGCGGTGTGAAAGAACTTTAGTGAAGATTTTATAAACTACTGATAGGAGGCTGATAGGTCTGTAGTTCCTGAGATCCTCAATGTCACTTTTCTTACGTAGCAGGATCATTGTAGCGTTGTTCCAATCCTCAGGAATCTTTCCTTCATTAAGGCATCGAGTGAAAATTTGGGCGAGTACTGTTTCGATTTCTCCACTTGCTTCTTGTATGATGTCTACAGTAATTCCATCTTCTCCTGGAGCTTTTCCCCGCTTCATGTTCTTGATTGCATGTGCAACTTCTGCTGGAAGGACTGGAAGAACTCTGGTACTGGTATCTTTCATGATGTCTGGAGTACATGTATCATCCCTTTCATATAATTTGGAGTAGAAATCTTTCACTCTTGTCAAAATTTCGCCTCTATTTCTTGTAACAGAACCATCTTCTTTTCTCAGTGCCATAATCTGTTTTCTTCCCTTACTGAGATGTCCCTTTGCTATCTTTAGGCTTTGGTTGTTTTCAATTGCTTTCCTCACTAGTTCACAGTTGAATTTTCTTACGTCTTCAGTGATACTTTTTCGTACTGTCTTGCATTGCTCTATATATTCCACTTTGGAAGTCACATCTTCCTTAGTTGTCCTCATCTCTCTTCTTTTTTGCATCAACATTTTCGTTTTTCCTGATAATTTATTTACATGCAACTTGTTCTTAGACCCAGCTAATTTTGTTGCTGTTTCCATAAGAGCTTTTGTTACTTTTCTGTTAACTTCAGAGATATCCACTTCTTCCGATGTTAGGCCTTCCAAAGCAGAGAACCTGTTCTTCAGTTCCAACTTGAACGTATTATGGTGTTTTTTAAGGTTGGTTATGTCAATACATTTTGTTTGTCTTATGAGCTTGCCACGTTCAAGTTTAGTGTTGAGGTGCATCTTACATCTCACCAATCTATGGTCACTACCTGTGTTAAACTTGTTTAGCACACTGCAGTCTTCTATGACGAATTTTTTGTTACACATAATAAAATCAATTTCACTTGTCGTCCCATTTGGATGTCTCCATGTCCATTTCCTGTGTGGCTTTTTTTTGAAGAAGGAGTTCAAGATGAAAAACCCTTCTGCCTCTGCAAACTCAACGAGAGTATTTCCACGCTGGTTTCTGTTGCCGTGAAACCAGCGTGGAAATACTCTCGTTGAGTTTGCAGAGGCAGAAGGGTTTTTCATCTTGTACAGCATCCTCTTCCAATTCAGAAGCCTTGAATCAGAAGATGAGGAGCGTCCGTTGTGCCAGCCTTAGCCAAGGTCAGCATCAGATGGCGAGCCTAGTCCACTCCAGGGTTCTTGAGCATCTTCTCTCGCTTACTTCATCGCACTGGCCCGACTGCTGCCCACTTGGCCGCGAGTACATTCCAATTCAAAAGCCGGAGACTGAGGGCCAAGATTTAATCCGTTGTACCTTCGGAGGTCATTTTTGAACCAGTCCTCGAAGGTTTGGCACCCTTAACTCACCACGCTGGCCAAGCGGGTTGGCCAGGTGAGTGTGTGGAGATAGCAAGATTTCCTCTTATCCCGATGGTTATGTGTAACAAAAAATTCGTCATAGAAGACTGCAGTGTGCTAAACAAGTTTAACACAGGTAGTGACCATAGATTGGTGAGATGTAAGATGCACCTCAACACTAAACTTGAACGTATATATATATATATATATATATATATATATATATATATATATATGGAAAGGGAGTGAGACAAGGTGACACCATATCTCCGAAGCTCTTTAATGCCACATTGGAAAATGTCTTTCAATCACTGAACTGGGAAAACAAAGTGATAAAGATTATAATGAATAGGTTTCTCCTCTGGTCGTGTCGTGCAGGAAAGCTCACTTAAGTCACGTTAGGGTTATTGAACGGTTACTTGACGTAGCTAAAGTGTGCTTAATCATCAAAGTGCTAGAGTTTGTTTAAATAAGACACTCAATGAAATAGACTTAACGGCCAGACAGAGGTCTGACAATAAAATGAACTAAGAAAACGTACTCACTGTAACGTACCAGGAGATGTGACGTACCTGCCAGAAGGACGCACACGACATAAAGGCAGATAGGAATCAGAATAAAACGTCCGCGTAGCTCAATTGGTAGAGTGACTTATTCCGGAATGAGGGGATCCGGGTTCGAATCCTGGCGCGGATAAAAATGACGGAGAAATTTACTTCGTTATAATGGCGCCCGAACTATCCGGATAACCCGCCCGTTCAAAATCTCGCAATGGTGTGATGTTATTTCCACACCGCAAGATAGGAAAAATAAGAGAATCCCTTCTCCAGCACTTCGAAAAAAAAAATAATAAGGAGGAGATGATGTAACGTACCAGGAGATGTGACGTACCTCGCAGAAGGACGCACACGACATAAAGGCAGATAGGAATCAGAATAAAACGTCCGCGTAGCTCAATTGGCTGAGCAACTTATTCCGGAATGAGGGGACCCGGGTTCGAATCCTGGCGCGGATAAAAATGACGGAGAAATTCACTTCGTTATATCACTTTTAACATTTTATTGGTAAACTCCTGGAATTACTCAATACACATTCCTATATAACACAACTACTGTTAGACCGAACTTTCGTAGAATCGCATCACAATAATTAGGAAGAACCTATCCTATACACAACGAACCTCTCTGGTATACTTGAGCGCGCCTATATATACTGCATACCACCACGTCATGACTTACACTCGTTGCCACATATAATTCAGCGGGAGAAATAATATCTCGTTAAGTGAGAAGATAATTTGCATAGGAAAATAAAATAACAAGAGATAGTAAAATAAAAAAAGAAACTGAATCTAGAGTATACGTTACAAGATTAATGGAGATTATTTAACCCACCTTCGTTTTTCAGATGACGTAGTCATTTTTGCAACTACCCCATCAGAGCTGCAGAGTATGATATAGGAACTTGCTGACAAGAGTAAAGAAGTGGGATTAAAAATGAACTTTCAGAAGACAAAACTGATGTTCAATGCTTTCACAAGAAATGAAGATTTATTGATTGATGGAAAAAAGCTGGAGATAACAGACACGTACGCTTATCTTGGACAGCAGATATCAAGTGAGGGTCACATTGATGAAGAAATTAATCGGCGTACAAAACTTGCCTGGAGAGCTTTTGGAAGAAACAGCATAATTTTTAAGACCAATATGCCATTATTTCTTAAAAGAAAAGTGTTTGATCAATGCATCCTTCCAGTGCTTACGTATGGTGCAGAGACGTGGACCTTAACTAAAAGAGACATACAAAGGCTGCAGACAACTCAAAGAGGCATGGGGAGGTGCATGCTTGGTGTAACCAGGAGAGATAAGAAGAGGAACTCGTGGATCCGAAAAATGACAAGACTGGAAGACATCATGATCAGAGTTAAATCCCTGAAATGGCAATGGGCTGGACATACTGCCAGAAGGACAAACCATCGATGGACAGCCGAAATTTTAGATTGGATTCCAAGCGACAGGAAAAGACCCAGAAGATGACCACATGGGAGATGGGTGGATGAAATTCGAAAGTATGTGGGAGTGACATGGAGGAGACTGGCACAAGACAGACCGTTCTGGAGGAAACATGGGAGACCTTCGTCCAGCAGTGGATTGATAATGGTTGACAATGATGATGATGATGATGATATATATATACATATAAACGTAATATATATATATTCATCCCAATAATTGCCTGATATTTAGTAACTGAAATCCTTTTTTAATAATAAAATTTGTTTACTTGCTGAATTTTAGTACAATTTTTAGTGCCACTATTTTACGCAATCTAGAAGTAATGGCAGACTATGACCGTGACCATGGAGTAATCTATAAATGGGAATCATTATTTACGATAACACAAATGTATTTAGATTGTTCACTTTTTCCACGCTTTCATGGAGGTGCGCATACTTTCATATCGTCCGTTAGATTTTTGATTCCATAATCCTTTATTACACTGTCGACATCCTTCTTTGTAACTATACACTTTCCAAATTTTGAACAACAAGCAAGACCAAACAACACAGAATTATTCACCGGTTCCTTAACCCTCCAAGTGGCAGGTGGTTTGGAAGAGGCGATGCGAAATTTTGTCACATGTATAAACGGAGACTCCCCTAAAAGCTTCCTGTCTTTCTGTCGTATTCGTCGTCGTTAAGATGGGAATGCATGCGTTATCGCCATGAGTCTGAAATTATTGAGTTCTCGCTGCTTTTGAACTAGTTTTCGAAGAAAGTATTATTGCGTCATCGCGGCTTTGGGCACAGAAATATCCGAACGTATATATGCGTGCTAACCATCTGGAGGGTTAATGAGACGAAACAATTTCTAGCAATCACTCTTTCCCTTGTGGTTTTCAACAAGCACGTATTTGCTGGCCTCGAAGCCTTTCTCAACCTCCTTAATATTATATCCATCCATATTAACAAATAAGGAGTGAACTTCGACATGACATGTCATGGGAACGGGATGTTAGCAGATCAATAGAAAACCTCCGAATGCTCAATGTAAAAGATGCGATGTGAAAAGTAACTCTTAGTCATACAGTGAACCCTTCTTCTGTTCGTAATGATCCGCCACTACGAACGATCACCTGCTGCGGTCTATTCCACACCAGCCTTTGAACAGCTTCTTCCTGAGTATCTTTCAGCAGACAAGTTGTTTGATTCACCTTGAGTTGTGCAATCTCCGTTATCCACCGTGTGTTTTTCGGAATTCTACAATATGTGTCTCTGCGTCTTTCTCGGGGATAACGTGAACCTGAGGGTGCCTTGGAAACAACTGAATTTCTTTACCCTTTGATTCCGTACACAGAGCCTTCCAAATACTATCCACTCTCCATGTACATCAGAATCCAGGAGCACTAGACAATGCATTAGTCGGCCCTCAGCATGGCCAATCTACGAGAAAATCTGGCCTTTGCTGAGCTCACTCCCCATAAAGCGTTTTTGCAAATGATGCTTCTGATACCATATTCAAAGTGAGGATGGCGATGTGTAGTCTAGGTACTCTCCGACCAGCTGATTTACAACGATGTTTTCGCACTGGGGACCTCACACGATATTCTGGGGTGGGAGTGGAATTAGTTATAGTATAAAAATAAAACTAATCAAGGAAGAATTGTCATCCTCCCCTGGTTTTGAAAATTCTCATAAATTTTACGTGGATATGCCGAAAAATAATTCGGTGGCGATGATCAGTTGTCATCAAATTTAGCGACACATCGCATGCTTCACATGGGATTCGAACTCGGATCCGTCTCGTGCCACTCTGCCACCTGGGAGACAGTTATAAATGTGTTGTAACACAGCAACAGATATTCAGAATTTTGTGCAATATCGTATAGTGAAGGAAATGAAAGATAATGTGTAAAAACGTCGATATTTGCATTTAGAAGTTCATTTGGCATGCTGAAAGTAAATAATAAGGCGACAAATCTTCAAACCTTTATTTTTGAAAAACCTAAATTAAACGTAAGAGGGGCAAAACTTGATCGGTAGACAGAAGATTTTCATTTTTAGAATAAATAAAATAATGTTCAAAATGTAGACCTTTTTTTTTATGTTTAAGTCTATCAATTGCGGAGGTACAACTGCAAAATAGGAACGCTTTATTCTGTATCTTGCCAAATATTCCTTAGAGAAATTAAACAATCATTTTTCTCATGAAAAAATCTGTGATCTTACATTTTGAACATGCCGTTGCTTCAGCGACGAAAAGCCTGTCTTGTTTTAATAATGTGATTGAAGATCTTGAATGCTTTACGCGTATATGTGAAAGAATTTTCTTTATATCCCACCTGAAGCGATTCTTTGCGATCTGAAGTTGACATCTGCGCTCTTCATCATATCCTTCTTTGACTTTAAAAACAATCGAAAGCCTATTTCCGTGCGGGGAGGGAAAATAGATGTGTTGGAGGATTGTAAAAATGCGATGTGAGTGTAAACGGACATTACTTGTCCTTGACCCAATTCCTTTGACCTCGAGTTAGAATCGAAGATGTCTTCAGCCATGTCCCTAGCTCTCAAAGCATCGACGGACGTTGCTGCTTCTGTGGAAGCCAAATGGATGTGACAAAAGAATAACCCCACTTGTTCTTCATTCTGCTTCTTTTTCTCCTACACTTCTGCAAAAATATCCCCTCTTATAAAAATATATGGGCGCTCACATGAAGACAAAGCAGCTGTTTCTTTTTCCTTTTTGTTTTTAAGGAACATGAATCAACAGCAATGATATCTCTAGATCAGATTTTTTTGCGTGACGCTTCTAAACTGACTTGAAATATTTATCACATTCATCTTAAATAAAAAACAAGTAAAAGCTACGATAAAATGAGAGAGTAGCGAACTGAAAATTAGAATATGCATTATTTTTAAAAGTAATGAAAATTGATAACGAGGAACAGTACACCAATCATGTAGGAAATAGTAACAGTATATTAATGATCCGATTTATTGGCGTAGGAAATAAACACATAAGCGTTTCCAAGCTTTCGCACATCAACCAGAAGGCTTTTTCAAGGAAATTAGACTGAAACTGCAAACTGAAAATTAGAACGCTTAACAATTTGAACGCGGGAACTTGACAATAAATAGGTGCGACGTTATATTCATTTATAGATACGAGGCATCACGTTGGTTGTACGCGGGATCCTGGTAGAGAAAAGGCGTTACTTGAAGAATTGGTTCCAAATTCGTGGCAACTCGAGTGAGACGCTATCATTGCAAGTATCGCTGTTGGTAATGATCTCCGAGGTTTCCTAATTGGCTGTACATTTAGGGGTAGAGTAGCTAGCTAATTTCTTTATATCATTCCACATAGGAGTAGCGGACTTGAATTCGACTTCTCTGAATAGTACAGTGGCTACTTTACCGTATTTTGTGTCCCTTATATGTTCGTTGACTCTGATTCCAAACGAACGCTTGGTCATTCCAATGTAGTATCGTTTAGAGCCGTCCGGATACTGAAGGGGGATCGCATACACACCTGCTTTGCAAGTAATAGGTGGTTTTTCACTATTCCTCTTTAGCATAGTATATAAGGATGCAGGAGACTTTATGCCGACGCCGTAGTTCATCTTCTTGTGGGCTTTTTTATTTGACTTTGTAAGACACACTTGGTATGTAGGGAATTGGGCCTAAATAACATAGCTGCGGCACAGGTAGATTAGAATGTTTGACCCTCTGGCTTTTTGGATAAAACTACGTATCTGATTCAATGAATATCCTGCATCAGTGGCCAATTTGATGACGCTTTCAATTTCGCGTTGCATAAAATGGGTATCGGAGGAAACGGTGAAGGCTCTTCGAATTCGAGAACGAAAGATAGCTGTTTTGTATTCTGCTGGACAGAAAGAGCTGCGAAGCATCAGGTTGGAGACGGACGTGGGTTTATAGTAGATTTGTGTACCGAAACAGTTGTCAGGCGATTTCCTCAATAAAACATCCAGATAAGGTAAAGCGTTGTTGTGTTCAAACTTCATCGTGAAATTGATCGTAGGATGCATATCATTGATTTTATCAAGGAAAATTGGAAGAGTCTCTTATCCGTGAGGCCATACAAAAATACGTCGTCTGCGTAACGCAGCCAAGTGGCAAGCCGTGGGGTAATGCTGAAGAATATATTCCGATCAATTGGGCGAAGTATTGCTTCTGCAAGGACGGCTGAAAGTGAGGATCCCATCGGAGCGCTATTATTCTGTTTATATACTTGTCCTTGGAAACTGAAGAAGCTAGTATTAGCGACCAAGTCTATTTGAAGATGCTGAGGCATGACTCGGCCTCCTTTAATGTTCTGATGGCTTCCGGAACGGGGATTGAGGGGTAAAGGGAAACCACGTCGTAATGAAAATTGTTTCATTCTTTTTCCTAGCTGCAAATAAAGGAATGTTCAATTGATGGTAGATAGTGTGAAAAAAATATTTTTCACATATGTGGAAATTCATCTGAATTATTAATACAGCAATCAGACATCTAGTTTTCTGGCGTGATTAAAATTACGTGAGAAACAGAAAAATACACGCAATTCAGAGATGTCTGATTGCTGTGTAAATAAATAATTCAGATAAATGTCCCAGCAATATGTAAAGAATATTTCTTCCACACTATCTAACTGAACAACTGGAGATTTAACCCTTTAGCCGGCTGGAACGAAGTAACTCGGGGTTAACAAAATGGACTGAACTCAACTCCAACTAATATATTCGCTGTCTAAGAAGTGGGCCGAACGCGACTGGAACGAATTCATTCAGGGTTAGTGGTCCCAAAGCTGCTTGTACGATTTACCATCAAGGCTGGATCATCAAAAAAAGTTACAGAAAGGTGGCGAAAGATGCTCGTTACCTTCAAGACGCCCTTAGATTTGTTATTCAGACTGATCATTCAGGCGTATGATGGACACCAATCCCTTCTGAAAAATTAACTGATAAAGCAATGGAGACGAATTTAAGGAAGGAGGGAGAAGACATTTAAGTACATTTTTTTCACCCAGTTGTGTGATGTTCGTTTCAGGAAGACTAGCCCTTCCTTATCACGTTTTAGGTCATGGAACAGGGAATATAGAACTAGAAGGGAGAGATTATCACATACGACATGCTTTTTTTTGCTGCTGTTGAGATGAGAGGGGATAAAGACAAATTGCTTTTCTGTAGCTTTCTCTTTTTGGAGGGTGAGAAAGTTCGGGGCATCGCTTAGTTCATTGGCCGCTTAATGGGTTAATTAACTACGCCACGATGGTGTGGGATTTGCCATGACTGGCGAAAATCAGAGATTATTCTGATTCCCATCAGTCAGATACTAGGCACTTCATTGTCCTGGGTGGTGTAACGGATAGCATGCTCGAATGGAAATCGGGAGATACAGGTTCGCTTCCCGTCCCAGTAATTTTCAAGTTTTCTGACGTGACTAAAGCTACATGGGAAATAGTAAAATACACGCAATTAAGAAATGTCGGATTGCTGTGGGAATAATTCAATTGATGGTACAGGGGATGGAAAACGAAACTGAAACACCTGCACAAATAGCACCCGACGTGTCACGCCGCTTTACGCGCTACCTGGTGGCCAGCCTGCATCTATTTCGCAATCAATCAACGAGAGCGGAGTGTGAAGGTTGCATTAGAAGAGCAGTAGCACAGCTGCACGTAAAAAAGTGCGATCCACACAACAAAATGGGAGACATATCCGAGTTTCAAAGAGAACAGATCGTTGGTGCGCGTTTCGCCGGTGCATCTGTGTCCAAGACAGCAAATCCTTGTTCTGTATCGCGAGCCACGGTATCTGGAGCAGAAATGGAAACGGGTCACGGTCCAACGGGCTGACAATTTCTTGCGGGTCCAACGGGTCGGGTCAAGGTGTTCCAGATCCAATTTTGACCCGGTTTTATTCCCGTTTTATTTTTGAAAAGAGAAAAATATATTCCAAAGAAAAATGCGCGTTGCGGTATTCTGTAGTCGATACTGGTGTCCACGGAGTGAATAATGATTTGCCGTGCAAAAATATTGTCGTCTCTTTCTTAAGGCAACGAAGATTTCCACCGACCGACGTCAGACACATCGTCACTATGTCGTAAAAAGATACTACCTTCGCGTTCTTTTGCAGTGCGGTTGTCCAGGTCAAACGCCAGTCGCCTGCTTTGTAGCACATTCACTCTCTCCGTGCGAAGTTCACTGTATGACTAAGAGTTACTTTTCACATCGCATCTTTTACATTAAGCATTGAGAGGTTTCCGATTGATGTGCTAACATCCCGTTCCCATGACATGTCATGTCGAAATTAATTCCTTCTTTGTTAATATGGATGGATTTAATATTAAGGAGATTGATAAAGGCGTCGAGGCCAAGAAATACGTTCTTGTTCAAAACCACAAGGGGAAAAGTGAATGTTGGAAATTGTTTCGTCCCATTAACCCTCCAGGTGGTTAGCACGCATATATACGTTCGGAAATTTCTGTGCCCAAAACCGCGATGACGCAATAATACTTTTTTCGAAAACCAGCTCAAAAGCAGCGAGAACTCAATATTGCGTCGAAAATATTTTCAGGCTCATGGCGATAACGCATGTATTCCCATCTTAACGACGACGAATACAACAGAAAGACAGGACGCTTTTAGGGGAGTCTCCGTTTATACATGTGACAAAATTTCGCATTGCCTCTTCCAAACCTCCTGCAACTTGGAGGGTTAAGGAACCGGTTAATAATTCTGTGTTGTTTGGTCTTGCTTTTTGTTCAAAATGTGGAAACTGTATAATTACAAAGATAGATGTCGACGGTGTAATAAAAGATTATGGAACCAAAAAATCTAACTGACCAAATGAAAGTATGCGCACCTCCATCAAAGCGTGGAAAGACTGAACATTCTAATACATTTTAAAAATGCATTTGTGTAATCGTAAATAATGATTCCCATTTGTAATATACTCCACAGTCACGGTCAGACATTACTTCTGGATTACGTAAAATAGTGGCACTAAAATGACACTAAAATTTAGTAAGTAATCAAATTTTATTAGTAAAAAAGGATTTCAGTTATTAAATATCAAGCAGTTATTGGGATTAATATATATATTACGTTTATCTGTATATACACTGAAGAGCATTTGAATTAGAGGTACCTGTCTAGTAACGTGTAGCACCACCTTTCGCCCTGATGACGGCGGCGATTCGTCTTGGCATGGACTCGACAAGACGCCGGAAGCGTTGGGAAGCCATGCGGATCCACAACACCTCAACAAGCTCCCACAGTTCACGAAGACTTGATGGAGAGGGGTCAGAGCCTCGAACATCTCTCTCGATGACATCCCAGATGTGCTTGATGGGATTGAGGTCAGGTGACCTAGCTAGCCAAGGAAGCGAGGTCACGTCGATGGAGTGTTCATCCAACCATTCGGATACAATTCGGGAGCGATGGCAAGGTGCATTGTCTTGTTGCAGGATGAGGTCCCCAGTGGGATGTTGAAGACGCACAAACGGGAGCAAATAGTCGTCCAGGATATCCCGGTAACGTTGACCTGTGAGGGACGATGTCACACGTACCAGGGGTCCCATTTCAGTCCACGTAAACAGTCCCCAGATGAGAATGCCACCCCCACCAGCTTGAAGAGTACCCTGCTTGCAAGCAGAATCCATCGCTTCATGTGGTTTGTGCCGTACACGTATCCTTCCATCCGCATGTACCAACGTGAATCTTGGCTCATCAGTCCAGGCAACATTTTCCCACATGTCTAGGGTACAGTGGCGATGTTCCTGCGCACTGTGACCCGTGTATCGCCAAACATTATTTCACCGCGTTGTACACAAACGTGACAATATCTCACTGCATGCACTCTACGTAAATTACGAAACACCTGACGCTAAATGTCATAACAACCATTACAAAACGGAATTTTTGATGCCGTGAAGACGGTGCGTCGTAGCAAAATTCGGCTTCTTCCTTTCCCCCTAAGAGAGGAGGGGGGGGGGGGTACCTGCTACTGACGAGAGCTTTAACAAGAAAGATGACACCGAATTTTCTGGTGTAATAAGCACGCCTTTTGAATACGTTCTGACGCCAATTAAATTTATCAAAGCTATATAAAGTCAATGGAACCGGTATGGAAAACAATAGTGTCTGACGGAAGAAGGAAGTTTTTCAATCGGGTTTTTAATCCCTCAGATATTGCTGTAAACGGAATCGTGAGCTTGCGCCCTTTGGTTGCAGACTTGTGCGTTAAGAAAAACATGAATTTATATGAGAAACATTTCGCACCGGAAACGCTCTCCAACATAGAAAGACTTTTTCAAATCGGACTCTTAGAAACAGACATATCGACAAAAATAAGACGTGACTTTTTGTCCCGTGGTGGGAAAAACATGCATTATTTTAGGAAGAAAGTATTCTCAAAAGGTTTTTCCACATCATCACTATCGGTCCAAGAAAAATTAGTCGAGTTTTCAGGAGCCCAGATTTTGCTACAAATACATCAGAAGCAGCAATTAACACTTATGCCCCCTGGTGGCCAAAGCATTCTTTACCAAACATTAGAAATTATGAGAAAAATATTTTCCATCAGGTCTTGTATGCGATACAGGAAGAATTGTTCAAATCGAAGTTTTAGAAGCAGGAAAAAAGAATAAAACGCAATTTACCTTTGTGTTCCCTAGCGGAAAGTCTATGAATTACTTGAAAATTTTGAATTTATAGGAAAAAACATTTCGCATCGGAAACACTATCCAACAAAGAAGAAAGTTTTCAAATCGGACTCCTAGAAGTAGAGATATTGACAAAAATGAGATATACATGTGCGCCTTCTGGCGTAGAAAAAAATGCATTATTTCAAGAAGAAAATGTTCCTAAAAGGTTTGTCGACATGAATAGTATCGGTCAACAAACCACTTTTTTCAATCGAGATTTTAGAAGCTCATATTTTGCTGCAAATACATCATAAGCGGAAATTAAGACCCGCCGCCTGGTGACCAAACCAATTTTTACAAAATTTAGAAATTATGTGCAAAGGATTTCCCATGATGAGCTGTATCTGGTGCAGAAAGAATATTTCAAATCGGAGATTTAGAAGCAGAGATATAGAGCAATTTACCTTTACGCCCCCAGCGGAAAGTCTATGAATTAATTGAAAATTTTGAAATTATATGAAAAACATGTCACACTGAAAACACTATCCAACAAAGAAGGAGTTTTTCAAATCGGACTCCTAGAAGTAGAGATATTGACAAAAATAAGTTACACATCTACGCCCCCTGGCGGAGAAACTGTGTAATATTTTAAGAAGAAAATATTCCGAAAATGTTTATCGATGTGAGTGGCAATCGATTTTCAATCGATATTTTAGATATTTTATTCCGAAAATGTTTATCGATGTGAGTGGCAATCGATTTTCAATCGATATTTTAGCTCAGATTTTATGGCAAAGAAGCAAAAAGTAACACTTACGCCCCTTGGTGGCGAAAGTATTCTTTACCAAAAATTTGAAATTATATGTAAAAAATTGTCGATCAGGAGGTGTATTCGCTGAAGAAAAAGTTTTTCAAATCGGAGTTTCAGAAGAAGAGTTATCGGGAGAAATGTAATTTACTTTTACGCCCCCTAGCGTAAACTCTATGCGTAATTTGAAAAAGTAACTATATCTAAAATACTCTTAGACATAAATGGAATCGAAAGATAAAAGATTTTTTTCAATCGGATGTTTAGAAGCAAATATGTGGAATAAAGCGTATTTTTGAATTCGGCATCATCTGCATTTACGCCCCCTAGCCGCGAAATCGTACATCGTAAGAAAAAAAAACGAAATGAAGGATCATCGTTTGCATATTTCAAGCTTCCCAATGCAAAAAAAAATATTTCATATCGGACTAATAGTTGCAGAGATATCGTGGGTACAGGTGGAAGGGACGGACGGGCAAACCGGTAACATAAGCACGGTCTTTATTTACAAAAGACGTGCTAAAAAGATGCATAACACGATGTGTTGTAACCTATGGATATCCTACACCAAAACTTGCGAGTTCCCCTCACTTACACACTTGCAATTCAGCTATTCTTTCCATACTGAGATCAGATATTAGCATGGCGATGCGCAGATGGACTTTCTTAGCAACATCACATTTAATCGGAGCCAGGATCATTTCTTACGTGCGTCTAAATGTGAATAATGCGTAATTATAATAAATTAAATATAAATTTTGAAAAACTAAACAGTCGAGGCACTTACTATTGCTGCCTCCATAGCTAAGTAAATATGAACTTTTACGGCTCACATATCTTCTTTCATTGGTTTTACGACAAAAACATTCATTAATACACATACCTGAGTACCGCTCAATGTCAGGAATTAGTGTGGTCGTGAGTGACGTCAATGAATGCAATACGTTGTACGTAAATATACTCTAGAACCACTGGTTTTATTTCACTCCCACAAAGATCTTGGCATGCGAAAAACGCATAGCACAAATTATTATCTACTAAGAGTACCAGGGTATTCTCTCGATTTTTTAAACGTTTACTTGGCTCGATTTTAGGGTTGCAAAAAATGTACAAATAGTACGGGGAAGTAATGTGCCGTTTAGTAGGAAAATATTTAATCGAGAAGTAACAAAATATACATAAAAAACATGAAGGGAAGTTAAAATCTGAGATCATAATTTCGAAAAACTGAAAATCGCCCAACAAGAATTGCTCTCGGGAAGATGAAGAAATAATCTAAATATCGCTTTGATGAAATATAGTCATCATCCACAGGTGATTTCTAACGATGTAGAAACGAGCACTGCGCAAAAAATGACTTCATTTCCAAAATATTTCATGACTCACGGGAGTTTTTCCGAAGAGTCAAACAAAAGCTGGAGTGATGGAGATAGTTACTGTGATTCACGACCATCGCATTTCAAAGTCAACATCTCATTGTCCGCAGTATCTCACTTGTTACATGAAATGTGGTGATTCATCCATCAAACATACTTGGGGGAAAAAACTATATGTGGCGACTATCCTTTGGCTACGGGCATAAAGAACTCGAGTGAGAGTTAATCTACTTCGTCGAAGCATTCATAAACTTCTCGAAAGTGGGTTAAATCTCTATCCTGCAATATTTCTTCCTCAGTGAAACAGCTCAGGATCTGCGAACTTCACGGTATCATCTGTCTCGAGCAAGCATGGTTTCCATGACAACTGCAGGATGAAGGATTCTTGGGAGTCTTTCCCTGTCTCCAAGGATCCCAATGAGAGTTTCTGAAATAGCCATAGAGGTGACCTCATTCTTTGCCATGAAGAGATTATTTCCCGGAACACTCAATGTGTTCATGTAATGTGATTACTAAACACACACACACACACACAAACACACGCGCACACACATAAATTTTAATGATCACCTTAAATTGATTTTCGATTTCCCCATTAACTTTTCCCTAAGTTCTAAGAACAATGTTTCCTCGCTATCAAAACAAATTGTATTTTAATATCATCAAAACTAAAGAGAGTGCTTTGTTTCATACTTTTTTATAAGCATTACTCTGAAAAGAACCGACATTTGAAGAAATACAGTGAGGAGATACACTATCTGATCAAAAGTATCCGGACACTTGCCTATCCGTGACTCCTTATAATAGCAAAGGGATTAATATCGAAGTAGTCCAATCTTTGCTGATTTCACACTCTCCTGGGAAGGCTTTCCAATAGATTTTGGTGCTTTGCCTGAATTTCCTGCATTTAGGACACAAGATCATTAAAGCAGTTCGCCCTGGCTCGCAGTCGGCATTTCAGTTCATTCTAAATTTGTTCAGTGGGGTTGAGATGGGGTCTCTGTGCACGTCAGTAAAGTTGTTCCACACACACACGCCTTATGGAATCATTCCTGCACGAACCTCGCTTTGTGGGGAGAGGCACTGTCTTTTTGAAAAAGGGTCTTCAATGAACTGTTGGTAAAACGTTGGGAGCACGGAATTGTCAAAAATGCTATTATAGGCCACGGTGTTAAGACTCCCGGGCACCTGAATAACTGAGACCAGCCTAAATCATAACAAACAGCCCCAGAGCATGATGCCTCTTCAATCTAACACTACCAAAACCAGGCGAAATTTTGAACAACAGCCCCAGAGCATGGCGTCTCTTCGATGTAATACCACTGGGCCGAGCCGAAGTCATAAGAAACAGCCCCAGAGCGTGATACCTCTTCTATCTAACACTACTGGACTCAGCCCAGATCATGAAAAACAGCCCCAGAGCATGATGCCTTTTTCATCTAACACTACTGGATCATAAAAACAGCGCTAGAGCATTATGCCTCTTCCATTTAACACTGCTGCGCCAGGCCCAGATCATGAAAAACAGCCTCAGTGTCGGATGTCTCTTCCATCTAACACAACTTTTACGAGCCGAAGTAATGAAAAACAGCCCTATAGCATGACGCCGTTTCCTTCTAACACTACTGGCATAAGCGGACATCATGAAAAACAGCCCACAGCATGACGCCACTTCCATCTAACATTACTAGGCCCAAATCGTATAATGAAAAACAGCCACAGAGCGTGATGCCTCTTCCTTCTAACACTACTGAACCCAGCCCAAATCGTAAAAAACAGCCCAGGGCATGATGCTTGTTACATCTAACTTCACCGTTGGCACAACACAGTCGGGAAGGTAGTACTCACCTGGCATCTTTCAGACATAGACTCGTCGATCGGACCATCAGGGGATAAAGAGTGTTTCTTTACTCCAGGGAAAGAGTTTCCACTACTTTAAAGTCCACTGGAGCTGAGTTTAACACTGAACCAACCGATGTTTGGCGTTGATCCTCCTGATGTTTGGCTAGTGTGCTGTTCCTCGCCCAAGAGACCCCCACCTTCTTTCAACTTTTGGCGCACCTTTCTGGTGCTGACGTTGCCTCCAGAGACATTTATGAACTCGGTGGTGAGTGTTGCAATCGAGGACAGGTGATTTTATCTCACCACCTGCTTTGAGAAGTATGACCTTCCAATTCGCGATTCCTCTGTTATTGTTCCCAGGTGTTGTCACTCCACAATAACATCAATTATAGCTGATCGGGGCAGCTGCAGCACGGCAGTAGTTTTCCGAACTGACTTGTTGCTAAGATGGCATCGTCTATTTAAATTTTTTTTTATCTTTTTATAAATACTGGGTGCTTGACGCACAAGCACCTAGTCAGTGCCTTACGGTTATCACTTTGCCCGCCCAACAATTTGTCCGATTTGGAAAATCTTCCTGCATTGGGAAGCTTGAGATATATGAAAACAATGAATCTTACTTTCCAGTTTATCTATGATGCATAGGTAGCCGATAGGCGCGAAAGCAGGAGTTATCGAGGTCGAAATATATTTTATTACGTGTCATTGCTCCCGAACATCGGATTGAAATTCTTCCATTCGATGCCATTTATAACAAAGACTACTTTGCGGACCGTTTATTTTTCAAGTATTATATAGTTTTTCCGCTAGGGTCGCAAATTTAAATTGCGATTTCCACAGTATCTCTGCTTCTGAAAGCTCGATTTGAAAATTTTTTTAGCACCGGGAAGATATCTTGGTGTGAAATGTTCTGCACATAATTTCGAAATTTTGGAAGAGAATGGTTTAGCCCCTAGGGAGGGCATAAATATATATTTTTGTCTCTGACAAGTATTTGCACCAATATCTGCGTTTCTGAAAACTCGATGTAAAATATTCTTTCGCCGTACATCACCATTTAGCACGACAACATGTTAGAGAATACCTTCTACTTAAAACAGTGCATAGTTTTAACGCCAGAGGGCGTAGATATACATCTACATCTTATTTTTGTCGATATCTATGGTTCTAACAGTCCGATTTCAAAAATTCTTTTTTGACGGAGAGAGTTTCTGGTGCAAAAAGTTTTGCATATAATTTCGAAATTTTCTTAACGTGCAAGTTGGCTACTTCAGGATATAACTTCACGTTTCCGTTTTTAGCATATTCGCAGCAATATCTGAGGGTCCTAAAATTCTGAATAAAAAAAATCTCTCTTGGGTCAGATACTGTTGGGTTGGAAAAAAGTAATGTCCGAAAGTGAGGTACCCGAAGTCGAAGCCCCGGCCACGAAACACATTGGCCTCTGAGATTACGCAATACACCGGCATGACATCAGAAGGTAGGTGTTTTAAGGCTGTCTTTGAATGAGTGTTAGGGTTCATCTTCTGCTATAGATGGCGCAAAAATCACTCCTTGGACGTGGAATTTACGTCTTGAGGGACTGTCCCATAAGTTGGCGTCAGCAAATCACTGCAGACCTCGCCATATTCAGAATGGAAGTGGTCGCTCGTTGGCTCCACAATGAAAAGGCAAAAACGCCCTGTTACGCTTTAACTAATGACGTTATTTGGGGTAGAGCTTAGTAGGTAGGCGGAGTTTCTATAGCTCAAATTCAGGGGTTCTCTACTAATGTACACATTTTCTCTTCAAAAAAGGGAACGTACAGTAGGATTTAAGATAATTTATGAGAGACAAGATTCCAGTCTCACTTTTGGCCCCATTTAATTACTTCTATTTTTCCTACAAAATTCAAAAAAGTCAGACAGAAATGAGAGATTTCGTTTCTTCCAGATAGAAGCATTGCTAAGCTGACTTATCGCGCCATCTAGCGCCCAAATTGGAATACTTTCGAGTCAGATAAATTGAATTTAAAAACAAATTCTAACAATATTTTCGGAATAATAACTGTGGCACATATTAGCTATAAGTCGTTTTTATTTGTGCTCAACATTTCAAACACTACAAAGTAATAGTCACCGAAAAAATGTGTACAAAAGAATTTACATTGCAGATATAGGATAGAATTTCTCTTACACTCATTCAAAGACAGCCTTAAGTCAGTGGCAGTTAACCGTCAGGAGGAGAAGAGAGTAAGCGTCAGCTAACATGAAAGTGGGCAAGTAGCACATGCGCCATTACATGCTCTATGTGTTTCGTCGCGGTAGCTCCCCCGCAAGAGCTGTAAGGAACATTACCAGTGTATACTCCAATGCCATACTCTATCACATCGTCAGTGCTGTTGTCGGTTCGAACGGTTTCGAGAGGGAAATTTTAACATGTCCGACCGTCTCAAAGCCGGAAGACCAACAACATTGGATATGAACATGCTGAAGTCTTCAGTGAAGACCGACCGACATATGACCACGCAGGAGGTGGCTGAACAGTTGGAGTCTACCCACGCAGTTATTATCACGCACCTGCGTCAATCTAGGAAAGTGCACAAGAGGTGAGTTTAGCTACCCCATCAATTCGCAGTTAAGCAGAAAGCAAATCGAATGAGTGCATGCATTTCGCTGGATCCACGTGACCAAGCTGAACCGTTCTTGGATCTCACCGTGACAGGTGATGAGAAATGGGTCCTGTAAGACAACGTGAGCGTCCGAAAACAGTGGTTGGACCCCAAAACAAAAGTCCATGCTGACCCCCAAAGCTGGCTTACATCCACGTAAGCTCCTGCTGTCTGTTTGGTGGGATATGCGGGTGTCGTGTTTTTTGAGCTGCTGTCGGACAAACACCACTATTACAGCCGACGCGAAGTGCAGCTCGACGGTCTTCATGCATCGCTCACGTCGAAACGACAAGCACTGCTGAACCGCAAGGGCGTCCTCCTACAGCAGGATGGAGCGACACCTCACACAGCAGGATGGAGCGACACCTCACACAGCACAGGTGAACTGTCACAAGGTAAGGGACCTGGGTTGGGAACTGCTCACGCACCCAGCCTATTACCTAGACGTTGTACTAATTCTAGGTCGTTGCACCATTTCCTGGACGAACAGCGGTTCACTAACCGGGCCGATGTCAAACGCGCACTTACTTCTCTACGTCCAAGCGGCTACAATTCTACAGGGACGCTGTCGAACAGCTGCCCAGACGATGGGAGCAAGTTGTGGTAAACGATGGCGACTACATTTTGGACAGCTGTGTACTTGTATACACGGTAATTATCACTTTTCTTTAACCTTGTATTTGTAGACATAACTTTCTTTTCAATTCAATACCGTCTGCCAAAACATTTTTTGTACATCTACTGCCGAAAACGGTGCACTCTTTTCCCGCTAAAGACAGCCAATATCTAACAGGTTTCTGTCAATGCCTCTAATTGTAGAAGTCCAGTTTTAAAAATTTGAACGCGATATGCTGCTTACTTTGTGGAACACTTGCCTTGCACTCATGGTGTTTCATAGCTCACAGTTTTGGCGCTAGGTGGTGTTAGCGTGTATATTTGTTTGATGCTGTATCTCGTTTTTAAAGCTGCTATTGAAAAAAAAATTATGATTCTACTCTATGCGATTCGCTGCAATAAAGATGGATATTATTATCTTTTTTAAAATAAGTGCACAGTTTACTCTCAAAGAGGGGGAAATGTGAAAACCTTTCTCTTGCTGTCTCTGCTTCCAAGAGACGCATTTGTAAAATTCGTTTTTTATAGCATACATTTTCTTTTGCGATGAAGAATACTTTTCCCATATTTTTTGCCTATCCATTATTCAGAATCCTTCTGCTAAATTGCATCTTGTTTTCTTCTATATTTACTATTCTAACTGTTGGATTTAAAAGTTGCTTTGCCTCTGATAGCTTTCTTTAGCTAAAACGAACTTTTCGTGCACAACTTGCTAATTTGCTTAACATACTTTTCAGTTGTTAGAGAAGGAAAGTAATTATTTCCATTTCTATATGTTTTATAGGTTGTTGAAATGCGGTTGATCTTTTATTTTATTTATTAATCTATTTTATTTTCAATTGGTCCCATTGACTATGAATAACTTTGAAATACTTTATTCGTGTCGGAAACAATTGACAAAATTGATAATCATCAACCACAGCTAACAATTGCTACGTAATGTATAGCCGAGAAGTCATTATGTCTAACTTCTTTTAGCAATATACGTACCTGACTTATACACTCATTTGAGGTGCCCTAACAATGTTGTTTGGAGAATAAAAGCAGGCTTTTCTTCCAGCCATATTTGTGCAGAACTCCATAGCAGTAGCCGAATTTGTTGCTTATGAAATCAATCGATTCATGTAAATGAAGTCATACATAATATCTTAATCTGATCGTAACTAAGAGTTTCTAAATATCCTTTGGGGTTATTCGTGCATTTTCTGAGATGGTAAGCACAACCGGTGGGGATGGGGTAATGTCTGCTACAACGCACGTTTTTCTGTAAGAAATGTAGACAATAGCCGAAATGGAGAGGACTCCGTATCTGAGTGATGTCCATTAATGGTAATTCTCCCGCACTTCTGTATAGTCCACCTGTGTAGAGAGATATGCCTCTATGCTTTGTATTCACAGCACACACTAGATTTTTGACTGTAAATAGGGTATGTTACGCGTGAGACGATGTGAAAATATAAATTTGCCGGTGACGAGGATCGAAACCCCATCTATCTGCTCCAGAGCTGAAGGCTTTCCCAAAGAAGCTACACCGATGGAATTCATAGCTGCAACTTTACTATTTTGACATGTGCTTCACTTCCCTAGTATGCCATATACACCCCTTTGGAAAAGGGGGAGGGATAGGAGGGAATCAATAGTTTCCGGGTCAGCCGGCAAACTACGTTTGAAAGAGAGCTCACTGTAGAAGAAGGAATTCTGACTAATTCCGGACGATGTGTGGAACGCGTATATCCCCCCTTGAGAAAGGGCTGGGACAGAATCGTAGGTTTCCGGGTCAATCGGCAAACCACGCTTGCAGGAGATCACCGTAAAAGAAGGAATTTTCATTGAATTCCAGAAGACCTTTGATAGAAATTTCACGCATTTTTTGAAATAATTCTTATTAGTTCCAGATGATGTGTGGAATGAACATTACACATTTTTTCGAAATACCCAATAGATCCATTTCCACAATCGGGCGCCAATATGAAAATATAAATTTACGGTCGCGTGGATCGAACCTGCATCGTTCTGCGCCGGAGCCGAATGCTTACGAATTCAGCGACACTGACGGAATTTATCGCTGCAACTTCACCGTCACGACATGTTCTTTACCTCTGTAGTACGACACAATGAATGAACGCGACTGTTAAATAAAAACATTCTTTGCAAAAAAAAACGAAGCCCATCGAGGAAGTCGTTCGATCCTCATGAAGTTCGCATGCTAGGACCTCAGGGCCGAATATGCAAATGATTACAAAATTACCACCAATGACTAAATAGTGGCCCACCAAAGCGCATCGGAACAGTACATCGAGGAGGGTATATCAAGGGCAAAACTCGCACGCAAGGGCAATTATGAGAGTGGACTGGGGTTGCCTAAAGCTCCCCGGACGGTGAGGATGCCTCGGCGTCAGATCCGTGCACAATACGAGTAGTTGAGCGAGTTTGAGAGAGGACGTATAATTGGGCTGAGAGACGCGAATCGGTCGAGTCGCCGTATCGCCAGGCATTTGAGTCGGTTGACGCGGAAATAGGACAATGTTGGCGCCAGTGGTCAAGGTGGGCACTACTCAGCAGTACACGGACAGTGAACGGCGGAGGGCAACGACAGAACACGAGGAGCGAGCAGTTGTGACAGCTACACGAACAGAACCGAATTCGTTAATCTAAACCGTCCGTAGCCATGCTGCGTCGCCTACAGATACGAAAATGGACATCCGGACAGTAGACGACAGACGAATTGCGACACAAGGACTACATTCAAGGAAGCCACTCCGTCGCCTGCCACTGACTAGGGAGCATCTCCGGCACCGGTAGTAGCGATGTCGGGCCCGATCAGCGTGGGACAGTGTCCAGTGGCGTCGTGTGGTCTTTGGTGACGAGTCGCGGTTTGCACTCGGTGCCGATGACCAACGCATAGGTAGTTAGAGACGAGATGGCCAGCGCACGTATCCTGCCTTTACCGCGGAACGGTACACGGCCCGCACACTAGGAATCATTGTCTGGTGAACCATTTCCTACGATAGCCGGACACCCTTAATAGTCCTACGATAGCCGGACACCCTTAGTAGTCCTATGATAGCCGGACACCCTTAATAGTCCTACGATAGCCGGACACCCTTAGTAGTCCTATGATAGCCGGACACACTTTGGAGTTCTACGATAGCCGGACACCCTTAGTAATCTAACGATAGCCGGACACCCTTAATAGTCCTACGATAGACGGACACCCTTCGTAGTCCTACGATAGCGGGACACCCTTGGTAGTCCTACGATAGCCGGACACCCTTAGTAGTCTAGGATAGCCTGACACCCTTAGTAGTCTACGATATCCGGACACCCTTAGTAGTCTTACGATAGCCGGATACCCTTGGTAGTCCTCCGTACAACGCTCACGGCTTAATGCTACGTCGTCGGCGGTATCCTGCGATATGTTTTGTTGCTATTCCTGTCGCAGCATCACTGAGCAATATCTTAACAGGAAAATGCCCGGTCATACATGGCATGGCTGTCCGAAGCCGGCCTCCGTAATGCGACACCCTTCCATGGCCAGCCCGACCGCCCGACCGCCTAACCGCCCTGCCTCTAACGATCGAACATGTTTGGGACACCACCTGCGCCCATCTCAAAATGGCCGCGAACTGACCCTCAATTTGGACACCATCCGGCATGCTGTACCTGAGGACAGTATCCGTGAACTATATGGGTCTATGCTACACCGGGTAACAGCTTGTACTCGAGCTAAAGGTAGAGCTACAACGTACTAACTCTCTATACTCGTGTAGCTCTTTTATTCGAATGAATGGCCCAAGTGCTCTGGGATTGCAATCATTTTCGTTCCTGTACATGTACATTACCTATACCAATTTTTATCTTGATTAGATGATTTCTTCTGGGTCTTTCGTCTTTTTTTATTTTTTTTTATTTGCAAAGTGGGTATCACCGATTACTTTTATCATCACTTCGGTAACTGTTTGTTCACTTTCAAAAATAATGTTAAGCGTTTCGGAGAAAACTGAGGAGCTTTCTCCCGTCAAATGGATGCATTTTAACATTTCAACTGCCTCTGCCTTTCGGTGAGGTTCTTCAGCGAACACAGTAGTCTGTGACAGGGCACAACGAGGTAACTGCGAGTGGGCGTGAGACAGATTACAAGGAAAGAAATGAAAAATGAACTCTGATAGCCTTTTAATTTCTTTCCATCTCAAACGCGTACGTGCGAGAGGAAGAATTCATTTAGCATATATATTCTGTCTTATGTGGAGTGGTAGTGACAGATTTCGACCAAACCGGATGTGTTGTAGTTGCTGTTTGACAAATGAAGGCTGACGCAAATTAATTTCTCTCGTGTTTGAGACGAAAATCAACAAACATATGTTAGAGTGACAGTCAAATTAGTTGCGGTCATAGAGTTAAAAAAAGAAACGTGAAGAATGGTTCTCTTTTTAGCCATGGAGAAGGAATTACTTTTTAACGTAAAGGCAGTACAAGCAGCGTAAATAGATTTTCCAAAGAGCACGCACTCGATTTGGTTTATTCCTGGCAGGTAGATTTATCCTGGTAACTTAAAAAAATCGAAAGAGTACCCTGGTGCTTTTTGTAGAAATAAAACTATGCTATACATCTTTCGCATACTAAGATCCTTTGTGTGTGTCAAATAAAGGGAGTGATACATTTATTTATGTGCAACACATTGTATTTATTCACGTCACACACGACCAGATTAAGTCACAGTTCAAAGCACATACTAAGTGGAATTAAACCATAACAACAAAAGTAAGGTCTACTAATTCCTGATATTGAGCGGTACTTAGGTAGGTAGATTAACGAATGTTATTGTCGTAAAACCAATGAAAGAAAATACATGAGCCATAAAAGTAAATATTTACAAAACTATGGCAACGGCATTAGTAAGTATTTCGACTGCTTTGTTTTACAAAAACGACATTATAATTTTTAATAATTATACATTTTTCAGATTTAGACATTTGTAAGAAACAATCCTGACACCCATGAAATGTGATGTAGCTATGAATCCATCTACGCACGCGCAAACTAACATCTGGCTTCAAGATAGAAAAGAAAATTGAATCGCAAAGGGTGTTAGTGAAGGGAATTGTTAACTTTTAATCTAGGATATCTGCAGATTATCCCCCGTGTTATACGCCATTTTAAAGCTCTCATAAATAACAGATAATGCCCCTCACCCCACGGGGAGTCGAAAAGAAGCCATATTTCGCTACGACACACCGTTTTCATAGCATCAAAAAGGCCTTTTTGAAAGGCTTTCATAACATTTAGCGTAAGGATATCGTAATTTAGACATATTCCAGTGAGATATTGTTAAGTTTTTGTAAAATGTGATGAAATAATGTTCAGTGATAGTTTTTTAAAGTATAACCTACTTCCGAATGTGTATATGCTCGTATAATTTCGAATGTGTTATATATCAGCAGTATGTGTACATATATATTAATATATACATATGTATCATTATATATATATATATGTAAATATATTTTCAAATGTTAACGTTCACTACTGATTCCCTCCGTATAGGTTAGATTTGAATCACGGGAGTTTTTATAGTCTTATAGTTTTCCAGCCATTTTACAAGAGATCCTTCTTTCCTTGCAAACGAAGGCCTCTTTTATCCCTGGTGTATTTCGAACCGCGAACATCTTCAAGGACAGCCACGCGTGCTACCTATTGGGCTATGAAGACATGCAACGCACAGTCACGTATGAGGTAAAACTCGAATCACATGATGATGAAATGTATTTCGGTATTAATGCGCGTCAATTAATCATTTAGTGTTTTTCTGTTGCAGATATTCGTTTTCAGAAGTGGTTAGTAATAATTTTATTTTTTACTGTAAGAGAACATATTTCAAATTAGGTATATAAATAAATTCTGAGAGATTTACGTTCGGTGTTGTACTTATTACTGCTCGCATGTATTTTAAGCTGGCAACACTGCGATACTGCAGTACGAGACGTCAGAATCAGTATACGACGTTCGATTGAGGTGCGAAGACATATTTGTTTTACTCGATGCAAAATGGCAACTTTCGTCCCGACAAAACAGCATTTGCGGGAAGTGTTAGTGCATTACTTTATTGTCAAGAAAAGTGCTGCCGAAAGCTATCGCTTAATGTCAGAAATCTATGGTGAACATTCCCCAACCATAAAAACATGTGAGTATTGGTTTAGACGATTCAAAAGCAACGATTTGGATGTCAGTGATAAAGAACGTTCTGGACTACCCAAAAAAATTGCTGATGGCGAATTGGAAGCTTTACTCGACGAGGATCCGTGCCAGACCCAAAAAGAACTAGAAGCAGCATTAAATGTTAGTCAACCATGCATTTCACAACGTTTAGCTGCCATGGGAATGGTGCAAAAAGAAGGGAATCGGGTTCCACATGCTTTGCGGGATAGAGACCTTGAACGTCGAAAAACCTTTTGCGAATTGCTGCTTGAAAGGCAAAAAAGAAAGTTTTTTTTGCATCGTATTATTACTGCCGACGAGAAATGGATATGGTACGATAACTCTAAACTGCAGAAAGCATGGGTGAAGCCAGGTGAACCAGGTCCTTCAACGCCAAAACGCAATATCCATGGTACAAAGGTAAGGCTGTGTATCTGGTGGGACCAGAAGGGCGTGATCCACTATGAACTGCTGAAACCGTCAGAAACTATTACTGGTGATCGGTATGGAACCCAATTAATGCGTTTAAAACGACCTGTCACGCAAAAATGGCCGTAATGGGAGAATAGACACAACAAAGTCATCTTACAGCATGACAACGCAAGACCACATGTTTCTGGACCTGTGAAAAAGTACTTAGAAGGATCCGACTGGGAAGTTCTACCCCACCCGTCATATTCGCCAGATATTGCGCCATCGGATTACCAATAAATAAATAAATACATCGCTCTTTCCACTTTCCAGAAACACATGTAACGTACCAGGAGAGGAGATGTGACGTACCTGCCAGCAGGACGCACACGACATAAAGGCAGATAGTAGTCAGAACAAATGTCCGCGTAGCTTAATTGGTAGAGCAACTTATTCCGGAATGAGGGGATCCGGGTTCGAATCCCGGCGTAGACCAAAAATGACGGAGAAATTTACTTCGTTATAATGGCGCCCGAACTATCCGGATGACCCGGCCGTTCAAAAATCTCGCATTGGTGTGATGTTATTTCCACACCGCGAGATAGGAAAAATAAGAGAATCCTTTCTCCAGCACTTCGAAAAAAAAAAAAAAACAAATAAGGGGGAGATGATGTAACGTACCAGGAGAGGAGATGTGACGTACCTGCCAGCAGGACGCACACGACATAAAGGCAGATAGGAATCAGAACAAATGTCCGCGTAGCTTAATTGGTAGAGCAACTTATTCCGGAATGAGGGGACCCGGGTTCGAACCCCGGCGCGGATAAAAATGACGGAGAAATTTACTTCGTTATAATGGCGCCCGAACTACCCGGATGACCCGACCGTTCAAAATCGCGCATTGGTGTGATGTTATTTCCACACCGCGAGATAGGAAAAATCAGAGAATCCCTTCTCCAGTGCTTCGAAAAATAAATGTGTGTGACGTTGCATTCCACACACCAGATTGACTGGGAGTTCTCAAGTGCACGTTCTTCAGTGGTTGTCTGCTGCAGCGATTCATGGTCACGGCTGATCCGTGGGCCATGCCCCCGGCCCTCTTTCGGGGTGGGTAGGAGATGTGACGTACCTGCCAGCAGGACGCACATGACATAAAGGCAGATAGGAATCAGAATACATGTCTGCGTAGCTCAGTTGGTAGAGCTGCTTGTTCCGGAATAAGCATATTCGGGTTCGAACCCCGGCGCGGATAAAAATGACGGAGAAATTTACTTCGTTATACACACAGCAACCGAAAAATTGGTTGCTGTCCGGATCAATCGGATCATCGACCGGAACAATCGGATTACCATTTGTTCCGGTCGATGCAGTCAGCACTTTCTGGAGAATGGTTTAGGTCTTATGAAGACATCAAAAATTGGCTGGACAACTGGATCTTTCCAAGGAACCGGAATCTTCCTTCGGGGCACACGTTCACAGCCCGAAAAATGGGGAAAAGTTGTAAACAACGTGTTTCCTCAAAGCTCTCAAAATTTTATATACCCTACATATTTTTTCTTGTGATTTTTCGAAGCAACACAATCAATGCTTTGGATCTCGAGACCTTTTTAAACTGACAATGGCTTGTAAGTTTGTTTCATGAAAGGTGAAATATATTACTTCATGGCATTATTTCGCTGAACCTTTGAATGTAAGATTTACTCTTGATAGCTGTGCAGTAACAGCTTTATTCTTAAGGGATCCAGAGACTGATACATAGACATCATACAATCACCTGCGCAATAATTTAAGTACCCGGCTTGTTGTGGTAACAGGATATGCAGTAAAAAATAGGGGGAGAGCGTAAGAAATATCCGTTACCACAATAACCAAAATTTCACGCGATATTCTATCCACAATATCCGATCTCACTAAAGAACTTCACAATCAGTTCCTCCGACAGACGACTGAAATTCAATCGTTAATCAAACCTCAAGTATTCTCGCAAACCGCTCATATTACCTCAAATTTGCCGTCATAAAGTAACAACATGATTTTTTCGTTACTGTACAAACAGAATTGTGGAATCTTTCGTGAAAATTCAGAACTTTTCGTTAATATCTCTTAAAACCGGAAATTTACGGTTAGTATACAAAAGGAATTGTGGAAAGATTTCTGAAAATTCAGAATTGTTTCGTTAACATCTTTTAACAAGAAAGATGACACCGAATTTTCGGGTGTAATAAGCACGTCTTTTGAATCCATTCTGAGGCAAATTAAATTTATCAAAGCTATTCAAAAAGTCAATGAAACCGGTATGGAAAACAATAGATCTGACCAAAGAAAGAAGATTTTCAATCGGGTTTTTAATCCCTCAGGTATTACTGTTAACGGAATCGTGAGCTTACGAACTCTTAGAAATATATAGACAAAACCAAGATGTGACTTTACGTACCCTGGTGGGAAAACCATGCATTATTTTAGGAAGAAAGTATTCTCAAAAGGTTTACGCATATAAGCGGTATCGGTCGAAGAAAAAAAAATTAGTCGAGTTTTCAGGAGCCCAGATTTTGCAACAAATATTTCAGAAGCAGAAATTACCACGTATGACAACCTGGTGGCTAAACCGTTCTTCACCAAACATTAGAAATTATGTGAAAAATATTTTCCATCAGGCCTTGTATGCAATACAGGAAGAATTTTTGAAATCAGAGCTTTAGGAGCCGAAATAACACAGAAAACGCAATTTACCTTTGTGCGCCCTAGCGGAAAGCCTATGATTTACTTGAAATTTTGAATTTATAGGAAAAACATTTCGCATCGGAAACACTATCCTTAGAAGTACAGATATTGACAAAAATAAGATATACATCTACGCCCCTTGGCGTAGAAACCATGCAGTTTTTCAAGAAGAAAAGAAAATTTTCCTAAAAGGTTTGCCGACATGAGTGGTATCGGTCAACAAACGACTTTTTTTCAATCGAGAATTTAAAAGCTCATATTTTACTGCAAATACAACAGAAGTGGAAATTAAGACTTACGCCACCTGGTGGCCAAACCATTTCTTACAAAAATTAGAAAATATGTGCAAACGATTTCCCATCAGGAGCTGTATGCGGTGCAGAAAGATTTTTTAAAATCGGAGATTTAGAAGCAGAGATATCAGGGGAAACGCTTATTAGATTTACGCCCCCAAGCGGAAAGTCTATGATTTACTTAAAAATTTTGAAATTACATGAACCACATGTCACACTAGAAACACTATCCAACAAAGGAGAAATTTTTCAAATCGGACTCCTAGAAGTAGAGATATTGACAAAAATAAGATATACATCTACGCCCCATTGGGGTAGAAACCATGCACTATTTTAAGAAGAAAATGTTTCTAAACGGTGTGTCGACATGAGTAGTATCGGTCTACAAACGACGTTTTTTTCAATCGAGAATTTGGAAGCTCATATTTTGCTGCAAATGCATCAGAAGCGGAAATTAAGATTTATGTCCCCTGGTGGCCAAACTATTTTTTTTCAAAAATTAGAAATTATGTGCAAACGATTTCCCACCAGGAGCTGTATCTGGTGCAGAAAGAAATTTTAAAATCGGAGATTTAGAAGCAGAGATATAGGGGGAAATGCAATTTACTGTTACGCCCCCTAGCAAAAAGTCTATGAGTACTTGAAAATTTTGAAATTATATGAAAAACATGTCACACGAAAAGCATTATCCAACAAAGAAGGAATTTTTCAAATCGGACTTCTAGAAGTAGATATACTGACAAAAATATTATGTACATCTACGCCCCCTGGCGGAGAAACTGTGAAATATTTTAAGAAGAAAATATTCCGAAAAGGTTTATCGAGGTGAGTGGCATCAGTCCACGGAAATTTTTTTTCAATCGATTTATTAGAAGCTCCGATTTTATGGCAGATACATCAGAAGCAAAAATTACCATTTACGCTCCCTGGTGGTCAAAGCATTCTTTTCCAAAAATTTGAAATTATATGCAAAAGATTTTCCATCAGGAGATGTATCCGCTGAAGAAAATGTTTTTGAAATCGGACTTTTAGAAGAAGGGTTATCGGGAAAAATATAATTTATTTTTCCGCCCCTAGCGGAAAACCCATGCGTAATTTAAAAAAGTGACTATATCTAAAATACTCTTCGACATAAATGGAATCGAAAGATACAATTTTTTTTTCAATTGGATGTTTAGAAGCAAATATGTGGAATAAAACGTATTCTGGAATTGGACATCATTTGCATTTACGCCCTCTACCGGCGATTGTACATCGTAAAAAAACCGAAATAAAGGATCATCATTTGCATATTTCAAGCTTTCCAATGCAAAAAGAATTTTTCAAATCGGACTAATAGTTGCAGAGATATCGTGGGTAAAGATGGACGGACGGACGGACAAACCAATGACAGAAGCACGATCTTTTTTTACAAAAGACGTGCTAAAAAGGGCAGTTTGCAGTTAATATAAGACAGCAATTGCGATAAGGTTTCTGAAAATTCAGAATTTTCCAGGTGCACGAAGAATCCGTGAAATTCGGACTTTTCCCCGTTTTTTCACGGAAAAGGTTTTATTAGAAATATTTTTCGTTAATTTACAAAAGGAATCACGGGAATGGCTCGTGAAAATCCTGAAACTTTTACCGTGTAGGACCCGGTATAATATGGTCTCTAATAGACTGCAGAAAGTGTTCTTTTTTATTTTGTGCCAGACAGACAGCAAGACTTTGCAGGGTTCGGTGGCAAAACCAGACACCGACGTGGATCCGCAAATGCTGCGTTCCATTGCATCCCACAGATGCTCAATGGGATTTAAGGCGGATTATCTGACAAACAGTGGAGAATGCTAAATAATTGGACAAGCTTCTTGGAATTTTCCAGCATATTGCGCCCCTTGTGACAAAGGTCGTTGTTTTCCTGAAGGCTTGTAGTACGGCGACAAATTCGGATAGCATTAAATATGTGAACAAAATGCTTGATAAATTTTCCGTTTCTTCGATAATGCATAATGTTTGGCGTAGTTCTTTACTTTTATTCGCAACCATATTTTTGCATGTGAAAAACCGATTCATGAAAGTTCTTTTTGCGCCGTCCCATGACAAACAGCTTGCGCATATTTTCAATTTCGTACAAGGAAACTACTTTCACAATAGAGGTGTGACATTTGTTATTCCCCAGTTATTGTCCCTCCTGAAAGTCTGCTCTGAAAAATTCTTTTTGTGATATATGATGAAAAAGGATTCGAAAATACTTTGAAATAAACAGACTCAGTGAAGTAACTTTCGGTAAGGTCTTGGGAGTTATGGGTTTCATTTTCTGAGTAGCACATCAGAAGACTTAATTATTGGGTTGGTGCGAATGAAATGTCCGGCAAAGGACCAGCACACGTGGACAGTGAGAACGGGAAAGTGGGACAACTTACCTAGGCAAAATAATCCCCCTCGGCATCGACATATAGTTGCCATCTTTCCGGCAAGGCCATGATCCCGGTATGAAAAATGTTTTGTGGCTGGGACCCGAAGAAGTCATCAACTGCACGTTGAACCTTCTTGTCTGTCGTGAACTGTTTCCCGGACAGGAAGTGATCCAGGCGACGAAAGAGATGATAGTCTGTCGGAGACAAGTCCGGTAAATAGGCACGATGAGGCCAAAGTCAGCATTGTTCGTTGTGCGACATGAGAGCAGGCGTTGTTCTGGAGCAGAAGAACACCATGCCTGTTGACCGAAACCGGTTGTTTCTGCAGCAATTTCCGGTGCATCTGGTGTAATTCAGCGCAATAACGTTCTGAAGTGATGGTTTGGCCTCTTTCCAAGAAACCCCGATGAATTATCCCGGCTGTGGACCACCAGACAACGAGCGTCATCTTCTTGGTGTGTAGGGGTGGCTTAGGATGCCGTCCAGCAGGCTGTGCCTTGCTTAACCGTTGTGCAGATCGTTTTTTATTATCATAAAGGACCCACTCCTCGTCGCAGGTGACGATTTGATGCAGTAAAGGTTCCTGTTTATTCCTGGCAAGCAGCGACGTGCTGACTTCTAAACACCTAGTCTTCTTGGCAGTTGTCAACTCATGCGGCAGCCACACGTCCAGCTTTTTGACCTTACCCCGCCCAGCCAGACGCCGAACAACTGTCGTGTGGTGGACACCTACCTCTGCAGCTATCTCACGACACGTTTTCCAGGGATCCGTTTCAATCACACGTAACAGAACATCGTCAGCAGGAAGCACAGATCGGTGATCACGTGCTTCGTTGTGCAGGTCCGTATCGCCACTTCGGAACTTCACAACCCATCGCCGATTGGTTCGTTTGTCGACTGTATTCTCCCCAAACGCTTTGTTAACTTTTCGAGTTGCAATTCCTGCAGAATGGCCCAGTTTAAATTCATACAGGAAGATGACTCTTAAATCCGGCGTCTGCATGTTTCCTTTGCAAGCAATGTTACGTCCAAAGAACCACGCCTGATTGTTCTTCACACAGTGCTAGCTATTTATAGTAACTCTGGGACGCAATACGCGCAACACGTGGGGGTGGTTCTATTCCGCTGTGGTGGGGGACTATCTCCACAACTCGTTCGCGTCGGACAATTCGCACCAACCAAATAATACCTCTACAGCGATTCGTATAATCACAGAATTGACAACATATAAGAACACTACTGTCGACAGTTTGACGGCATAGAGTACAACTCATTCGTAGACGTAGTAAAAACTGACGTCAAAAAGGAGAACTAACGAAAATCGGGAGAAGCCGGTTCGATTCCCGCTTCAGGAAGAGGAGTTTTTCCAGTTTTCTGATGTGATGTTACATATTGAACAGTAAACTAGGCAATTCAGGATATTCTGATTGCCGTTGTAGTAACCCTGCACATAGTAATGCTTCTCTGTCTTCTTTGAATTGCTCCGGATTATCTCTTATCTCTACATAATTTTCTGTCTTGCACAAATGGTTTGGTCATCTTTCAAAACTCTATGCATTGCTGAAAGCGCTCTGATTATCTTCCTGTGACCGTAGGTTTCTTAAAATGATTATGATTATATTTCAGTGACTCTAGACTTTAAGAAGTGGTTCTGACTCTCCCAGTGACTCTAGGTTTCTTCAAATGGCTCTGATTATATCTCAGTGACTCTAGACTTCTTCAAATGTTTCTGATTACTTTCCAATGAATGTAGGCTTCTTCAAATAGTTCTGATTAACTCTCAGTGACTGTATGGCTTCTTGAAATGATTCTCCATCTTGTGTAAATGGCTCTAACCAAAACCAAATGATTATTTGCTTGTTCAAATGGCTTTGATCATCTCGCAGTGACTCTACTAGTTTTGATATTTCGTATAATTTTTTAATGATTTTCTGCTTGTGTAGATGGTCCTGATCATCTCCTGTGACTTACGTTCTTGTTCAAATGGCTCTGATCTCATCATTTTGTTTACAAAACGGAATCACCTAAACCAGCTCAATTTCTATCCCTAGACACTCTAATTTCATGTGAGTGATAGAGGTCGCCTTAATTCCTGCTTTTGATAAAACGTCAGTTACTTCCCTGTATTTAACCTGTATTAACTATTGCAATAAACGAAATTGCTTTAACCAATAGCAAATATCCAGTCGTTACCGTAGTCATTTCATCAGTGCCACAGGATGATGCAATAATATGAACATTTATGTGATAGTATTGCCAGTATTGCATCAAGATTTTTATTGAACGCTTTTCCTAAGTTTTGTGATGCCCAATTCTTTTGGGTTGCGTAAACACACTTTTTCTTACCAAAGTCGGATTGCTAAATTCTCTCTAAATTTTTTTTATTGAAATATGAAGCAAAACTTTGCATTTTTGAGAATTTGATGTCATCTTGTTTTCTTTCTGCCACGTAGATTGACAATTTTTATTTGCATTTTCCTTGATCAAAGAAGCGTTAATTTCTACTCCGCCTCTTCCCGCAATAATTCACAAGTGCTTTACGTTTATAATTGATCCCCGTTCAAATAACCGTGCTCCCAGCCAGTTACGGAGTCCTTATATTCATCGTAGGGGAGCAAATTATTCATCTCCACAGCTATTTCTTCATGCGTGGAAACACTCGGCTTCATCCTAAGTCGCGAATACACACAGACAAAACTTACATGAAATTTTTAAATACATTTTATCGTTCGTACTTTTCTTGTCTCCTTGTTTGTGGCTAATTTCGCAGAGGAAATTTTTGTGTTTAATTACATATTTGAAAAGTTAAGGTGTTTAATTAAACATTTGTTAGACGGAACGTTTCATTCAAATATTTGCAAAACGAACTAATCAGATGTTTATTATTTCCGGAACAAAGCACTGAACGTAGTCATTATTTTGTTTGCATGCCAGCTGTTAGATATTGTATTTTTTTCTTTCTGAGGCAATGATGTAAATTGATTTTTCTTTTAGCTCCGGAAGTCTCGTAAGTTTCGCTTTCCATTAAAGATAATTCAACCGATACTCATTTAAGCTGTATAATTTGGAAATTCCTGGCATATTCAGTATTAGAATACTTCCGAAAAAAATTCTCCTTCTTTGTTATGTTCTCTCCTTTCACTTCTAGCGCGAAATCCCGCAGTTAGTTTCTGTAATCAACTTTTCATTTTATGTTTGCTTGAGCTTAAATACCATTAATCCGCTTGTAATAACATTTTTTTCAGATCTCACAGCTTTCGAGTAAATTCAACATCCGAAAGCGACTAAAGACATCTGTTCTCTTTCGCATGATAATCTGCACGCAACGATCTGTTTACCTTCATCACTAGCTCGCCGTCAGTTGACGTCTCTTTTTCATAGTTTTCTGTTCTTTTTTCTATTTGCAACAGGTATGAAACATTTTATTTTCAACACCTACACCATTATCATGATATTGTTGGGAACAAGCCGTTACCAAACACTGTTAGCGGCAGGCGCCAAGCAACGTGCCACGTTTTGAAAATACGAGGATGTGACGTACGATGTACGAGACCACGTAAGATAATGAACAACGCAACTTTTGTCTAGAGTTGTGAATCCTATAAATGTAAATAGTCGTTAATGTCTGACTAACCGGGCGCCATTACGATGGAATGTATTTATCGTCGCATTCAAGTTTCTAAAGGATCCGTACGTAATCATAATTACTTCATTACTCATTTATAGTCGTCGCTGTCTACATTTGTGTTAATAAACATCGTTTTTTAGCACGTCTTTTGTAAAAAAAGATCTTGATTATGTTACCGGTTTGTTCGTCCGTCCGTCCGTCAGTCCGTCCGCCCGCCTGTACCCACGCTATCTCTGCCACTATTAGTCCGATTTGAAAAATTCATTTTGCATTGGGTAGCTTGAAATATGCGAATGATGATCCTTTATTTCGTTTTTTTTACGATGTACAATTTCGTCGCTAGAGGGCGTAAATGCAGATGATGTCGAATTGAAATATACGTTTTATTCTACACATTTGCTTCTATACATCCGATTGAAAAATTCTTTTATCTTTCGATTCCATTTATTTCGAAAAGTATTTTAGATAAAGTTACTGATTCAAATTACGCACATATTTTCCGCTAGGGGGCGTAAAAGTAAATTACATTTTCCCCGATCACTCTTCATTTAAAACTCCGATTTGAAAAATGTTTCCTTCAGCGGATGCACCTCATGATGGAATATATTTTGCATATAATTTAAAATTTTTGGTAAAGAATACTTTAGCCACCAGGGGGCGTAAGAGTTAATTTTTCCTTTTGAGGTATTTGCCATAAAATCTGAGCTTCTAAAATATCGATTAATAAAATTCTTTCGTGGACTGATGCCACTCACATCGATAAACCTTTTCGAAATATTTTCTTCTTAAAATATTTCACAGTTTCTCCGCCAGGGGGCGTAGATGTACATAATATTTTTGTCAATATATCTACTTCTAGGAGTCCGATTTGAAAAATTCCTTCTTTGTTTGATAGTGCTTTCAGTGTGACACGTTTTTCATATAATTTCAAAATTTTCAAGTAATTCATAGACTTTCCGCTAGGGGAGGTAGAGGTAAATTGCGTTTCCCCCTATACCTCTGCTTCTAAATCTCCGATTTGAAAAACTCTTTCTGTACCGGATACAGCTCCTGATGGGAAATCATTTGCACATAATTTCTAATTAAAAAAAATGTGTGGCCGCCAGGGGGCGTAAACCTTAATTTCCGCTTCTGATGTATTTGCACCAAAATATGAGCTTTTAAATTCTCGATTGAAAAAAAAACGTCGCTTGTAGACCGATGGTACTCATCTCGACAAATCTTTTAGAAACATTTTCTTCTTAAAATAATGCATGGTTTCTACGCCAGGGGGCGTAGGTGTATATCTTATTTTTGTGAATATCTCTACTTCTAGGAATACGATTTGAAAAATTTCTTTTTAGTTGGATAGCGTTTCCAGTGTGACATGTTTTTCATATAATTTCAAAATTTTCAAGTAATTCATAGACTTTCCGCTAGGGGGCGTAAAGGTAAATTGTTTCCCCCTACATCTCTGCTTCTACATCTCCTATTTGAAAAATTCTTTCTGAACCGGATACAGATCCTGATGAGAAATCCTTTGCATATAATTTATAGTTTTTGTAAAAAATGGTTTGGCTACCAGGTGGCGTAAGTCTTAATTTCCGCTTCTGATGTATTTGCAGCAAAATATGAGCTTCCAAAATCTCGATTGAAAAAAAAGTCGTTTCTTGACCGATACTACTGATTTCGACAAACGTTTTAGGAACATTTTCTTCTTAAAATAATGCATGGTTTCTACGCCAGGGGCCGTAGATGTATATCTTATTTTCGTCAATATCTCTACTTCTTGGAGACCGATTTGAAAAAAATTCCTTCTTTGTTGGATAATGTTTCCAATGCGAAATGTTTTTCCTGTAAATTCAAAAATTTCAAGTAAATCATAGACTTTCCGCTAGGGGGCACAATGGTAAATTGCGTTTTCTGCGTTATTTCTGCTTCTAAAACTCCGATTTGAAAAATTCTTCCTTTATTGCATACAAGACCTGATGGAAAATATTTTACACATAATTTCTAATGTTTGGTAAATAATGGTTTGGCCACCAGGGGGCATAAGTGTTAATTTCTACTTCTGATGTATTTGTAGCAAAATCTGGGCTCCTGAAAACTCGACTAAGTTTTTTTTTCTTGGACCAATACCGCTCATATGGAAAATCTTTTTGAGAATACTTTCTTCCTAAAATAATGCATAGTTTTCCCACCAGGGGACGTAAAGTCACATCTTATTTTTTGTCGATTTCTCTGTTTCTAAGAGTCCGATTTGAAAAATTCTTTCTGTGCTGGAGAGCGTTTCTTGTGTGTTAAGAAAAACATGAATTCTCATATAAATATATGTTTTTTCTTAACACACAAGTCTGCAACCAGAGGGCGTAAGCTCACGATATCTGAGGGATTGAAAACCCGATTGAAAAACTTCTTTCTTCGGTCAAATACTATTGTTTTCCATACCGGCTCCATTCACTTTGAATAGCTTTGATAAATTTAATTTGCGTCAGAACGGATTCAAAAGACGTGCTTATTACACCCGAAAATTCGGTGTCATCTTTCTTGTTTATAAACTGGTATAAGGTGAACATTTTTCGAATCTTCTTGTTTACATTCTGTTCAAGATTATTGCGTTAACCCTCGCTACCGAAGAATGACGTTACTAACATAATAATAATTTTATTTTCAACACCTACACCATTATCATGATATACCGGTTAGGATCTCAAAATGTTCCACCGCTCAGAAAAAGAGTAACCCGCTTCAAAGGTAATAACTATTGTTATAACTAGGAAAAGGAATTTTAGGTGCTAAGTACCGAGAAATATTTTGTTTTCATGTTTTAATATTTTCAAAAATATTTGCTAAAAACAGAAAAATTATTTGCAAAAAATAAAACATATTTGCCAAAAATTAAAATATAGTTTCTTCAACGATAATGTACGTACGCGCAAGGTAAACCGAAATTTATTTGAAGCATGCTGAATTAAATTCCATTTTTGCGAAGTACTTCGTTTTCAAGAGATCTAAATTTTTTAACCGGATCTCAAATTATTTGTACGCAAAGTAGGCTACCAGTGGAAAAATCCTCGAAAAGGACAACTTATTCTCGAGCTCATGCTCGAATGAGTTGATCAGCTGTTTTTTAATGCGCATCTGATTCAACCCCTTGCGGGATCATTGCTTTTTTATGAGACCAAGGTTAAGGTTTTATAAAAAAAGATGGTGCAAAGAGAGTGTGCTTATCATATTCGGAAGCTAAAGACGTAAATGCATTCGTTAAATAAAGGGTGACTAATGGATGCAAGAAAATACTGATTAACCAGCCTTTTTTTAAGGACGGATGATCGCATTATTTAAATTTGGTAAGCAATGCGTTTTCTCATAAATGTGTGTGTGTGTGTGTGTGGTTTTGGATCGTTGGTGAAAGTTTTTCAGGCTGACATCTCTTGAAGTTATATTATGCCAACTAAGGAGTTATGTTACTGTAAATGTGAGATATTCTTCCACCCCCACATTCCATCGCTGGGTTGCTGATGCTCAATATGGAGTTTCACCTCTGACGTTTTCATTCTTATGCACTCCGTAACATCTGTAGGGGAATACTGTTATGACTAACCGTCTACCTCACATTCCTAATTTTCTATAAATCAGCAGTACCCATCTAATGGTGCGGTGTCTGCTACCAGCGCCGCCTGATAGGCAAAAAACTATATGTAAAGACCTGTCGCGCACGATTTCCTGATTCATACGTAGGTTAAAGCTCAAAGTGCCACGCGCAGAGGATTCAGTTTCAATCCGAAAACTCAGATGCGTCAGGCGTTGGCTGGTGGCAATAGCATATGGAACTTACACAGTCATCTCATTGCATTCAGCTGTTTGTTTTACATGGCAGGGATTTTCTACCATCCCTAAATTTAAGTTAGCTTTGGATTTAATTTTTTAAATTTAGAAATTTGTTATTTTTCACAAAGAATGTGCAATCAAAATTGATTTCATCAATTGAAATATTTCATTGTTAATTTTGAAAAATGGAAAACTGCAAATGAAAAACGGTGACGCAGGGAAACAGAGAAAAAAAGAAAAAGAAACTCATGCTAAAAATACGTAGTATAATTATGCTAGTAATCCGAATGTATTGGCGTAGAATAAAGATCAGTTTTCCAAGCTTTCGCACATTAACCAGATGACTTTTTCAACGAAGGTTGACAAAAACGTAAATGACTTCCTGTTAACTAACACAAAACCAAGGGAATTGATTTCATCTTTACAGACTGAGTCGAGCACGGGTAGCTTAACTGTTTCAGTTGGGCAAACAGAAACAGCACCCGAAGCCCTAGAGTACGCTGAATCTTCCTGCGCACAAATTAAAAGGAAAACTGAAGGGGTGGCATATTTCACTCAGCTGAATTTGGCACAGACTGACTTCGTAGAGCAAACCGAATTAACTGACAACCAAAATTATTTGAAGCATGCTGAATTAAATTCCATTTTTGTCAAGTACTTCGTTTTCGAGAGATCTAAGGTCTTTAACCGGATCTCAAATTATTTGTACGCAAAGTAGGCTATACTAACGGAAAAATCCTCGGCAAGGACAACTTTTTCTCGAGCTCATGCTCGAATGAGTTGATCAGCTGTTTTTTAATGCGCATCTGATTCAACCCCTTACGGGATCATTGTTTTTTTTATGAGACCAGGGTTAACGTTTTATAAAAAAAGACGGTACAAAGAGAATGTGCTTATCATATTCGGAAGCTAAAGACGTAAATGCATTCGTTAAAGAAATGGTGACTAATGGATGCAAGAAAATACTGATTAACCAGCCTTTTTTTAAGGAGGGATGAGGGAGGAGTGCGTTGTTTGAAATTATGGTATACAATGGTGATCGAGTTTATACGTGGAAAGTACAGGTAATCGATGCAGGAACGGTAGATTTAGAGTTGGTCACGCAGATGATGTTCACACGGGTCCGACGTTCTAAATTTGAACTTATTTACATTTCTCGCAAGATTTAGATACTTATTTTTGTCCAAATATGCACAGCCAGGAGCGGTAGTGTCTATATTAACATATATAGACGCTACCGCTCCTGGATCGGAACGCACGGGCCGATTAGTCGTATCCAGTCCAACCCTGCGTAGGCGAATCAAAAAGTAAGTTACACTTGGCGACATCTGGAGTTGGATTGCAGTCAGATGGTGTGTGCTTGGGAGCGAAGTAGACAGTACGTCACAGCTGTCGACGGGAGGTGTTTTAGTTCAGTAACTGCGTAAGGCGTGTGTAGGAGGTATTTTATTATGGCGCGTCAACTGGATTCTTACCCCAAATTGGAAGTAGGAGGAACCATTCGATTTTTGTGGGGTAAGCATCTAAATTGACATCCATCGTGAACTCTGTGCTGTATATGGGGGGGGGGGGGAGGGATGTCATGCATCTCCTGGCCATTGTAAAGTGGTGCAAACAATTTGCAAAGGATTGCACAAATTTGACGGACGATTACCACGAAGGCAGACCATCAATATCCAGCAGAATTGCTGCATCATTGAAGTGGGAGCTGTTGCCATCCATATCCACTGTACAGCTCCGACTTATCCTCGTGCGACTACCATTTGTTTGCTAAAATGAAACACGAGCTTAGTGGGCAACGATTCGAAACCGATAAGGCTGTGAAAACTGCGGTCCTTAACTGGTTGCACCAAACTGGAGGAGACATTTTATGTACAGGTACGGAAAAATTAATCACACGTTCCGATAAATGTTTACAGTCCTTAGGCGACTATGTAGCAAAATGAATAAGTGTTGTACCTTTAAACCAACATACATCCCCATTCATCCTTTCTACTTATTTTTCCTATTCAACAGTGTAACTAACTTTTTAATCCGCCATCGTAAATAGTTATTTCCTGTAATAAAAAAATAATGTTAGTATTCAACCTACTAATCACATTTATACATTTGATGGACAAATTTCTTCGGAATTTCAGTGCACAACAAATGCCATCGCCAGATTTCTATCGCAAAACTATGCTTATTATAACTATCTGAAAATTACATTTCTGTTATTTGCGTATTGTTTCGGTAATAAATTTTATGAGCCAGATTAGAGCTTTTCTGATATGATGTTTAATAACAAACACTCACTTGTAAATTAAATCAAAATACAACCTCACCAATACCCCTTTCCTAGGGTCTGTGGTACAATGACTTCTTGTTCATCCGCTTTCTTTCCTCCGAAGCAAAGTAGGGAACAGATCCGTAACCATATCTTTCTTGGGCACCTCCATCGGGATCGCGATAATTCTTTCTTCCCATCGCAGGCTATATTCTAAAACTTTAAACTTGTTAAACTACCTGTATGCTTTTCTGCTGGATCAGACCAGCCATTCAACCTCTGACCCTAGGATCTGAGACCGCAGACTCTAGAACATTGGACAGCAGACCCTAGGACATTGAACCGCAGGCCCTAGGACATTGAACCGCAGACCCTAGGACATAAGACCGCAGACAATAGGATATTGGACTGCACTCCCTAGGACATTGGACCGCAGACCCTAGGACATTGGATCGCAGCCCCTAGGACATCGGACCGCAGCCCCTAGGACACGGGACTGCAGGCCCTAGGACATCGGACCACAGACCCTGGGACATTAGACCGCAGACCCTAGGACATTGGACCACAGACCCTAGGACATTAGACCGCAGATCCTAGGACATTAGACCGCAGACCCTAGGACATTAGGCCGCAGACCCTAGGGCACAGGATCGCATACCCTAGGACATTGGACCCCAGACCCTAGGACATTTGATAGCAGAACTTAGGACCTTAGGCCGCAGACCGTAGGGTATTGGACCGCAGATCCTAGGAAATTAGACCGCGTACCATAGGACATTGGACTGCTGACCTTAGGACATTAGACCGCAGACCCTATAACATTAGGTCGCCGACCCTAGTACATTGGACCGCAGACCCTAGGTCATTAGACTGCATACCCTAGGACATTGGACCGCATACTCTAGGACATTAGACAGCATAACCTAGGACATTGGACCACAGACCCTAGGTCATTGGGCAGCAGACTCTAGGTCATTATTCCACATACTCTAGGACATCGGACCGCAGACCCTAGAAATGGGGCATTGGTGAGTGTTATGTCTTCCGCGTGACGTCACTTATCAATGTGTTCAAATAGGTGACGCAGCGACACAGAGACTTTGATTATATTGCAAGTCAAGTCAAGTGCAGTGCGATGCAAACAATGAAAGAAACTGTAGAAAAGACAATTCTAAACGAGTAGTGACAGAAGTGAGTTTCGGAAAAGCAATCTGCCGTGAATGTGTTCTAAAATCTAGGTAAGGAAGTTACCCAGCTCCTAAGTCAGTTGTGTGTTGGAAACAGACAGCAGAATGTTATGAACACTCTTCAACAAAAGGACAGTCAGAAGCGAATTCAAAGTCAGCCTCTTATTGATATGATTTTATGTAAAACTATCCGGAACATTCAGTTTAGTGGAACATGAGTCCTACAGAAGTAATCAGTATTCATCGTAGAAAATCAATGGAAAATAACTTGTAAATATCTGTATCATATAAAATAATTAAATCGAATCAGCGTTGGAAGTTATTTATGATATCTGTTTTCTTCCCTCATTGAAGCCATATATCAACATTCCAGCATGATTGTATTCCAATTTCTGTACAGAACGGTGTTTGTTATTTGACATTATAACAAAAGTGACTATCGAGAGTAAAATTTATATTCAGTTTTGTGAAATAATACCAAGACGCAGTACATTTCACGTTTTCTTAAAGATAATTGAAAGTCATTGTCAGTTTGAAAAGATCTCAAGTTCCAAAGCATTCCGTTGCATCGAAAAATCACGACAAAAAAAAACAAAAAAAACAACAACGTAGTTTCTAATACTCTTCCTACAGAGAAAAAAAATTATTACAAACCTATTCAGAAAACTAACGCGCTCCAATAGAAAATAAAATAACTAATTCACCCGCATTAACAGCAGAAAACACTTCATTATCTCGCGATTCAAGTTCTTCCTTAACATTTACTGTGTGACTTTCTGGTTCATCGGTAGTATGAGCAACTGCCGTTGAATCCGGTTCGAACCCAACTAGGGGCAAAGGGAGAGGATTTGTTGATTCCATACGTCAGAGAAGAAGCGGAATCATCGGCGCAAAAGGCTCGCCAGCAGTAAATATCACGCAAGTTGGACGTCGGATGATTTGAAAAAGTAGTGTGCTGGTCCCCTCGGATAGTCATGCACGTATTTGGGGCAAGCAACACGAGGAACTGGATTCATCCCCGCATGGTTTCCCCATTGTAAGCCTGTGGAGGCAGTTGTATGGTGTGGGGCATGTTTACCTAGCAGGAGCTTTGACCCATGGTGCACATGGAACAACGTATGACTGGTTCCCACTGCTGACTATGCACACTCAGCAATCTCTTCCCGAATGCTTACGGTGTCTTCCAAGATAACAATGCTCCGAGTCACAAGTATAATGTTGTGCAGGAATGGTTTGAGGAACACAGTTCAGACTTCCAGCATATCGATTGGCCTCCAAATGGCGACAGTGTTTTCCAAGATGACAATGCTCCGAGTCACAAGTATAATGTTGTGCAGGAATGGTTTGAGGAACACAGTTCAGACTTCCAGCATATCGATTGGCCTCCAAATGGCGACAGTGTTTTCCAAGATGACAATGCTCCGAGTCACAAGTATAATGTTGTGCAGGAATGGTTTGAGGAACACAGTTCAGACTTCCAGCATATCGATTGGCCTCCGAATGGCGACGGTGCCCAAGATGACAATGCCCCAAACCACAGGTTCAATATTGTGCAAGAATGGTTTGAGGAACAAAGCTCAGACTTCCAGCATATCGATTAGCTTCTGAATGGCGACGATGTTTTCCAAGATGACAATTCTCCGAGCCACAGGCCCAATGTTGTACAAGAATGGTTTGAGACACAGAGTTTATACTTCCAGCATATCGATCGGCCCCCGAAATCCTCCGATATCAATTCCATAGAGCACTTGTGGGACACTATGGAACTGCACATCTTGCGTTTGGATACACCAATCACCTTCATACCTACATTGAAGGCTGCATTACACACAGTTTGGTTGGCCACATCTCCCAACTGCTTCTGGCATCTTATTGAATCGATGCCACGTCGAATAGCTTCTGTACTGAGGGCTACAGTGGAGGAACTAATAAGTATTAGCTAGGTGGTCATAATTCAGTGATCACTCAGTCTATTTGCACTGGGCGATATTTCTCTCCGCTTAAGAGCCTTTTTTGGAAAATTCTTTTTGCGTCCAATTGCATCAGTTACAAGATCAGAATATTTAAAGCTCCATTTTTAACCCCCCCCCTTTTTTTTTAATACTGTAAAATATTATGTACAGGTGTCCCGCATTTATATTTTCAGTTAAACGATATCTCAGTTTTTTGCTACCGAAGTGAGAAACATTGTTTTTAAAAAAAATCAGTTGGGCTATTTTCCCTAGCAGGGAACTACGCTTCGTTTTATCTTTTGGAATTATATCTGCGCTTCTGAATTTACGATTCAGAAAAGTATTAACCCCCCCCCCCCTCAATTTAAACTTCTGTGATCAAGCTTTTAAATGTCAATCTGCTTCAATCTCTATTTTCTGTTTGACAGCATTTCCGTTTCCACACGTTGATTGGAAAAATCCATTTCGGCCCTGATTCATTTGGCCGGTGATCAATTACATCTACGTGCTTCTGATTCCCAAAATGCGGTCTTCTTGTCAGCACATCTCACTTGCTTTTAAAAATTCCATTCTTTCGTTTACTGACTTAATATTGTTCTTGTGTTTGTTAACATGATTTTCTCTCTCCTTTGATGTCACTGTTCTGGAATTCCCCCGATTATCACATTTTTATGGAACCAGTACAAAAATTCATTCATTATTAGAAGATTAATGAGAAAACTCTATTAGCAAGGAATCGCTGTGACAAAGGTAGAAAACGTTCGTGTAGATTGCTTTATGCTGAATCTTAAGTGCAGAGATGAAGAAAACTAAAACTAAAACTAAAATGAAGAGATTGAAGAAATTAGTGTTAGAGAAATGGTTTCAACCTGAAAAAAGAGCGGTATGCATATCAAAAGAATTCTTGGAAAATGTCGAGGAGTAAATTAAGCGTCATACCAGCTCGTTCTCAGGGAACCTGCGCCCCTTTTATCTTTGATCGTGAGACCAAGGTGCTTTATTTCCTTACGGAATCAATAGCTATCTCGCCGACCAGTCTTCTTGAATAAAACATCATGCCCTAAAACAATTTCCTTTGTGACTGACGGAAAAATCAAAGAAAAATTACGAAGTAATCGAAGTTCCGCTTTCCTATTCCATTCATCACGCGGGGAAAACTAAAGAAAAAAAGAGCAGGCGACCAATAACTTAGCGTTGCAAAGGTCATTCTGGTTTTAAGAAGATAAGAAAAAAAAAGTTCCCTGTCGCAGAGTAATTTGGGAAAAAGTGTTAAGACCTTTAAGCGAAAATTCTGATGGCTGTTAGATTTTAGTCAGCATTGCAAACAGTACTAATTTAGGAAAAAACATAATCGTAATCATAATGGAAATCGAAAAAGGTTTGATTATTCATTTAATTACATACTTCATTCAAAGATATGAAACTTAATTAATATGTTATAAGTGGTGGTTTCTTCATTCATTTTATTATATGAATGAAGTCATCAACATGGGAAGCAGCAGTTAGAATCATCAATCGAGTGCTGGATAAGGGTCACCGCAAGTCTCTTCCAAAAATCCCCCTCATGAGTCATTTTCTTTTCTTTCTTTACTGGAGGTTTAACAACCACCGTGAGCAACTCAATGGGCTATAAGCAGTCACCCGTCCCTAATTTAGCGTCACTGATTTCAGGAAAGGAGAGAAACAGTGCCGTAAGACAAACACAACATCCATATGCCTCAGTAGAATTCGAACCCGGACCCATCTCGGACGAATCAACAGGAGTCCTGGCTTAGATCACTGCGCCAACGGGGCGGTAAATCATTTTTTTCCATGCGGTTTCTACTTGCTTTCGAACTTTTCGCTTTCATCTCCCACAATGTCTTCCTTTAGGCCTTTTCCTGTGCCTTGATGTATGTCAGTTGCCGAATGGTATATTCAGTTTTTCCAGTAATATGTCCAACCAAAATACTATTTAAGTAAAAGCTTAACAACTGTTTATGACGTCAAAATAAGTGGACCACGTTTTCGCTTCGCGTGTTCGTTTATCGCCGAGAACACGCTGAACATGAATAGACGGAACATCAGTTGTTTACATGTAGTCGTTGTTTACGGTACTTCCTGTCACAAAACTAAATGGATTAGCGATGAAAACATAGGTGTCTTGAAGAACGACATAACTCAGCGCGCCCTATACACTGAAGAGCTATTGAATTAGAGTTACCTGTCCAGTAACGTGTAGCACCAGCTTTCGCCCTGATGACGGCGGCGATTCGTCTTGGCATGGACTCGACAAGACCCCGGAACCGTTGGGCAGCCATACGGATCCACGACCCCTGAACAAGCTCCCACAGTTCCCGAAGATTTGACGGAGGGGGTCAGAGCCTCGAACATCTCTCTCGATGACATCCCAGATGTGCTCGATGGGATTCAGATCAGGTGACCTAGCTGGCCAAGGAAGCGAGGTCACGTAGGTGGAGTGTTCATCCAACCATTCGGATATAATTCGGAAGCGATGGCACCGTGCATTGTCTTGTTGCAGGATGAGGTCCCCAGTGGGGTGTTGAAGACGCACAAACGGGAGCAAATGGTCGTCCAGGATATCCCGGTAACGTTGACCTGTGAGGGACGATGTCACACGTATCAGGGGTCCCATTTCAGTCCACGTAAACAGTCCCCAGACGAGAATGCCACCCCCACCAGCTTGAAGAGTACCCTGCTGGCAAGAAGGATCCATCGCTTCATGCGGTTTGCGCCGCACTCGTATCCTGCCATTCACATGTTCCTTCGTTAATCTCGACTTATCAGTCCAGGCAACATTTTCCCACATGTCTAGGGTTCAGTGGCGATGTTTCCGCGCCCATGCTAACCTTTGCACCCTGTGATGTGCGGTCAGCAGCGGTACCCTCGTGGGACGATGGCTTCTGTATCCCATAGCGAGGAGATGGTTCTGGATGGTGTGGCTGCTTACACGTTTTTGTGCACCAGCATTAAATTGCCGAGTGATTTCTTGTACTGTGGCGCGTCTATCCGCTGTTACAATGCGAGTTAGCCGACGATGACCCCGCTCATCCACACGCTGTTGTCCACGGCAGTTGGCCCTTGCAGGGATGGTTTTACCGAATTTGATGTACTCACGGTGCACCCGTGACACAGTAGCTTGTGAAAATCCCAGTGCCTGCACGAATTCCGAGATGGAGTGACCCATTCGTCGGGCCTCGACAATTTTCCCACGATCAAATGCGCTTATATCCTTCGTCTTACCCATACTGCGTCTGACTCTTATTGATTCCTGTCGCATTACTCCTTATATTGTCGGATCGCTGCATACGTCATGTCGTTTCCGTTTACAGGGCCGCCCACAGCGCCCCATTTGTACAACGCCAGCTGTCTCTAATTCATTGCTCTTCAGTGTAGTCGTGCTACATCACAAATCCAGTTGGTTTCGCTACACAAAATGCTACAAATAACGATTGCATTTGTACACCTGCTGTTCTGCCTGTCTAGACTACACCAGAAACCTTCTATACCCTTTGACTGCCTGGTACTGAAGATAAACATGATGCAAGTATAGCTACTGTGAGCATGTAACGTGGTAGGTCTATTGAAACAAAGTCATTACACGCGTCACTGTGAGATAGGATTTCTATAGTCTCCTTAAGTAATGTTCCTTTCAGTGTGGTGCACGTTGCAAAGTCCTTAATTCCGCACCAGAGTGGCGTCTCCTCATTGCTTAAAACTTCTCTGGACAGAGTAGTCGTGAGTTTCCCATTTTTGACATCCCATTTTTTGAGATTCCCATTTTTAACAGGATGTAAAAAATGGGAAGATCACGACTTCTCTGCCCAGGAAAGTTTCAAATAATGAGATATTTCTAATAAATGATCCAATTTTGGACATCCTATCAAAAATGGAAAACTCACAACTGCTCTCCCCAGGAAGCTTCAAATAATGATCCCATTTTTGACAGGATGTCAAATATGGGAAACTCACGTTTTCTCTGTCCAGGGAAGTTTCAAATAATGAGGCGACGCCACACCAGTACGGAATCAAGGACTTTGTGCAGTACACCGCACTGAAAGGAACATTACTTAAGGAGACTGCAGAAATCTTATTTCACAGTGACGCGTGTAATGACTTTGTTTCAACAGATTTACCACGTGCATGAACTCTCCTCTTAAATCTAAACAAAAAGTAACTCATTATGTATATCGCGAGGCATCATATTGACGCAATTTCCCGTGACCATTGTCAATTGTATTTCATTTCTTTAACCTCTTGTTTTATTTATGATTTACAGTTTAAGTCTAGATTTGTTTTAGTGCCTTGAAAAAGCCGTCCGTTGGCGAGTGAAAGCTTGGCAAATATTGTAGGAACACACCGGTATACCCCGTCTGACAATAAAGTTCCAGGACAGCTGCTGTTACGAGAAAAGCGTAATGCACTGAGTCCAACTGTGGTTATGATTCCTCAAAGTAGTCCTCCTTTTTATCGGTCCACCATTGTGATCGCTCCACTAGAGGTGTGAAACACTTTTTGAATTCATTTACCGGAAAACTTCATTTCCGCAGTAATGTTTTCTTGATGTCCTGAACAGTTATGAAGCGTCGTCCTTTCAACGCCAGTTTCACTTTGAGGAACAAGAAGTAGTCAGAGAGAGCCAAGTCCGGGGAGTATGGCGGATGGTTGAGCCAGGGTACTCCGAACTTGGCGAGGAACTGTGGTCACAAACAGTGCCAAGTGGGCATGCGGGTTGTCATCCAGAAGGAACTAACTTCCACGTGCTCGCAGCTGCGGCCTCACACGTTGACTTTTCTTCCATAGGCGATTAAGAACTTGTTGGTAGAAGACACTGGTGATTGTTGCGGCCTCCAGAAGTTACTTCCTGTGTATGATGTCGCTGCTGTAAAAAAAAAAACGCGATCAGCATTGCCTTGATTTTTGACTTATGCAGGCGAACCTTTTTGGGTCTCGGTGAACATGGTGACATCCACTCCATGCTTTGCCTCTTTGATGCTGGATCGTGTTGAAAGCACCACGTCTCCTTACCTGTCACAATGCACTCCAGCATCGAAGGGTCGTATTCCACGGCCACATTGAACGCCTTGCAGCTTTCGACTCTTTGCACTTTCTGATTTTCAGTCAAACTGTGCGGCACAAACCTTGCTCAAATCTTCCATTTTCAGATATCTTCCTTCAGAATCAGCCGAAGTGTTTCACGGTTGGTATGGAGTTCTTCCTCCATCATCCGTACCATCATTCAACCTTCTGACTGTATCAAAACGCAAACTTTCTACAGCATTTCCACAGAACGTCTTTCTGACGGTCTTACAATCCTTGGGTCATCACCAACGTCTTCCCTTCCCTCGCAAAAGCTAGTATACCATTCAAAAACGCAGCCACAGGATATGGCATTGTCCCCGTAAACAGTGTTCATCATTTCGAGGATCTCCGTTGCTGACTTCCCGGACTTGCAGCAAAACTTGATGTTTACTCTCTGCTCCCTGTTCAAATCCATGACAATGGTCTTTGGGGTACCTTCTATTAACAGTCGTCAGAATCGGACAGTTATGCACTCCCTTAGATCTTCATGTGTTCTACAAGGGAGGGAAAACACAGTTACCATTTGATCCATGGAATATTTTTTTACCATTGCGGTTAACAGAGTAATACCCACTGTCCTGGAGCTTTATTGTCAGACGGTGTACATAAATACCTGTATTTCCCCATAACTTCTTGTGCTGTTTGGCTTAAACGAAGGTTTATTTGCGTTAAGGTTGACGTCTAGAGATTTTGCTTCTTATACTTACAATGGGCAAACTTCTGTACACATTTTCTTCCAAATTAATGCGTTCCCAAGGATGAAAATTTGAACATCGATTAAAATAACTTCATATTATAACTTGGAATACTTAATATTTTCTAAAACATAACTATAATTAAGCAAACCAACATTTGTTTGTCTACTGACGTCATCAATGTACAGGTCGCGTCATCTTTTTTCTGGTTTCAACACCACCAAAGGAAAAATTATTGATTTTTAATATTATTATGGTTATGTTTTAGAAAATATTAAGTATTCAAAGTTATAATACGAAGTTATTTTAATCGATGTTCAAATTTTCATCCTTGGGAACGCATTAATTGTGAAGAAAATATGTACAGAAATTTGCCCATTGGAAGTATAGGAAGCAAAATCACTAGACGTCCACCTTAAGGCAACTCAAGTACAAGGAAACCTCTTAAACAATAAAAGGCAATAATACATATACAGGATTGTTTATCGGGAAAACTTCCGAACTCCTTAGAAAACATTTTTAATACGTTTTAGAAACGGTTTAATACAATTATCAGCAACATCATTATAACAAAATAATTTAAATTTTTTATCACTTTAATTGAAATCGTTTTCAGCTAGGTAAAAAGAACACTTTAGCCACAGCTTTTTCACTCCGGAAAGCAGCATGGCTAGTTAATCAATGAAATTATTAATTGATCTGACATAACAGAAGCCCCGTGCCTGTTTTTCAATCACCTACCGAACAAAATATTAAACGTAGAGGTTTGAGATATGTTAGAAACCTGCTGAGATATATGAGGGTGTGAACCACGCAGTCTTTTTTGGCACGTCTTTTGTAAAAAAAGATAGTGCTTTGTTATCGGTTTATCCGTCCGTCTGTAGACACGATATCTCTGCAACTAATAGTCCGCTTTGAAAAATTCTTTTTGCATTAGGAAGCTTGAAATGTGCGAATGATGAACCTTTATTTTGATTTTTTTACGATGCACAATTTCGCCGCTAGAGACCGTAAATGCAGATGATATCGAATTCACATTGCATTTTATTCCATACAGTCGCTTTTAAACATCCAATTCAAAAATTCTTTTGCCTTTCGATTCTACTTATGGCGAAGATTATTTTAGGTATAGTCACTTTTTCAAGTTACGCATAGATTCTCCTTTAGAGGGCGTAAAAGTAAACTACGTTTTCCCCCGATATCTCTGCTTCTAAAACTCCGATTTGGAAAATTCTTTTGCGGCGGATACAGCTATTTGCAACAAAATCTGAGCTTCTAAAATCTCGATTGAAAAATAATTTGTGGACCGATACTACTCACGTCGACAAATCTTTTCGGAATATTTCCTTCTTAAATTAATGCATGGTTTCTCCGCCAGGGGGCTTAGATGTATATCTTATTTTGTCAATATCTCTGCTTCTAATGGTCCAATTTGAAAAACTTCTTCTTTGTTGGATAGAGTTTCCGATGCGACATGTTTTTCATAAAATTTCAAAAAATTAAGTAATTCATTGACTTTCCGCTAGGGGGAGTAAAGGTTAATTGTGCTTTTCCCGATATCTCTGCTTCTAAAGCTCCGATTTGAAAAATTATTCTTGCACCGGATGCAGGCAGCTTCCGGTTAGAAATGTTTTGATTGTATTTCTAATTTTTTTTATAAAATATGGTTTGGCCTCCAGGGGGCGTAAACGTTAATTCTTGCTTCGCAGGTATTTCCATCAAAATCTGAGCTTCTAAAATCTCGATTGAGAAACCGCTCATGTTGATAAACATTTGAGAATATTTTCTTCTTAAAATCGTGTGTGATTTCTCCGCCAGGGGGCGTAGATGTATATCCTATTTCTGTCAATATCTCTGCTTCTAAGATTCATATTTGAAAAATCCCATCTTTGTTAGATAGCGGTTCGAGTGTAAAATGCTCACATATAATTTCAAATTTTTGAAGTAATACATAGAGTTTCCGCTAGGGGCGTTAAAGTAAATTGCGTTTTCCCGATATCTCTGCTTCTAAAATTCTGACTAGAAAACTTCTTTCTGCACTGGATACAACTGCTGATAGGAAATGCTTTGTCTATAATTTGTAATATTTGATGAAGAATAGTTTAGCCACCATGCGGCGTAAGTGTTAATTTTTGCGTCTGATGTATTTGTAGCAAAATATGAGCTCCCGAATACTCGATTGAAAAAATTCTTTCGTTGATCGGTACCGCTCACATCGAAAGACCTTTTGATAGTACTCACTTCTTAAAATAATGCATGGTTTTTCTGCCAGGGGGCGTAAACGCATATCTTATTTTTGTCGATATCTCTGCTTCTAAGAGTCCAATTTGAAAAATTCTTTCTTTGTTGGACAGCGTTCTCGCGGGAAAATGTTTCTCATATAATTTCAAATTTTTCGCAACGCACAAGTCTGCCACCAGAGGTCGTAAGTTCGCGTTTCCGGTTACAGCAATATCTGTGGGACTAAAAACCCGATTGAAAAACTTCTTTCTTCTGTTAGATACTATAAACTGTGCAAACTATGTGTGTATTTTCTTTCCAAAACAGTGCCCAATTTCGCCGCTAGGGGCGCATACGCTTATTCTGTTTTCCTCATTATCACTGCTTTTACGTGTGCGATTTTAAAAATTCTTTCAACACCGGATGCCATTTACCTTGTAGAACACTTAAGGCTAGCAAATGAGGAATTTTGTAGTTCATAGATCTGATGGTAGGTGGTGTTTTGGCCGTTTGTAGCTGTATCGCCGATTCCAAAAACGCTACTGATAAATTTCTTCTTCATTGTATGCCATTCGCTACAACAGAGATGTGGAACATTATCCTCTTTAAGTAACGCAAAAATTTCTCACTAGCTGCTTAAAGGTCAAACGCTTTTTACATGAAAAATAATTTTCGACTATTTTCAACTTTTCCGCTATGCAAAATTCTGCCGCTAGCAGACGTAAACTTATATCATGCTTCCTTTTTTATATTTCTTTTTTAAACTATTCGATTTGAAAATCTCTTCGTCTCTGGTACCGTCTTTGTAGCATGAGAAACTGTCTTTTTTTGTCCGCCATTGTTAATTTTCGTAACATGCTTTTTAGTCGCTGGTGGAACTAAGTAGATGCTTCTATTTCTGGATGTTTTATAGATTGTTGGTACCAGTTGATTATTTTCCAAACCGATTTCATTGATTTTGAATACCTTTGATAAATTTTATTCACCTCAGAACGGATTCAAAAGACGTACTTATTACATCCGAAAATTCCGTGTCATCTTTCTTGTTTAAAATTCGAATTTGTGAAATTTAAATTAATTTAATTAACTTTTAAGTAGCTCTTTTCATTTTTTAAATTAGTTTTGAGACTGCTGGTTTCAGATAATTGATTGTCTTGCCACAAGTCTAGATTTCATTCATTTTTTTTTCTGAATTCCTTTATTTTGATTGCTGGAACGTATCTCAATGATATGTTTCCGCGCAAACATATCTTATTCATAATTTCAGAAGAACTCGGAAAACGCTGGATTAGAATCTTATTGATGCATATTTTTGTTAAACCCAGGGAATGCCAGATCATCTTGGTAGTTAATTAATAACTGAACAACAATCGGAAGGGAATCGATCTAGTTTCACTGCGCTTGCTATAATGTATTCTACTGCATTTGTTTATTTCCAGAAGATTTCTCCTCCATTCGGTTTGGGGAATGCAGAGTTTCAAGGAGACCCCAGAAAAAATGTCAGTGTTGTTCTTTTATTTTCATCTTTGACTTCAACTTCTTTTCATAGGAAATCCTTATGAAATATAAAATACATAAGCCTGAAACAATCGATTCTTCCGTTATATATATATATAAAAGAAGACGTGGCAGCAAGCAACAGAAGCGACCGGGAAAACCTACATATAGACGTTCACGGTCTTTCCGTACCCAACCAACACAAAAGGCACGTCGAAGAAGAAAAAAAAAATAGGAAATGAAAACATGGCAGGAATTTCGTTACAACATTGGCTAGGAAAATAGATGGATCAGGGGAAGACAAATGTTTACCTTTAATCAAAGAAACGGACTCTGTCCATGTCACCGACACTGGGGCGTTTCAGGTAGAAGAAAAAGAAGCATGGCGAAAAGAAAGGGCTAGAACGACTACTGCGCTTGATGACTCAAATATTTCACCGTTATTTATTGTCATTTGTAGAAACACCGGAAATAGTTTGCGTCGCTGACGGTTGAATTCAACTTAGAAAACATCGTAAATTATGATAAACTAACTTTTTTTTTAAAATAACAACAACAACGTTTTTTTGCTGGAATAAAGTAAACGAAAGTAAACAAATCAGTTATAAAGTAAATAAACCATTTTATTTTTTAAATGATTACTCAAAAATGTAGAATTCCAAGTTTGTTATTCTTCAAAGATCGTTGGGCTAGCTTTTAATAAGCCCTTTCGTAAACATTGCATTGCATAAATGATTTTAAATTATGTAAAGCACGGTCAGTAAAAAATGAAAAAAAAAAACCGTAAATAAATTTGCTTTGTATCTCTCTCAAATCTAGAGGGGAGAGGGGGAGAGGGAGGAAAATCCTAATTGTCATATTGGGATTCGAACTACCCCCACAGAAGATCCCCAAGCTACCCCTTTATGGACGGAATGTGACGCTAAGTTGCTGGGAGACTGTTGCTACATGATTCCCTATGAACTTTTACCGCGGAACAATACCATCACAGCGGATGCTTACATGGAACAGTTTGACCGTTTCCATGCTGCACTGAAAGAGAAGCGCCCAGTGTCGATTAATAGTCACGGCGTTGCCTTTCGCCAGGGTAACCTTTGTCCACATGTAGCTTTAGGGAACTAACAAATATCTCACATGGGAAATATTGTCGCATCCCCGTTATTCCCCGGATCTGGTCCCGTCCGATTTTCATCTCTTCCGGTCTTTGTCGAATATTCTCGCTGAGAAAAACGTCGCTAATGACGATGATCTAAAATGTTTGCACGGATGACGTCTTCAACTCCCGCACGCTAGATTTCCATCACAATGGGATATTTCAACTTGTAGATCGTTGGAACAAGGTCGTCAATCCCAATGCGGACTAACAGGACGATTAGGTTAAGTGTTTCGTTCGAATGTTTAAGCTTGAAATACATGCTCCTATGTTTTCCGGATACTTTCTTTATAACGTGATACAAGAATGCAGCAATTGCATGTGGAACAATGGAAAGCATATTCAGGCAGAGCCATTCCGTGTTTGTAGATCTGGAAGGACGCATGCTTCCACTTTGAACATTAACTAAAGAACAATGGAAGTTAAGCACGAGGGTGATTCGAGTGGAACCAAAAAATAAATAAAATGGAAACAAAAAATTCTTTATTTAAATCTTAATTAACCGAGGAATTCAGCTTTTCATAAAATCCCCTCCTCTTGTAACACCCGTTCACCGTCGCGAAGCAAACTCATGCGTTGTAACAAAAAGGAACATTTAAGATTGAGTGTGCTACTTTGCATTCGGCTTGAAAGTGTTTCAATAGCAACGCTTCTTTGACTGGGGCCGAAAAGGATAGATATCACTGTTAGCCAAACTCCGTGAATATGGAAGAGCGGAAGCATTTAAGGTGGACGTCAAGTAGTTTTGCTTCCTATACTTCCAATGGAAAAATTTCTGTACACTTTTTCTTCACAATTAATGCGTTCCCAAGGATGCAAATTTGAACATCGATTAAAATAGCTTCATATTATAACTTGGAATACTTAATATTTTCAAAAACATTACCGTAATTATATTAAAAATCAATAACTTCTCCTTTGGTAGTGTTGAAACCAGAAAAAAGATGGCGCGACCTGTACTTTGATGACGTCAGTAGACAAACACATGTTAGATTGCATTATTATGATTATGTTTTAGAAAATATTAAGTATTCCAAGTTATAAAATGAAACTACTTTAATCGGTGTTTAAATTTTCATCCTTGGGAACACACTAATTGTGAAGGAAATGCGCACAAAAGTTTTTCCATTGGAATTATAGGAAGCAAAATTACTTGACGTCCAAAATTACTTGATGTCCTCTTGCAACACCCGTTCACCGTCACGAAGCCAACTCATGGGTTGTAACAAAAAGGAACATTTAAGATTGAGTGTGCTACATTGCATTCGACTTGAAAGTGTTTCAATAGCAACGCCTCTTTGACTGGAGCCAAAAAGGACAGATATCACTGTTTGCCAAACTCGGTGAATATGAAAAAGAAGAAGCATTTAAAGACATATTTCTTGAGAAATGTGTTAAATTTGCAATCCAGAATAGGAACCAAATAATTTACTTCACTGCAACAGATGCTATTTTAATTAATTTTCCCATTTGAAGTGAAACTTTACAGTCAAGCATTTTAGATATTGCGTTAAAGCTAATTTAAACCATGGAGGTAGGAATAAGGAGAAAGCACTCTCCGTTTGCTCAATGCAATCCAAGTGAATCCAACGAAACGTCATGCTGTAACATCACGGCAGCCATCTTAAGACTGACATGAGCAGACTATGCAATACCTGTTAACGCTGTGCGAGGCATGAAGTTGGCAATTTGCTTTTGATATTAATAAATTTGCCCTTTTTCATTATATTCATCGTTGATATACTGTTCTTAAGGATACTATTAGTTGATTTATCAATGTTTAGGGAGTTACGGCTAATTCCAGGTATTTAGATTTTAGGAAATATTTCGGCTTGCTTCTAGGGGATCAACGTAGGTACCAAGCAGAATCCTTGTTTCTAGTTTTATATCAAAAACTATTTAATATTTATTGCTATTTTTTAGCTTTTATTATTCCTACCGACCGTCATCACACGAATCACCTTCATTTCCCCGTTGAGGTTTGGTAAAATTTACAATGCGTACTACCTCCATGATTTAAACGCTGCAATGGAATTTATACTGTTTAAGGTGGTTTCACCTAAAATCTCTGCCTTACGTTTCCAATGGCAAAATTTCTTTGCATATTTTCTTCACAATTAATATTTCCCCAAAGATGAAAATTTGCACATCGATAAAATTAACTTTAAATTATAGCATGGGATACTTAATACTTGCTAAAACATAACCATAATTATATTAAAAATCAATCATTTTTCTTTGAGTATTGTTCAGACCTCTTTATAGACGGCGCTACCTGTACATTGATGACGTCAGTAGACAAACAAATGTTGGATTGCTGAATTATGGTTATGTTTTAGGAAGCATTAAATATCCCATGCTATAACTTAAAGTTAGTTTTATGTGGACGAAATGAACAGTGGACTAAATGAACAGCCGACAAAGTGAACGGTGGACGAAATGAACAGTGGACTAAATGAAAAGCGGACAAAGTGAACTGTGGAAGAAATGAATAATGGACTAAATGATGAGCGGAACAATGAAAGGTGAACAAAATTAACAGTGGACTAAATGAATAGCGGACGAAGTGAACGGTGGACGAAATGAACAGTGGACTAAATGAAGAGCGGACAATGTGAACGGTGCACGAAATTAACAGTGAACTAAATAAAGAGAGGAAAAAAATGAACGATGGACGAAATGAACAGTGGATTAAACGAAGAGTGGACAAGGTGAACGGTGGACAAAGTGAACAGTGGACAAAATGAAGAGCGGACAAAGTGAACGGTGGACAAAATGAAGAGCGGACAAAGTGAACGGTGGACAAAGAGAACCGTGAACGAAATGAACAGGGACAAAGTGATAAGGAACCAAACTTTCCACGTAAGGATTACAACGTTTGTCTCTTCAAACAGCACATTTACCGTTCGTGCTGTTCCCATGGAACGTTGTAGTGTTAAAAGGAACAAGGTTTGGTATCTTATATCTTTCATAGTATCAGACATGTCAAGGCAGATCTCAGCGATCATTGTCGCGTGCGTTGATACAGTGAACTATGTTCATGCCACAAGGAACATGCCTACATTAAGACCCCATGACTTCGACAGGTAGCAAAACATGATGAAGTAATAAGCGTTCTTTACGTTACCAAAGTGCGTACGCCAAAGTAGAAGAGTATGTACGACTACTAAACACTCCTGATGATAGATTTCTTGTCATCTAAATTCCATATTCGATATACAGTATAATTTGCAAAATGTCAATTAACATTGTATACATCCTTTTGTTCTGCGAACTGATGGGTGCTTCAGAATTGTTCTGTACAGTTCATATTTCAAAATGTTGGGCCATGTATGCTATAAAAATAAATGCAAATGCTGAAATGAACTGTAGAATTCTGTCAAATTAGGAAAATAGCCTCCAAATTAGGAAATAGCCTCCAGGCGAAAACCCTCTATTTGAATTAGAAACATTTGGAGGCAGCAGAGCGTTCCCGGTATGGAAACTATTTTAGACAAAATATCTCTACATGGTGTGGAAACACTTATTGATATCTATCTTTAAGTGGTGTGGAAACACTTATTAATATCCTATCTCTAAGTGGTGTGGAAACATTTATTGATATCCTATCTCTAAGTGTTGTGGAAACACCTATTGATATCCTATCTCTAAGTGTTGTGGAAACACTTATTGATATCCTATCTCTAAGTGGTGTGGAAACATTTATCGATATCCTATCTCTAAGTGGTGTGGAAACACTTATCTATATCCTATCTCTAAGTGGTGGGGGAAACACTTATTGATATCCTATCTCTAAGTGGTGTGGAAACACTTATTGATATCCTATCTCTAAGTGGTGTGGAAACAATTATTGCTATCCTATTTCTAAGTGGTGTGGAAACAGTTATTGATATCCTATCTCTAAGTGGTGTGAAAACATTTATTGATATCATATCTCTAATTGGTGTAGAAACACCTATTGATATCCTATTTCTAAGTGGTGTGGAAACACTTATTGATATCCTATCTCTAAGTGGTGTTGAAACAGTTAGAGAGTGCATGTCCCTACGTGGTGCGAGAATGCCTATAAGAAGCAGCTTTGATGATGCAGCTTAGAGGCAGCATCTTTCCAGGTGGTATGGAAACGCTTATAGTTAAGTTGTCGCTACGCAGCATGAAAGAACTTATAGGCAGCAGCTCTCTACTGGGGTTGGAAGTGCTTGCGGAAAGCAACTCTGTAAGTGGCGTGGAAAATGTTATCCCCCCCATATTTCTAAACTCAGATCTTGTAGGTATGCTGGTGGACTGAAACTTCGCAATATATTAATTTTTACCAATCGGTATTTTCGCCTCTTTCCCGTCTTTTGCCTGCCTGACAATACATTCCTATTTCTGCGACGCATTATGATCTGCTGTCTTGGGAATCACTAATGCCACAATAGTCCCTGGTACCTACATTTTCCAGACTTGATATGAAAGAGTGATTCCTCTTTGAAACTCCGTTAACCTCTTTTGAGCAATCATCGTTTAGCCTTTCCTCGAAACCAACTTTCCGGAAAGCAACTGCCGATGCAAATTGCTGCCGTTCGATAAAATGTATTACTTGGCCTCATGTCAATGAAACGAAAATGGGTAGATCGCACAGTCATTCTAGTCCTGCTTAATGACACAGCAGAAGACAGATTAAGGATACCGAAACGGAAAAAGGTCTAAGGGCAGGGAAGGAGTCGTGAGACGGAGACAAGAGATTTGCGTCAAGAGAATATATGCCAAAGGCGAAGAAAGAAGACTGGTGAAGGGAAAACGACGGAGGCCTTTGTCCATTAACGACTGACACAGTCAGAGAAGACGCCGGTGAGACATTTTGACCACTTAGGATTATGAGCGAATAAGTGGCATCTGCAGCTAATCTTACACCGCGGTTAGGCACGTTATCTAGTCTTTCTATTGCTGTGAAGAAGAGATGTCAGATCATCTGGAAAACTTCGAAACGTACAAAAAAGCAAAGACATTAGAATTTTAACTTTTGATAGCTGTAGTTTTAAATGGTTAACTAAATAGCTGGGCAGTTGGCTGATGTTCTATAGATTACATTTTAGCACATAAATTACATTTTAGAAAGAAGTAACAAGACGGCCAGGTAGAAAGAGTTAGCTAATGACTTATAGCATTAAGAGTTATATCTCTTTTGCGATATCAACGTTTAACTATCTGCAATTCTTCACTAACTCCATACTGTATTCATTGAACCTTTTAATTTTATTTTGCTCTGACTTACTGTCATTGTTGCCAAATTCTAAAGACTGTGGGGTGGTGCGCCGTTTGGAAAGAAAGTATTTAACCAAGAAGCAACTAAATATAGATTACAAAACAGAAACCCTAAAGGTGGGTTATTTAGAGGTATACGTCACAACATACTTTAGAGTTTCCACCCTCTATCTCAAAAGCATTGCAAGAGAATGAAATTTATTTGACTGAAGTCATAGTCACCAACACGACGTGCTGACCCCACTCAACATCCATGTAAACCATCTATACGCAGGTGTATTTAGTCCTGTTCCCTTGTATAGTGCTGTTTCCTTATTAACACTAGTTAGTACCACATAAAGCATCCGGTATAAAAACCAAATTTGTTTCACTCATATTGCCAATCAGTCTGCTATGCATTTATTTCCATTTTCTTCTCTACGAACTCCCTATCCCTCCGTCTGTCAGTACTTCCGATAAACATTTTCACCTGCCACACAAAAAAAAAGTACGATTTTAAAAGGATTTTTCTTTTTTTGAAATTTGTTTTTGGTGTGAATTTCTAATGATTTCAATTTGTTTATTACGACATGTATCGCGATCCCTCCGGACTTGTAAATACACATGCGCGTCGCAGATATTTTTTTCAATCAGTTGAACACACTTGCCTGAGACAGAAAAACTTCTTTAGCCCTTTAAGCGACCAATGTATCTGAGCCAAATGGTGCACGAACTTTTCTGCGTTTTCCAAATAGAAATATTCACATAGCGGCCGGGTTTTATGAAACCTAGGGCAAAACAATTCTTTTCCCCCTTTTCATCTCAGCAGTACCAAACATAGACCTATTACTAGTGATAAGCGCTCCATTCACTGTTAAAAAAATCTGCTTAAAGATGAAAACCTGAACCTACTCGTTTATTTTTAAGTACAATCGTATCGTAAATGAGTACATGACATGCTCAAAAATACGTAACCATATGTACTTATAAATTATTGCGTCAATAAATATAAATATAATATAGTATTACTCCATTTTAGATATTATAGATTTCAAGAGAAATTGCCAAAAAAAATGTGTAAAGTAACACACATAAATAATTAGTACAACAAAGTCACGGATCACAAGTAATTTAATTATGTATAAAGTATCATTGTGCACGTTTTTACATTAACTATATTTGTGTCAATCTCATAAATAATATATTGTCGTTTCATCACTATATTTGTCATAAAATTGTGCGATCCATTTACCCAGCATGTTACAACGAGTATATTATCCGAGATGTGCCATCAAATAATATACTTCAAGTTGATTCTATGAATAAATTGGGCCGAGGGTGGCCTAGTGAGAAACGTTCGTGACTGCCACGGAAAGGACCTCAGGTTCGATCCTAGGTAGGTACGAACGCTCGATCCACTAAATATCCGCCGTGTGTCAGATGGGCACGTTAAGCCGTCGGACCCCGGGTACTGCCTCCCCAGGTAATAGATAAGGGCGTCTTCCTCCCCCTTTCTACCTCACTACAGTGTCACTTTCCTATCGGGAACTCTAGCGCAAATCTCCTAGCTTCCTATTTCTAAGGGTTGTTTAAGACCTGAGGTCAGACACTCCCTTCCTAAAACCCTCTACATCTGATCATTTGATCTATGAATAAATGAGTATGTATGAAGTACACGTATTCCAAAATTTGAATTCGAGCAGCGGATGGCTTAGTGGTTAGAGATTCAGACTACTGATGCAGGGACCCCAGGTTCAAACCGAGCATGATAGTTCCTGGTGGCTTTCTGTTGTTATGTGAATTTCTAACGTTCGCGGAATATCGGACGAGCACGTTAAGTGACGGCCCCCGGGTAGGAATACCCCAGTTACATATAAAGGTGTTCATTCCTAAGTCCCTCTTAACTTCTCTCTGCATTCTATATGCAAATTCGTGAGCTTCTACGGTGGCGCCATCTAGTGTGCTCGCACTTACAAATTGTCGTGTCAGAATAGCTAAATTCGCTCTAACTTCCTTCAGTTTCTGTGCCCTGCCCGAAAGGGCTGTGACGTGCCTGCCCAGCAGGACGCACACGACATAAAGGCAGATAGCAGCCAGAACGAACGTCCGCGTAGCTCAATTTGTAGAGTGACTTATTCCGGAATGAGGGAACCCGGGTTCGAGCCCCGGCGTGGACTAAAAATGACAGAGAAATTTACTTCGTTATAATGGCGCCCGAACTTTCCGGATGACCCGGCCGTTCAAAATCTCGCAATGCTGTGATGTTCTTTCACACCGCGAGATAGGAAAAATAAGAGAATCTCCTCTTCAGCGCTTCGAAAAATAAATGTTTGTGACGTTGCATTCCACACACTAGATTGACTGGGAGTTCTCAAGTGCACGTTCTACAGCGGATGGCTGCCTACGACGATTCATGGTCACGGCTGACCCGTGGGACATTCCCCCGGCCCTCATTCGGGGGGGGGGATGTGACGTGCATGCCCAGCAGGACGCACACGACATAAAAGGAGATAGCAGCGATAACGAACGTCCGCGTAGCTCAATCGGTAGAGTGACTTATTCCGGAATGAGGGGACCCAGGTTCGAGCCCCAGCGTGGACTAAAAATGACGGAGAAATTTACTTTGTTATAGGCACAGAAACTGAATGAAGTTAGAGTACATATATTTGAAATATATATGTACTCAAAAATGAGTACATATATTTCAAACTACAAATACCAGATATTCTCACAATTGATTCCATGTATGTACTCAAAAATGAGTACGTGTCTTTTCCAAAAGTGAAACACAAGTACTCAGAGCTTTTATAAGCCCAGAATGTACTCAAAAACGAGTACATTTTGCTTATTTCTTAGTACCAATTTTTAACAGTGTTCTAGTCCTTTGTTCTCTGCTCCAGGAAAAAAAGCATGATGATAGAAAAGAGCTTGTACCCTTGGCAGGGTCATCGGAGGTCGCTCATTTCCGCAAGAATACCGGTTTTTACCTTTCCGCTCCCCCTCCCAATCTGATAGCCCAATTCCGCATAAGTTTTTTTCTTTTGTCCCGTGGCTGTAGTCAACACCAAACCGCCACTATCGCCGAAAAGGATAGCTTTTTCTTATGATCAAAATAATGTGATTGATGAGATGCAGTGTATGACACTTCTTGGACACAAATTTCAGGGTTTCCAATTTCAACAACAGTCTGCCACGTCTAGCAAGGAAATGGAACTTCTTTTGTCTAGTAGGGATTATTTATCCGTTATGCACTTTCTCATTGACTGAACACGCACAGTACGCACTTTCTCATTGACTGAACACGCACAGTACGCACTTTCTCATTGATTGAACATGCACAGTACCCATACAGCACAAAACGTTTCAGATATATATCAATAATGTTACAATCTCTCATTTTCGTTACACTTTCAGAGATATCTTAGAATTATGTTTCAGCAACATCTAATTTGGAACATATAACTCTTTGTACATTACGGTTACGTTCAAAATAGCATTTATAACGAAGTAAAATTCTCCGTCATTTCTGTCCATGCCAGGATTCGAACCCGGATCCCCTCATTCCGGAATAAGTTGCTCTACCAATTGAGCTACGCGGACGTTTGTTCTGACTCCTATCTGCCTTTATGTCGTGTGCGTCCTGCTGGCAGGTACGTCACATCTCCTGGTACGTTACATCATCTCCTCCTTATTTTTTTTATTAAGTGCTGGAGAAGGGATTCTCTTATTTTTCCTATCTCGCGGTGTGGAAATAACATCACACTAATGCGAGATTTTGAACGATCGGGTCATCCGGATAGTTCGGGCGCCATTATAACGAAGTAAATTTCTCCGTCATTTCTGTCCACGCCAGGATTCAAACCCGGATCCCCTCATTCCGGAATAAAGTTGCTCTACCAATTGAGCTACGCGGACGTTTGTTCTGACTCCTATCTGCCTTTATGTCGTGTGCGTCCTGCTGGCAGGTACGTCACATCTCCTGGTACGTTACACATTCACCGATACTACTGCTTCATAGTTTCCATTGTACATAATTGCTACCTTGATGTTACATTGTAGCGATATTTAAGATTTTTGGTTTGGCAACGGCGTGGATGCGCATGCGCGTTTATGCCATTTCACCAAAGCACTCTCGTAGTCGTATTTCCACGTGCTACTGGGATATTCTTTGGTGATGCTGTCGTACTCGAGTTAGCTAGTTAGTTGATTTAATATTTCATCCTTTTTTTTTTTGTGATTCAAGATCATCTGAAAGTAAGTAATGGTTTTGATTATTATAATTTTTAAATTCTAAAAAGCATTTTATAAAATGTAAGCAGATGGCTGTGCTGTTGTGTTGTTGTATTAGTGTGCTATACCAGCATGTTTTTTTTTTTTACTTGAAGCTGAGAAATTTCATATTGGTAAGTATTTAGGAAAATGACGAATTTGATTTTCTTTCTTTTTTTCCCTGAAATATAGTCTATTCCACATGTATAATAGAATTTCGACACCCTCATTTAGGACCGATTTTTATTTCTTTTGTTATAAATATACATAAACGCCGCCACTGTTCCCAATGGACAGCGGACTGCGTTGAACCTGTGAAAACGAAAACAACTCGTAATATGACTGTTGTTGCTTTTGAAACAGCTGTCGAGTGTAATATTTTTTATTGTGAGTTTACAAAGTTTATTAAAACTATAATGTTCACCGTAGTAAATACGTAACAGTAATATGATGATGTCACAAATATCTTTCAAATACGTAACAGTAATGTAACGAAGTTACAAATATCTTTCAAATACGTAACAGATTAACATGAAGTTGGTATGTTGAAGTTACAAAGACCTTTCACTGTAACGTATCAGTTATGTTTCAAAGTTATGTAACGTTTGAGGACATTTTGACGGCCGCCCCGGTGGCGCAATGGTCTAAGGCGTTGGCCTCTGATCATTCGTCCGTAAGGGGTCCGGGTTCGAATCCCGGTCAGGCGTGGATGTTGTGTTTGTCTTACGGCACTGGCTCTCTCCCTTCCCTGGAACCAGTGACCCTAAATTAGGGCGGGCGACTGCTTATAGCCCATTTGAGTTGCTCACGGTGGTCGTTAAACCTCCAATCAAAAAAAAAAAAAAAAAAAACATTTTGACGTAACCGTAAGGTTTCTGAAACATTACTGTTACATTTTGCAACGTTTCTGAAAAGTCTCAATGTTTCAGTGCTACGTACTTGTAACATATACAAAATATTCTGCGCTGTGTGGGTACGCACTTCCACAGAAACTTCTCATTGACACAACATATATATAGACACAACATATACAAAACGTACAACATATACAGTACACAACAAATACTTTCTCCTTGACACAACATATACAGTACACAACAAATACTTTCTCCTTGACACAACATATACAGTACGCACTTCCACAGAAACGAATGTACGTAAAAATTCAGGGATCCCAACTTCGACAGCAACTATCCAAGAATTTTTGTAAAATATATATTTTCAAGATTTGCGCACGATTAAATCCTTTGCAATTATATTCTCAAGATTTGCGCACGATTAATTCCTTGCTCATTGACTAAATATATACAGAACTCACTTCCACGCACGCACTTCCGCAGAAACTTCTGGCTATAAAACCCATGCGGAATTTGACTATAAAAACCATGGGGAATTGCTCCGTAAAACTCATGAGGAATTGGGCCATCAGTTGGGGGCGGGCGGAAGGTCGGGGGGGGGGTCGGTATTCCTGCGGAAATGGGAAACCTCGAGGTCATCATGCACTTTGGTAGAAACAGGCGACTCACAAACATATTTTCTCTCCTTACTAGAGTTTATTGCCATTGTTATACCCTTCCAGCAGGTAATGAGCCAGAAAGGATAAGTGTCAATCTCTCCCGAGAGGATTACTTCGAATAAGAAAGCCAAAGTGAAAGCAGTGCTTTCTGATGCGCAGATTCACTCGCTTCAACCGAGTTCGGCCAACTTTTGAGACAGCGAATAAATTCATTCGAGCTGATTAAAACCGGTTTTTCTAACCACAAGTTAATTTGATAGAGCCGGTTAAAGCGTTAAACTGAGCTCGAAGCTTTTAAAATATTTCGGAGTGACACCTTTATGAGAAATTTGATAATAATGGGCTGTCCAATAAAAGCATAATTGAAATTTTAGTGATTAACATCTGTAACGTATTACGTAACATGGCGTAGATGACGTACTACATACACTGAGAAAAACAGTTTGTTTGAGACAACAAAATAATTTTGTTGAGCTGTTTTGTCGATTTATTTTGTTGCTTTAGCAAAACTCCATCGGAAATGTTTTGTTGGCAACACAAAATTATTTCGTTGGCTATATTTTGTTAATTCAACTATATGGAAGTGGCATCGACCTTACGACAAAGCGCACGTGATTACTAGCTACTCCATACGGGCACTACCTGACTACCACTGACCAGAAGAATCTCGTTGTGCGCTTAAGATTTCGCTTTGAATTATGGGTGACTACGAAGTGAGTGCATTGTTAGAAAACTGGGAACTGTCAACTCTGATAGAGACATTCAGAGGTAAGAATTTCTAATATATCTTAATAATTCCGACGTATTTTTATGATAATGTTTATTGTGTGTTATTTTGGCTGGATTCAGTGAATAGTAGTGATAATTTGGCCTCACTTTGTAGACTCATAATTACAATGAACACGATAGAATCCGCATCTTATTAGATGCACAAGGGCATATATTAAATGTAAATCCAGATTTCTGATAAAGCAATAATACATTTCTTATGACGGCTTGCGGTTCCTGATCGCAAATAAAAAATTGCACATGAGGTAATGATAAGAGTTGTAATTTATGTATACAGCTTGATTTCATGTATAGGTTATACAGGGTGTCCGAAAAGTCTTTCCCTGATTACAAACGTCATTCATATCTGCTGTATGTACGTTACAGAAGTGAAACTGGTGCCAAAATGTTGGAAAACTAATCTAGTTTTTTTGTTGCAGATTTTCGCAACGTGGCTGTTATGTAGCAGTTATAGTGTCAAGGAAACCGGAAATGTTCACAAATCAGGAAAAAACTCAGTGTGTCCTCTGGTATCACGACACCCGGTCACCAATAACAGTGCAGAGGAACTTTCAAACAACGTATGGAAAGAAGCCGCCCGATGTCAAGAGCATTAAGTCTTGGTACGAGAAGTTGAAGACTACAGGATCTGTTGCTTACTTACCGAGAACTGGCCGACCATCAACCTCAGCTGAAAGGGTGAAAGCAGTGAGACAGTCTTTTGTGCGAAGTCCCAAGAAATCAGTGCTTAGGGCCTCACGTGAATTACAGATGCCAAAAAGTTCTGTTCATGATAAAAAGTTCTGTTCATGATTTGTGAACATTTCCGGTTTCCTGGACACTGACACTGCTACACTACAGCCACGTTCCGGAAACCTGCAACAAAAAACTTGGTTAGTTTTCCAACATTTTGGCACCAGTTTCACATCTGTAACGTACATACAGCGGATATGAATGACGTTTGTAATCAGGGAAAGACTTTTCGGACACCCTGTATATACAGTGTGTTTCAAAATTCGTGCTGCAATCAAAGATTGCATGGTGATAGTACCCTGGAACATATAGAACGTTAAAAAAAATATTACGATTTTTTTTTTTGTCTAACCAAAAATGCCAGTAATTTGTTTCATCAAAAAACTAAGGAAAACATTTAAAAAGAAATCCGATTTAGAAACATGTTACACACGCAGCAAATTAGTGTCAAAACATCGTTATGTCAAGTACAAATCGTCCGTGAACATTCCAGAAGGTAATAAACCCACCTTCAAATGCTGAATTCGCAGACAAGAATTTTTTGTAAGGGCAGGTATAGCCGGGTGGTTAGCACGCCTAATTCCAGAACTAAAAGTCTCAGTTCGAATCCGCTCAGTGAAAGATTTTTCGCTGGCTCTGAAAAAAATTCCTCGTGACGTAACACAGTCCCAATTCATTTAAACACCACAAGAAAGTTAATACGTTGGGAAAAATTAAAATATGGAGGGGTAAAAATGACGGATATACAGGGTCAAAGGGCACCGCCTAAAATTACTGCACCTGCAAAGTGTTGCCATCGGAAAAAGTTTAGGGACAAAGTGGTCCAGCTACATAACTATCAATTTTGTTGGAGCAAGAAATTACTGTGTCACGATAACAATATGTTTGGTTGCAGCAACAAAACGTTTTATCACGATAACATACATATTGTTGGATTAAACAAATTCCTAAACATCGACCTATGTGTTTTGTTAAATGAGCAAAACGTTTTGTCATGATAATAATAAACAAAATAGTATAACTATACTAAAAATCCGAAAATTCTTGGCGTAGAATAAAGATAAAATTTTCCAAGCTTTCGCACATCAACCAGATGACTTTCTCAAGGAAATTAGACAGCTAACGGCAAACTGGATTATAGAACGTTTCAACACTTTGAACGCGGTGACTTGACTAGACAATAAATGATTAGGAGCAAACATGATATTTCGAAGAAACGAGGTCACGTTTGCTGGGCACGCGGTACAATGGTAGATAACTCAGCATTATTTGAAGAATTGATTCCAAATACGTGGCAACTCAAGAGAAACGCTATCATTGCAAGCCTCGCAGCTGGTCAATATTTCTAAGGTTTCGCGAATGGCGATATATTTGGGTGTGGAGTATGAAGCTAATTTCTTTACATCACTCCATATATATGATCGGCGGACTTGAACTTGACTTCTCTTGATAGGGCAGTGGTTATTTTTCCGTCTCTTGTATCTCTTTTATGTTCGCTGATTCTAATTCCAAACGAACGTTTGGTCATTCCGATTTAGTATCGCCTGGAGCCGCCCGGATATTTTAGTGGGATGGCATAAACACCTGCCTCATTGAGAAGAGGGGGCTTGTCAATATTTCTCTTAAGCATCGTGCATAAAGATGCCGAAGATCTTATGCCGACACTGAAGTTCATCCTTCTGAGCGCGTTTTTGAGTTGATAGGAAATATTTGGTATGTAGGGAATAGATCCCAGGTAGCGACGTTGCGGCATAGAAATATTATTAGCACTGCTGGTTCTGGTTTTCTCGATAAATTTATGCATCTGGTTCGAAGTATATCCTGCCTCAGTGGCCAATTCGACGATGTTTCTTATTTCGTCGAATTGGCCACTGAGGCAGGATATCTTTTTGAGTTGATTCAACAATTATTTTGCTGAATCAACAAAACGTTTTTCTCAGTGTAGGTGACGGATAAGTGAAAGGAGGAAATTTGCAGTGATAAGCCTTGCCGGTGTTGTTCAGTTTGGAGAATATACCAATCCGGAAAAAAGGTTTTGCTCAATATTGGGGCCCGAACGTAAAGGAATCTCCTCCCGTGAGTTTCGAAAATATGTGTGATGATTCTTTTACACATCGTATGGAATTCATAAAAGTTCCTTCCTCTATAATGAGCTGGTCCTTTAAGTACGGTTGTCAACGGACCCTGAGAACCAGCGGCTTCGTTCATCCGCCTTACACAAAAAGGCAGGGGGGTGGTGGTGTCATAACGTGCTTAAAATGACGTACTACTGCGGTGAAGTATGAGTCGAATCGGAAAGTTGCTGTGATAAACCTTGCCGGAGTAATTCAGCTGGGAGAATGGCCATCCCCGGAGTAGAAAGACGTTAGTTTGATTCTCACTACCGGCACAAAAGTTTTATGCTGTACATTGAGGCGCCTTAAATAGTTTAACAACGTTTTATAATTCAGTTCTCTCTCTTCGTTGCCCAGTTCGAGCGTCGTGACCCAATTCACATTCTGTCGGCAGTCAAGGTTCGCCGTTCCTGTCTATTCATCTCCACAGTTCTCAAGTTTTCTGCAACTGATGGGCTTCTGAGAGTTTTTATTTGATCGATGAATCTGTCTGGGGGACGTCCTTTCGTTCTTTGGCCGTCGACTTTCCCCTGAATACAAAGCTTTTCTAAACTATCTAGCCGGATAGTGTGGCTGAAGAAGGTTAGTATATATTGTTGGATTGTCGGAAGAAGTCACTTGTGCGCGTCTACGCCGAGCTCTCTCAAGATTGATGCATTAGTCGTATGCACAACCCAGGATATTCTCAGCATGTATGTGAAGCAGATCATTTCAAAAGCCTCAATGCCGTTGTTGATTATGCGGGTCCCCAGACATATATGACTTCTGATTTTCGAGCAATATCGGGCATTGGTTCGAAGTTTTGAGGAAGCACTCCAGCCTTGTCTTTTGCAAAATGCTGCATTTAAGTCCCATGTTTCAGAACCGTAAGTCGCGCGATGGGAACACAAGGGCCTTGACCAGCCTCAGCTTGGTGGTTTTGCTGATGTGGCGATCCTTCCAGATTCTTGTAAGCCCTGCAAGGTCAGATTTGGTCATTCCGATCCTCCTTTTGATCTATACTTCGCAATTGCCGTTGTTGGTTATGCGGGTCCCCAGACATATATGACTTCTGATTTTCGAGCAATATCGGGCATTGGTTCGAAGTTTTGAGGAAGCACTCCAGCCTTGTCAACCACAATAAGGCAGCACTGGGCTCTAGTTAGCTTCAGACCTTCTTCGGGACTGTAATTTTTGAAGCGTTTGAGAAATTGCACCATCTCTTCCTCTGAACCAGCCATTACAGTAGTGTCATCCGCATAGCGTAGAATTGATACTTTCCTACCGCCTATTGACAGTTACTCCTTTTAATTTCAATAACATTTCAAATCGTTTCAGTTTAAGCGAAACATCTAAACAGGAAAAGAATTGAACGTAAATAATAAGCCACAGTGCTTTTTCCCTGCCTGGTAACAAACAATTTCACCATGGCAGCGATTTGCAACGGTACTCCCTCCATTCTGACGAAGAAATAAATGTGGACGAACCGACAAGCGGCTGAAGTGAGCCATGGACGAAATGAACCGGACAAAGTGGTCCTCTACCATTGAGTTGCTCACGATGGGATTTAAACCTACGAACGAACTAACAGGACAGACAGTGTGTTCATTTTCTCCCGGCAAAGGAAATCATACACTACTGGCTACCCAAAATGCAACACCGAGAAGGACACGAGATAGCAAAGCCAGATTTACTGGACACATAACATTAGATACAAAGATTAAACAATTGAGCTTACAGGCCCGTGCGACTTGCGGAACACGCAGACATCAATAGTGCGTATGGCCCTCATGGCTGGCAATAACGGCCGCTACACGCCGCGGCGTCGAACGAAAGAGGCTTTGGATGTTGGCTTGGGGTATGTCAGTCCAGGCTGCTTCCACACGTTGCCACAGTTCATCAGGCGTAGCCGCGAGTGGTGCTTGCCGGGCCTCTCACTTGCCAATCAGCGACTAGACGTGTTCGATGGGGGACATATCGGGAGAACAGACGGGCCACGGTAGCAGTGACACCTGGTGGGCCGTGAAGAATTGTTGCACGATGCGTGCCACGTGCGGGCGCGCATTGTCCTGTTGAAACGTGGCTGCTGGCAGGTTCAGCAGGTAAGGGAGGACTAAAGGCTCCAAAACGTCGGAGATGTAGCGGTGGTTGTTGAGTGTACCGGCGATGCGTACCAGAGGGGTGCGGGTGTCATATCCAATTGCGCCCTAATCCATAACGCCAGGCGACGGACCGGTATGGCGATGCATAATGCAGGCGTTATACAGTCTCTCGCCGCGGTCCCGCCACACGCGGATCTGACCATCGTGGTGTTGCAGGCAGAAGCGGGATTCGTCGGAGAAGACAATGTCGTGCCCTTCCGTCGTCCAGGTGCTGCGTTCAACGGCCCACTGCCGCCGCACTCGCCGGTAGTGTAACGTCAATGTTAATCGGAGCAATGGGCGCCGTGCGACAAGTCCCCGCTCCTGCAGACGACGTCGAACGGTACGTGCTGACACAAGTTGTTGCGCAACACACCATAATTCCTGCGCTAACGTTCGTGATGTGGCGGTGCGAGCCGTCAATTCCCGCCGCACAACATGCCGGTCCTCTCGTTGGGTTGTGTGCCGCGGCTGCGGCAATTGCTCATGTCGGTCCGTCCGTCCCTGGTGCACCCACCAAATCCATCCTCGCTTCATTGTGGCTGGATGTCGTCCCACACGGGCGCCGATGTCTCGGTACGATAAACCGCTGTCGCGATAAGCCACTATTCGGCCTTTGTCGAACTCCGAAATGTGCTGGAATGACTGCCGTATTCAGCGACGGGGCATCAGGAAGCTTTCCACGCACAGGTCCGGCGAGAAACAACACACTTACACTACTTACACCCCGCCTTCTGTGCACCCTTCTTATAGTGCGTCTCGGTGGCGTGCCGGGCGCACATAATTTGCATATGCCTTGTAATGCTAATCGTTTGCATGTCCTGTCGCGGGCGACGCATGCTGCGAATTTCAGGCCAATCGGATGCTTGCTTCTTGGTGTTGCATTTTGGGTGGCCAGCAGTGTAATTGCAAATCAAAGGCGTAATCTTTTACTTTCATATGACAGGCTATCGGCTTTTAAGATGGGTGCCTAACTACGCAGGCTCTAACCTCCTTTCAGTAGATTGTGGACAATTGCTTGTAAGTGGTGAAGAAAGAAAGTGATTTTTGCATTTGGGACAAACTTAAATGTTGTTGACCGCAACGGAAAGCAAATCGTGTTTCTCACTTTTACACAAAATGATAATTTTAGTGTAGGGGAAAACATCAACTCAATGTCTTAACATTTTTGGAATGCTTTTTTAACAAATGTATTCATTTCGTGAGTTTAAAGCTTCGAATTACGTATAAGGAACCACGACTTCGGAAATGTTTAAAATTAGATAAACTTTCATTCCACCTACAAGACAAAAACTGTTGATATTTATATTTATCAGATTTGTTTGCTCAACTATTTCGCAATCCTGAGATCCTGATATGCATCACCTGTGAGTATTCGTCTTAGAATTAATATCTGGATGCATATAGAAAAGTTATAAAAAAGTTGCATATACGAATATCCTGGTGCTTAGAACATTTTTTTATCTATTGATTCTCAATCTTTCTCAACCCAAATGTGAATTTTCATTGGCTGAGAAAGTGGTTTCACAATCCTATATAAGCAAGAGTCCAAGTTTTCGCTTATTCTACTTCTTGCTCCGATATGGATAGCAATGAGAACTTTACAGCTCCTACCCCTAAAAAGGATAATGACAGCAAGGTAAAGAAAAAAAGCAAGCTGCAGCTAAAGAACTTCAGTGTGTTCCAAGAAGCTCAAGATAAAGATAAAGAAAGAAAATGGAAAAGACATGGACCAAGCTGGAGGAAGTCAGTGGAGGCAACCAATGTTAACAGTCAGTGATGATGAATCTGAGGCCACCTCTTCAACCAAGGATGCCATCAAGGGTTTGGAGAACCCTCTTAATAATAGATAAAACATCAGTTACCATCAAATAGTGGATTCACACGTTTGAATTCACGCAACGCAAGCTAGACGGATAACTCAGTACTTCCTGTTCAGTGGAAGAGCAACTGAGTATTCTAAATACTCACCGTTCGGAGAGTTCCAACTTTAGGCGTCCAGCTTTCAATGACCTTAGTGTTATTGTCGATCGACAAATGCTCTTTGAGCATATACTGCCGCACCTGATTGATAATCAGGTACCGTCAGCATTGGCAGCTGGTGGTCTGCAAAAGCAGATCGTCACACCTCAGCGTTGTTACGATGAGGTAGCTTCAACTGCTTCAGCTTCCAAATTTCAAGCCAAGCCTTGCCACAAGTTGAGTGATCCAAGGCTCCAGCCTAAATATGTTCGAAGAGATCCTCGACTCCAGCCAGGGGCGTTACTAGGCATTTCATGAGCCCGGGCAAACCGTAAAACATTGCGTCCCAATCTGCCTGTCTCTCTCTATCTCTCTCTTTTTCTTTCACTCTATCTCTCTTTCCTTTCTCTCTATCTCTCTCTTTCACTCTCTCTATCTCTCTCTTTTTCTTTCACTCTATCTCTCTTTCCTTTCTCTCTATCTCTCTCTTTCACTCTCTCTATCTCTCTCTTTTTCTTTCACTCTATCTATCTTTTTCCTCTCTCTCTCTATCTCTCTCTTTCACTCTCTCTATCTCTCTTTCCCTCTCTCTATCTCTCTCCCTTCCCTCTCTCTTTCACTCTCTCTATCTCTGTCTTCCTCTTACTCCCTCTCTCTCTCTATCTCTCTTTCTCTCGCTCTTTCCCTCTCTCTCTATCTCTCTTTCCCTCTCTATCTCTCTCTTTTTCTTTCACTCTATCTCTCTTTCACTCTCTCTATCTCTGTCTTCCTCTTTCACTCTCTATCTCTCTCTTTTTCTTTCACTCTATCTCTCTTTCCCTCTCTCTCTATCTCTCTTTCCCTCTCTCTCTATCTCTCTTTCCCTCTCTCTCTATCTCTCTTTCCTTCTCTCTATCTCTCTCAATTTCCCCTCTCTCTTTCACTCTCTCTATCTCTGTCTCCCTCTTTCACTCTCTATCTCTCTTTTTCTTTCACTCTATCTCTCTATCACTCTCTCTATCTCTCTTTCCTCTCTCTCTCTATCACTCTCTCCCTCTCTCTCTATCTTCCTCTTTCACTCTCTCTCTCTCTCTCTTTCACTCTCTCTATCTCTCCCTCTCTCTATCTCTCTCCCTTCCCTCTCTCTTTCACTCTCTCTATCTCCCTTTCCCCCCTCTCTCATCTGTCTTTCCCTCTCTCTCTCTCTCTCTCTCTCTCTCTCTCTCTTTCACTCTCTCTATCTCTCTTTCCCTCTCTCTTTCACTCTCTCTCTATCTCTCTTTCCCTCTCTCTTTCACTCTCTCTATCTCTGTCTTCCTCTTTCACTCTCTATCTCTCTCTTTTTCTTTCACTCTATTTCTCTTTCACTCTCTCTATCTCTGTCTTCCTCTTTCACTCTCTATCTCTCTCTTTTTCTTTCACTCTATCTCTCTCTCTCTCTCTATCTCTCTCTCTCTCTCTCTCTCTCTCTCTCTCTCTCTCTTTCCCTCTCTCTCTATCTCTCTTTCCTTCTCTCTCTATCTCTCTTTCCTTCTCTCTATCTCTCTCCATTTCCCTCTCGCTTTCACTCTCTATCTCTGTCTCCCTCTTTCACTCTCTATCTCTCTTTTTCTTTCACTCTATCTCTCTTTCACTCTCTCTCTCTCTCTTTCACTCTATCTCTCTTTCACTCTCTCTCTCTCTCTCTCTCTCTCTCTTCCCTCTCTCTCTCTCTCTTTCCCTCTCTCTCTATCTCTCTCTTTCACTCTCTCTATCTCTCTTTCTCTCTCTCTCTCTTTCCCTCTCTCTATCACTATCTCCCTTTCCCTCTCTCTTTCACTATCTCTTTTACTCTCTCTTTTACTATCTCTTTCACTCTCTCTCTATCTCTCTTTATCTCCCTCTCTCTCTCTCATTCTCTCCCTCTTACACACACACACACACACACACACACACATTCTTTCACTCTATCTCTCTTTCCCTCTCTCTCTATCTCTCTTTCCCTCTCTCTCTCTCTATCTCTCTCTTTCACTCTCTCTATCTCTCTCTTTCACTCTCTCTATCTCTCTTTCTCTTTCTCTTTCCCTCTCTCTATCACTATCTCCCTTTCCCTCTCTCTTTCACTCTCTCTCTCTCTCTCTCTCTCTTTATCTCCCTCTTACACACACACACACACACAAAAAGATTTAAAAACAGCATTGAAAATCTAAGCCAGCACAAGCTACAGAGATGAATTTTGGAGAAAAATAGCTTTAAAGACAGCAAAAAGCAGATACAATTTCATAAATACAACAGCAGTACAAAAACTTTCTAACGAAATTAGGCGTAAAAATATATTTCGTAGTACTAACGAAACTAGGCGTAAAAAAGGCACAATCAAGATGTGACTGTTTCTACAGGTTTTCGCAACTGCTTCGGAGTTCGGACCTTCAGCACCGCATCAAGCGGACCGAATGTAGCTGACCGTCGTGGCATGCAGCCACAACAAAGACTGAACAGCCTCCAGAGAATCTTCAAAAATGTGAACAACAACCTTATCTTGCAACGCACATATAAGTCCATCCAACTAAAGAAGTACTGGAGGCCCAATTGTTGTAGAAGGGGGCCATGGTTCTTCTTCAGTCGGACGGACTATACAACCACGGTTTACTTACTCAATGTGAGCAACTAACAAGTCCTGAACATCTTGAGGAAGAAAGTCTAATTTTAATTCTGTCAAAAACTTGTGTAAAAGTTTCAGTTCCAATTGTAATCGCATTCTAAACAGTGATTTCTGCGCCGTCTCTTGAGCTGTGCCCGGGGCAGCCGCCTCGCCCCGTCTGCCCCTCCCTATTTACGGCTTTGCTCCAGCATTGGCAACAACAAGTCCGGAAAACTGCAGCACCCGCCGCAAGTTGAAGCTGCACGTGCAACTTCGAGTCAAAAGGCCACTTCACCCAAACTTTGGGATAAGGTTAAAGTGATACCTTTTTCAAAATCTGGGAAGCCTAGGCACCTCCAGCTTCTGCTCAAAGGCCTTTCTCCATCGGTAACCGATGAGGAATGCCTTAAATCAGTCAGGGACAAGGGGATTACCTGAGCGACAGCCTTTCGCATGTATCACCCAAACGGCCGCAACCCTACTGGCTTTTTCATGCTACATGTAAAAATTTCTGGGGTTCCACAAGTTAGTGAAATACTCGGTCACCCCGTAGCGGTTAAGAAATTTGTGAAAGTGACCTGGGACAGGCGTTCATCCAGGCCCTCTTCCAAACCCTCATCCCAATCCCGTTCCCGGGTTAATCAGAATTCTGGAAGGAGGGAACCTCTGGGTCTCCAACATCGAGAACCGCAAAAAAGAACGAGACATCGTTCACTCTCTTCTTCTAATGAGGCTTTGGACCCTGGAACAATTGAGAAAATCAAAAAATTCTCTTATCCAAGAGTCACTAGCGTCTCTCACAACGCATGTCCCTTGTGCAATTTATTCAAAAATAATGTTTTTTTACCATTTGTTAAAATTTACCACTTTTATTTACACTAGGCGGACTTTTACCATGTTTTTATAGGGCTTTCAAACTTTATTTGTTTGAGACATCCTGGGCTCACCGCTAATTTTTCCTTCAGGGGGCATAGAGTCTCTTCTACTCCGCTCTTGACCCCCTACCATAAAATTTATTCATTTATACAGGAGGGTTTGGCGCGATTAATTTTTTTAATGAAAATATACATTAATATGTTTTTATGTTTTGTAATGTCCACACGTAAATGTAAAAATGTAAAAAATATATATATATATCCTGGTGCTTTCCAAACCTTTCGAAAAATCTTGACCAAAAGGAACCCAGCTTATACCCTCTAAGTAGCAGTATGTACCTGAACCAAATGGTGTCCAAAATATTTTGCGTTTTTCAATTATAAATACTCACATAGTAGCCGTATTTTAAGAAAGCTACAGATTTAACGCTCTCATCTTGGAAATACCGGACATAATCTTGCCGCAGATTGTAAGTGCTAGCTTATAAAAAGTCCTTTATTTTCTGTTGTATCACCCAAGGACCGTGGGAAATGCTACTCCCCTGACACGGAAATCCAGCCACTGGGTACAAACAAGTGGCTCAAACATCATTTTCTCCTTGCTTAATTTTGCATGACTTCGGCATCAAGCCAGGCAAGTGCTGCGATGTCTGGCCGTCAATGATAGTTGACGTAACGGTTGCCTACTGCGCAGGTGTGCCACATTAAGTTCGTCGCCACTGTTATAGCCCTTTTAGCCGGAAATCAAACAGAAAGAATTAGTGTCGATCATCCCTCTAATTGACCATTTTGGAAGAAAGCGAAGCGTAAAACAACGCTTTGTGATGCTCACGTTCACTCTTTCCATCCGCAGCCAGCCCACTTTGTAAGGATGGAATATATTCGTTCCAGCTGATTTCAGCTCATTTTACTACCCCTAGTTAATTCGTTCCAGCTCTTTAAGGCGTTAATTATTTCAAATATTTCTTACGCGTTTTTCGCGCTATTGAAACGAGAAGCTGACTTCTTAATGTATCAGGTGTACAAATAAGTTTTAAAGCGTTTTAAGAAAACGCAACATGTGATTTGAGAGAAAACAACAATATCTTTACGAATCAAAATATGCGCCTTCATTATCTATCAACTTTCGCCATCGGTCGGGCAGCTGACGGATTCTAGCCATGAAAAATACTTCGTCGTGTGACGCGATGAAATCGTCAACCCATTTTTGCACTTCGGCTCATGTCCGGAACCGTACAGTAGACAAGCCATGTTGCATTGATAGGAACAAATAATTGTCTGAAAGAGCTTTGTCGTAACTATACGCCGGGTGCTCCAAAACTTCCCAGCCAAGCGTCAATAACGTTTCCTTGACCAATTTCGCGACATTCGGCCTAGCGTTGTCATGCAGAAATTTCACAGGACGCAATCATTTGCCTGTAAATGGATGTTTCCGACAGATTTCCTAGTTCAATCGCAGCAATTGTTGCTTGTAGCAATCAGCAGTAACAGTTTGACCTTGTTCCAATAGTTCATAATAGAGCACACCCTTCACATCCCACCAGATGCACAGCAGAACTTTCTTGGATTGAATATTGCGTTTCGGTGTCGAAGTCGTTGCTTCACCGAGATCTACCAAATCATTTTGCGTTTGGGATTGTCGTATTGTATCCACTTTTCATCGCCCGTAACGATTTTCCACAGGAAAGACATTCTGTGCTGTTTATTCAATAGATTCAAACCCAGCTGACAAGCTCATCCTTGTTCTTCTGGCTCAGGCACATTTTCCTTCCTTCTGAATCTTTCCCATTGCGCGTAAACGATTGGAAATGGTTTGTTGAGTTACCCCCAGTTGTTCAGCTAGTTCGTTTTGCGTTTGAGATGAATCTTCATCCAGCAATGCTTGCAGTTCCTCATGTGCAACCTTCTGCGGGACACTGCTACGTTCTCGATCGCTAACATCAAAATCACCTGCTTCAAAGCGTCTAAACCATAACTCACATCGATGCACATGCTGTTAGAACACTTTTTCCTTGATGATATTCGTAACGAATGCAGTGTCGAATAAATGCAGTATCGCTTGCCGTCTTTCACCTACCGATGTGCAAGTGCATTTGACTGTTGGTCAAACTTCTGTGTCACATTTTATACTATGGACCAGTTACGGCCTCATGACAACAAAGCGAGGGAATGTCGGATACGTAAATTAGCGGTATACGTCACACAGAAAACGCTTTAAAACTTATTTGTACACCTAATAGCAATAACCTCGAAAATAAGAAGTTCAGCACAAAATCACGTACAGCTGAAGACAAAGATTAGCAATTTTATTAGCAGAAAGAACTTTGCGAAAGGATATTTAATTACAGAAATCATGTAGCTTCATAGAAAGAAATCAGACAATGATATAGCGTTTAATGGAATGATCATTGCTAATTAGTTCTTCAGCTAGAAAGAACTTGAACGAAGTTTGATTGATAACATGGTAGTAAAAATGCAGAAACGAACATCTCTCACAGGCAGTCTAACGAGTTGCGACTAATCAGTGCGAAGAAAAGCTTTGCGAATGCTTTCCGAACTTTCGTACTTTCACCGAGTTTCAACGAATCCAGCAAGCTCAAGACAAGGAACCAGGAACCAGGAACCGCTCCCTTTAATTCCGAACGCTTTCTATCACTCAATAATAAATCTAAAGACATTCAACATGATAAAATAAATATCAATTAAGGGAAAAACTTTGCTTCAACACAGAAACCTAACGCATTTAAAGTACCAGAGAAAATGTATTTTATTTATCCTCCTTGCTTTAACAAACGGGCATTGTGAAGTCTCACGCAGATTGCTATACTTCAGAAAGGTCAATTTATTAATTCACTAGAGCCAAAAAAATAAATAATTGACAATCTACACCAAGGGGAGAAAATTTAAATACTTTGTTCTGTTTTCATGAATGGAATACGGGATTACACCATACAATACAAATTTTTGAAGATGACAATCAGTTTTTTGGTGTAAATATGACTGGGATGGCAAGTCAGATAATATCCGAAAACGTGAAAATTTTGTTGTCCTTCAAGTTTTCGGATATATTTTTTTCAATTTTCGGATATTATCTGACTTACCATCCTTGTCATTTTTACAAACAAAATCTAATTGTCATCTTCAAAAATTTGTATTGTTTTGTTTTACTAAAATCGGTACGTTAATACATAATGCTGGAAAATCAGTTCACTGATGTGATTTTTCACTACACGAAAATCTCTTTACTAACCCGTTTTATTATGCAACATGAAAGCAAGTTTGCTGAAAAGCTGGACTAGATTCAGGAAAATTAATTAACTGATACACTTTATTTGTTCCACAGGATAAGCAAATTAAGTAACAGTTTGACACTAAGCAAGGAAACTCGATTAAATGAGATGTTTTGATATAACACAGCAAACTCATGTGATTAACAATGTTTTGTCTTGATCGAGAAAATTGATTAGCTTGCATATTGCGCTACATCAACCAAAAAACAATCAAATAAATTAAAATATCTTCTTTGCCCGTGAATGTTGTTCGTCAACATATTTTCGTATATTATTGTGGTAAAAACAATTAATTGAAATCTATTTGCCTCACCACAAGAAAAGAAGCGATTATATGTTAACTAAATAATCTATATATTAATTCCATAAGGTTTTTCACTGTGAGTCCTATTTTGAGAGAACGGTTGAACGCAAAAATATGGTTGAGGTATCAAAATAAAGATATTACCATGTAGATGTGCCAGTTGAAGAGAAAAATGAGATTGGGGCAGCGGTTCGGGCGTTGTGGGGCGGCAAACTTCCCGTGTAAAGTCTATGGGAGAAGCGTGCGGTTGACATTCGATCGCCTGCGGTTGACTCACGCGCTGTTAAGGCGGAAGCAGGGAGAGACTGAGATAGTCCAAAGTCCGAAGTCTTATCGTTTCTGTACGAACCGTTGCGCGAAGCAACGCTAGCAGGTATTCGTATCAAAGTTCTTCTCATCGAAACAGCGAACACTCTCGAAGACCTGATTGTGTTATGCCGTTGGACTGTGTTATGTACATATACAATTTAATATTTATTAGATCCAGTTTATTCACGTAGATAAGACGTTTCCCATTATGTAAAGATGTAAATAAACATTCCGTTGACCATTGTTAGTGAAAATATTTAGAATGTACATATTGAGTTGCGCCATCTATATCTTCATTCTACAAGGGACGCCTATTTTGAGAGAACGGCTGAACGTAAAAATATGGTTGAGGTATTAAAATAAAGGTCCTACCATGTAGATGTGCCAGTCGAAGAGAAAACGGAGATTGGGGTAACGATTCGGGTGTGGTTGGGCGGCAAAGTTCCCATGTAAAGTTTATGGGAGAAGCGTCCGGCCCTTATCTACATCAGGGGTTCAGTTCACTGTCAGACTTGGTGTGTGCATGGTGTTCTATGATCAGTCCTAAAGTAAGTAAATACTTTATTGCATTACCCTTAACGGAATGTCACTCCCTCAGAAAAAAAGAAAGAAAGAAAACTAAGAGCCTTACTGGAAGGCGTGAGTGATCAATGGGTCGCAACTATGTGTCTCAGATAAGAGAGAATTCTCCCTTCCCCGGAACCAGCGACCCTAAGTTAGGGACGGGAGATTGCTTATAGCCCATTGAATTGCTCACGGTGGTCGTTAAACCTTCAGTAAAAAAATCACGATGGATTGTCTTTACTGAAGTGATTGAATGAATTTGTCAATCAAATAAAGTTTACATTTGTTGTTTCATATAAGTTTATTTTTCTCAAAAAAAAAAAAACAAAAAAAAAAAATACAAAAAAACAAAAAAAAAAAAAACTAACCGCCGATTCCGTAGCTTGAAGAGTATTCGCAACGCGAATCTCATTCCAACACCATTTACAAACACAGTTTTGACTGAAGATGAGTGTGAAAGAGTGCGCTATCCAGTTAAATGTTTGCACACGATCGAGATGAGTGGATTTCCGCCTCACATTTTATTACTGCAAAAGGGTGCAGTCATGATGCTCATCACGAACCTGGCCGCCCCGCTGGCGCAGTGATCTAAGCGCTGGCTTATGGGGATTCGTTCGTGAAGGGCCAGGGTTTGAATCCCGGTGAGGCATGGATGTTGTGTTTGTCTTACAGCACTGGCTCTCTCCCCTCACTGGAACCACTGACTCTAAATTAGGGACGGGCGACTGCTTATAGCCCATTGAGGTGCTCACGGTGGTCGTTAAATATTCAGTCAAAAATCATTAAATATCCAGATTTTGGATGCTCGAACTTGTGAAAATACTTTTTTAAGAAAAACAAACAAACAAATTCCTTAAAACAAAACTAACTGCCTCTGTATTATTAAAATTATTTTTAATAATACAAAGGTAGTTAGTTTTGTTTTTGAAATGAAACGACAGTAGATATCACTCTTACCACAGCGAGCCAAAAAGTTTGTCCCGTTTTGAGCTACCCATAATGTTGGGCTCCAATTCTGCGCGAAATGTGCCTCAGAATAGACTGGGTATCACGATGACGTGGAACACACGAGGATAATGATGTGCATTTGGAACGGAGCCCCATTACATATCAGGTGAGCAAAGGATGAGATCTATAAATGTGATGTTCGGGGGCTCCTATGCCATTATTGAAAAAAAAGGTTCAACGCTGTGGCAGAGGAGAGGAAAATTTGTGCAGCTGAAAGCGAGAAAACAATTGACAACAACACTACACGGCGTTTCAATGGTGGAGACAGTAATATCGAAGATAAGACAAGGTCATGACTTCCAACGACCACCAAAATAGATACTCTAGTCGAAGGTCTGACAGCGAACCCTATTACAAATACACGACAATTGGTAACTAAGGTGGGGTTTTCTCAATACACCATTATTCGTCACCTTCACCAGTTTGATTTCTCCTCGAGGCTCCATGGAATGAATTGACTCCCGAGCAAATGGAACAACATGACTCTCACTGTCGCAGTTTGCCCTCAAATCCACATGTTTTGGAATCGTATCATCACAGGAGATGAAAAGTTGATATTCTTACTTATTCTTACCAGCGGGAACCAGTGGGTGAAATCATGACAGGAAGCACAGCAAGTAGTGCAAAGAGGGTGGTTCGAGAGGAAAATCATGCCGTTCATTCGGTGGAATTGTGTTAGTTCTGTACACCGGGGACTCGTACCAAATGGTTAGGCTGCAGACGGGAACCTTTATGACGAACAACTGCAGCGGTTCCATTATGCTTTGCACCAACGCTACCAAGGGCTCGGGAATTGCTGCAAGTGGATAATGCGCCAAGTCACATCTTCAGAGTATTTTGCCGAAGACTACAGGAATTTGAAATGGTTGAGATCCAACCCCATCGTTCATACAATTTGGATTTTTCCCCATCCGAATAATATCCATTTCGCTCCATGGCCCAGTTTCTGCAAGGTTGGAATTTCGCTTTGGTGGTGGACGTGGAATCGGGCAATACGGTGTTTCTGTGCTACAAATCTGCCGAGTGGTTCTGCCGTGGGATCGCGGATTCAGTGGAACGTTGGCAAAGGACAACAGAAAGAAAAATGGCCTGTACTTTGTGGAATGAGATCAGTGTGTATGCATGGACTCCCATATCTTAGTTTTCAGGAGGGGGCAAACAGGAATTGTAACTAAGAATAACATATACAAACACCGTATGCAAACTTTGAAGATGACAATACGATTTTTGGTGTAAATGTGACAAGGATGGTAATATCCAAAAACTTATTTCATCGTCCCGGAGCGGGACTCGAATCCGCGTCTCCCAGTCGTTTAACGCCCGGGTGTGCTAACGTATGCATATTTACACTGTGCCTTAACCGTTTTTACCACACTCTCAAGACAAATTTCATTGGAAACAGAAGACCCCAAAACCGCATAAAATACGAGGGTCATAACAAAAGTTCTGCACACGTTAATCTAAAACGGAAGCGGGTGATCCAATCGGGAAAATGATTGCGTCATGTCAAGGTCAGACTCTCAGCAACGCAGTAGTGTCAAAACGACGTGCTATCATTTGCTGTGTGGACGTGGGATGGTTTCGAAATGAAAGCGTGCAGCTCCTCAGGTCGAGTAGCATTAGATCAGAGCTCGTACGTGAAAATAAAAACTCTGAGGGAGAGGGGGAGGGACTCCGACATAGATCCTTGCAAGAAGTTTGTGGGGAAGTAACTCTTGATCGAAGCCCAATTTCTTTCTGAGGACAAAGTTGAAACCGAAAATTTGTCAAAATCGCTCTAACTTGTTAGAAGCAGGAGTGATATTGCAACATGACAACGCATCGTATCATGGTGCTGCGTCGGTAGGGGGACTTTCGTCGAAATATGGCTGGGAAACTTTATCCCACCCACCATACAGACCTGATCTCAGTCAACCCGACTTTGATCTTTTCCCAAAGTTAAAAAATCGGCTCAGTGACATCCGCTACGATTAGCTGGACGAACTGCCATTGGACGTGATCCGAGTAATACGACATCTGAACAAAGATGGCGTACTACAGGGCATCCAGGACCTACCTCACCGTTGGCAAGCTGTCATTAGCAGCGGAGGGAAGTACATTGAAAGGCAATAAGGTAACTTTTCTCCGTTACTTCACACTTTTCTCAAAAATGGACAGTGTGCAGAACTTTTGTTAGGACCCCCGTAGATGGATAAATTGAATGAGGCAGATGTTAGAACAAAGAGGTAAGTTTTCTGTCGTTCTTTTGATCCTTTTGTTCATACGCTTCACAAAACCCGAGATATCACTCAGTTGGTTATCAATAAAGAAAAAATACCCACAAGACAAATTTCTAGGGACAATTTCGAGGGATCTTTGTCCAGCAGTAAAAAGCAGCTGATAACATGTTTTTCATTTCTTCGCCTTTCATGTTTTTCTACAATGTACGTATGTAAGCTGTTCTCCTACATGAAATTGGAAATGTCCTTTTTTACTTTCGACTGTAAATTTTCGCTTTTCTTACTGGAAATTCCCAACGTTTTTTAAATTTTTACTGCACCCCCACGCATCCAGAAGTTCTGCAGAAAAATTAGCAATTAGAATTAGTGTTATCGCAAAACTTCCTGAGGTGCCTTCCAACAGGGATGTAGTGGAGAGTATACCGCGGTATACTCTCTGCTTTTTTTGACAGAATAGCGTATAAGTTCAATGTCCATATTATCAACAGAACTTCAATTTCGAACAACATCGCTGCCAAAAGCAGAACATCTAATAAAAAGAACCATAAGAATTATAGAGAGCTTCGGAGAAAATCATGGGAAACAAAAACATATTTAGCATTAGCAGCGAACGAGGAATTATTATTTTAAAATATCCCATTGATTCCTAACAACAAAATTGTACCTATTAACCAAACCAGTTTATTCAAAGCACGGCTGACAGGATGAAATCAAGACTGCGTTCAGATTCAAACAGTGAAAATGTACAACTTTTTAAAGATATTTCTTCTTTAAAGTGAATAAATATTAAAACAGCAACATGCGCTATGGAGGACTAGAAACAAGGCGAATCTGTAGAGGTGAAAAGCATCTAAATACGTGGCGTCAGTTGAGTGAATAAATCCATCACTGTTGCTGTGAAACCAAAAAAATAACCATTTCTCATAATTCAGCCCCGAAGGCGGCCGAATAACAATTTTTCGGTTGATGTGCGTTGCGTAACGTCGAAAGAGCGATAGATTTATTTACTGACTCTGTAGAGGTTTTAATGTTGATGAAATGTCATTAATGAGAGAATATACTGAAAGCGACCAAGTTGTACTCTCTCAGAGACTGAGAGAATATTCTCTCGTTTTCTGAATATTCTCTCAGAGACTGAGGGAATATATTGAAAACGTCTAAGTTGTACCAGAAAACTTAAAACTCCTCTTAAGAACGATTTCTACTCTGCCTTGTTCGACAGCTGAATGCGAACGAGGATTCAGTTTAATGAACAACATTATAACCGATCTCAGAGCATCTTTGTTAATCTCCAATGTATCTAACCTAATGTTCATAAATTCAAATGGACCGCCCATTGAATGATTTATTCCAAAAAGATACGTAAGATCTTGGTTGATGAATCATCGTTCAGCTACTGATAGTAGATCAAGAGTTTCTTCTAGAGAAGAACAGTGCTGTAAGGACTTATCTCCTCAGGCTTTATGGGATATATTTCAGTAAAAAGTAAAGTAATCTTTTGCATGCTCTTCAACATGTTATCATTGACAAGGAGAGAGTAGAAGATCAGTGGCGCCCATATGAGTAATTTTAGGGGGGGTAAGAAAAATCCTTACGTCCTTCAAGACTGTCAAACATTTAAGTGAATGTGCACGATATTAAAATACAACAAAAATAATTCATACAATCAATCATTAATATCTTATTATTTTTAAAAATGCTTTAAAAAACGTTTCGTCTACTTTAGTGTTTTAAATTAATCAAAAATTTGGCTATACCAAAGGCGGGGGCGTGGTCGAGCCTCCCTGTCCACCCATATGGGCGCCCTTGGAGAAGATACTTTATTAATATCGGTAAGGGAGTTCATAGTCATAATTGGAAGAAAAGTTTGGATTTGATCTCAACTGTATTAAAAATAAATGACTTTACTTCGATGTAGTGGTAAGAAAGAGTGGCGATACCTGTAAGCAAGTATGATACCTAACTATATCGAGGCAAAATTGTTGATTTTTAATAGAGTTCAGGAAAGTTTCTTGCAAAAGCACCGATTGTACAATTTAAGTCAGGTTGTTTCTTTATGTTTTTTTATGCTTTTTTTTTTATCAGTGGGACAATTTTGATGTATGGGAAACCTTTTTTTGTCTGAAGAAATAGGGTCGAAATGCTTTCCGTTGGAAGTATAGGGAGCAAAATCACAAGATGATCAACTTAAAGTAGGGAATAGATGCAATGTCTTCAATATTTAGTGTTTCTTCAAGTTGATAAATAGATGACGTAAAGTTTAGCATAAGAATTGCATTTCGTTAAGAAATAAGCACTACGTGCATTCCAAGTCGTGATGCGAAATCGAAGATCAGTCATGTGCGTGTTTTCTGAACAACATTTTTAAGCAGGTACGCGTTGGTTAAGTGATGGGTTGTTATCATACTTTTTTCCTTTGCAGAAATGATTATGAAAGGAAAATTTAAAGCAAGATTACAAAACACCAAAATAAAGTTTGCATTTCTTAGAATGCAACTTTTCTAAATCTGATTTAAGTAGCTGAAGTTTGAAATGAGCGAAAGTTATTTGGGAACATCCCAAATGTTGATATCGTAAAGATGAAAAACTAAGTAAAGCAATTTGCCTTTTTTTCGCCACGTGTATTTTTATAGCATGTTCAGCATTTCAGTAGGGCATTATTTTGTTCTTTTATTTTTGGTACAGTCTCAGTTTACTCACTTTATCTCTTCTTCTTTTTTTTTTTTTTTTTTTTTTTTTTTTTTGTAATTCTTGTTGCCAAATTTGATGGCTACTTTTAGTAGTATTCATAGCGTCTTTTATTGGGTCTCTGTTTGAGCGTAGCAATATTTGAAATGGCTCTCGCCATGTTCATTTTGTGCTTTTACAGCGTGGTTTCTGGTTCGAAAATATTATGAAATATTTTTTTGTAAATATCGTAACATTTTTGTTAAGCTTTTTTCAATCTTTTTATGTCAAATCCTGGTTTCTTTGTGAGGAGTTGGGCCAACGTCAATAAACTTGTAAATTCAGCTAGTAAATTAATATTTTCAGTAAGTGGTACTGTGCATATAACTCATTTGGGGGTTGCTTTTATCTGATTAATTGTAACTTAAGATTAGGCCTATCAGTTAGCATTTTTAACTCAAAAAGCTTATCGTAGCAAAAACTCATTTTCCAGGTCTCTACGGAAGAGGGGAGACTGTTGTCCATGCTGGTCCTTTAAAAAGCCATGGATGATGGTCTCTGTTTTCTGCATTATTTCTCCTTTCTCGGCTTGTTATTTTTGTTTTGTACTATATATATATATGTGTATATAAGGTAAAGTACAGTAGTCACATAAATTTACAAACCAGCTTTTGAAATTCCATAGCGCCAGAGGCTGCATGTAAGAAGAATCAAAACAAAACACAACAACTGAAGCAAATCACTGAGAGCAGAAGACACCTGATTCGGAAACCAAAGCCAGAGACCGAAAAAACAACCAAGAGAAAAAGGAAGGATTATAGAAGTATGGCAGGTGCTATCGATGGTTTCTTTAGGGGCTAGGCACTTTTAATATCTCTCATGCATCTATATAGACTAAAAAATGTGGGTTTCTGCATCATTCAGTTTGCTAGAAAAAAATGATTAAACAGAAAATCGCAAAGACCCTTCACAATTACGAATAAAAAAGTTCCCCACCGCATTACAGCAAAAGAACAAAAAAAAATAAAATGAAAATTAAGTAGCCGAAATAAATGTAAAGCAATAAAAAATAAAAAGCAACAAAGTAAAAATACTCACTCATGATAAAAGAAAAAAACAACAAAAACAATTGCAATCTGGATAATCCGTAGCCCTACCCACACTGCTTAGTTCCGAGAAGTATTAAACCTTAAGTCCCAAAATAAAAAAAATATAACCAAACGCTACAACGAAATAGCTACTTACAGTCACATTCTAATGGCACATCTATAAAGGGAAAGGATGGCTTGAATTAGTTAACCTATATACAATATTTTGCCTACATGAGTTCAATACTTCAGAAAGAAGAGGTAGCCTAGGCTGCACTTTACCTAAATTCAAACTATAAGCGTGGCCTGAACAATGGCAGTGCTCGAATACAGCCAAAAAATCCCGAAAAAAAGCAATTTTCTGGAAAACTTCAGAAAACTTTAGGAGAAAGGGAACATCAAAACCAAAAACAAATTAAAAAATAATAAATATAAAAAACACAAGACTTCCCAAGGGGAGAGAATTATAAACTTACCAGGGGAAAACAATGCATTTGAAGACTAGGAACACGTGAAACAACAAGCAAAAATGCCGCTTGAAAGAAGTGACTCCGCTGTGCCACCTTGTGGTCAAGAAGACAACCAATTTCAGGAGCTCTCTGCAGTTATGGTTAAAACAGGAACATGTTCCAGACTCATCATCCAGTATGCTGCTGTAGCTTAGAAAATACTGTTTTAAATTAGTAAAACAAACAACCAGAATACTACCCAAAAAACTGAAACTTTCCCTAACTATATATATATATCCGATAATATAAAATTATATTATTAGCTTAACACCAAGTATCGAGTCAGCATTTAAGAACATACCGAAGAATAAAAGTTTTATTTCATGCCGTATTATCCCGCAAGATGTAAAAGCCGAGTTCGCAGATCATATGTTTATGGTTACGCTCGTTTTTATGTCGAACAAATAAATTGCAACAGAAACCCTTAGGCACAATGAAAGGTTTCAAAAACACGAAAACATGGAAGTCTGCGCAAAATTTTTAATCTTTGGAACCCATGGAAAAAATCTATACACACTAAGCAGTTGAAGAAATGAGACTGCTTCCTTTACGTAACTTGAAGCCAAAATGCACTGCAAAAACAGAATAGAAATTCACTACTACAGTTAAACCCCAGTGCAATATTAAATATACACAGTTGAGTCACATTATTGTAACCACCTCCTACTTTTGACGTCACCAGCGCCTAGCCAATCAAAGAAGCCACGTGTCGTGAGCTGGCTTGGAGGGTATATAAGGTGTGCTGCAGGCATTCTAGAAACATAACAAAGGCCGCGGGTGGCCTAGTGGGAAACGTTCGTAACTGCCACGGAAAGGGCCTCAGGTTCGATCCAAGCCAGGTACGAACACTCGATCCACTAAATATCCGCCGTGCATCGGATGGGCACGTTAAGCCGTCGGACCTCGGGTACTGGCACCCCGGTAATAAATAAGGACGTCTTCCTCCCCCTTTCTACTTCGCTTCCGTGTCACTTTCCTATTGAGCGCTCTAGCCCAAATCTCTTAGTTTCCTATTTCAAAGGGTTGTTTAAGACCTGGGGTCAGACACTCCCTTCCTAAAATCCTCTACATTTTGAACTTGATCTAGAAACATAACACTCGTTGCAGTCATGGATAAAAGGAGCGATTTATCAGATTTGCAAAAAAGGATGATCATCGGCTTTCAGGACAAGGCTGGCAATATTTCTAAAACAGCTCAGTTTGTGAACTGTTGAAGTGCTGCTGTAGTTAAAGTGTATCGTGATTGGAGAAATGACATCAATACGAATAAGCGATGTGGAAACTGCGGAGCAACACGTGCCATTGATGTGAGAGGTGAACGTGCGTGATGGCCGATAGACATACTACAGTGGAGCAACTCACTAGCCGAATGAACCAGTTGGCTACCGGAAGTGTGTCTAAAATGACAGTTCAGCGCATTCTGCTACGTATATGGCTCCGATGCAGACGGATGGTCACTGCACCTATGCTAACGAAGGTGCATCGGTAGAAAACAAAGGCTTACATTAGCGCTGCAATATTGGAATTGGACCTCTGCTGATTGGCAAAGGATTGCCTTTTCCGATGAGTCACGTTTTCTGCTTCATCGAACGGATGGGCGTTGGCGTATAAAGCAAGAAACATTGGAGAACAGATGCTCTTCAACCATTTCTGGAAGAACACAAGCTGGTGGGGGCAGAGTTATGGTCTGGGGAATGCTTCTGTGGCATTCTCTGGGTCCACTCATACCTGTGGAATGCACTATGGACCGAATTCGTTGTGAATCCATCCTTGTAAACCACGTACGCCAATACATGATGATTGTCTTCCCTGGGACAATGCGACGTGTCACATAGCTAGAAATGTCCGAGAGTGGTTAGAAGAGCAAGATAAAGACTTCAAAATACTTTCCCTGGCCCCCTAATTCCCCAGACGTAAACCCAATTGAGCATCTGTGGGACCACCTCGATCGTATTGTTCGTTCAATGGATCCTCCACTACGCACCCTCCAGCAGCTGTTAGATGCACTGCAGTCATCATGGCTCCACATAAATGTGAACACTTTCCAGCTCCTTATTGAGTCACTCCCAGCCCGTCTTGCTGCTGTCCGCGATGCACACGGTAGTTACTGTGTTACTCGACCGTATATATCTCGTCAGTTCTCATCTGACACATACACATGTCAATACGTTCTAACGTCAAGGTGTTGCCATACTCTTGCGAGATAGAAGATGTCACGTTAAGTTTGAAAAATGCTAAGGAGAACGAACTGAAATTTACTTAGAGAAAGAGACTGAAAAGGAAGGTTAAATTAGAGTATACGTCACAGTTAATCCGTCAGAAAATTGCGTTTATTTGTTATTGGGAATAGCTTTTTTATGAGCAAAGTTTGGAAATTTTTTTAGTTCGCCAGACTTCAACTCCAAAAGTATTTACAAAGCAAGTGTTAGAAACTAAAATTTGAATGACTTAAATTTTAACTTTAATTTCAAGAATAGAAAATGTAACCATTCTTGGCTCAAAGAGTAATTATTCTGATTTAATTTTCAGTAGCTATTGTTTAATAGATATTTATCTCTCATTTTACTTCTCGTTCAATGCCAAATAATTCTTTTTGTCATAATTATTGTTATTATACTGCGCATCTCTAAAAAAGATCATTAGATTATAGCAGTTCGATCTTTTTATATCGTCTCTGTAATTGCAAATCTTCTCACTTTATCGCTTTTTAAAGCCAAACAATAGAGCTATTATTCGCTAAATTGCCTTTGTCGGAGAAACGAATAAAAGGGTAATTTAAATCGCGGGCAAACTGCCACTTTCAGCGCTTCTTTTTTTGAAAAAAATCAACATTTTTTTTTCGAGAATGTCGAAGTTTCTTGTCTCAGAACGTCAAGAAAGGTCACTGGAAAAAAAAATTAAGGAAAGAAAAGTTTGGATTTGATCCAAACTTTACTTGCCCTAAAAGCCAAAATCAGAACGCTATGAATTAGAATTTCTTTTCGCTTTTTTTTACTGCATGGATTTATTGATTGTTAAAATAACATATCTGAAAATCTATCGTGCATTTCCTTTTTACAAATCATATGTTTTTTCCCCTCAAACGCGTAATGCATTCTCACAAAGACTCAATGTTAAAAAAGTAGCGTCACCATTTTCTTTTTGTAAGATATTTATTACCCTCTACGATTCACACTGACCATGCAGATGTAGTTCGTTTTTTTTTCTATTTTAAATCTTTAGCTTTTTTTGTGTATAAATACGAAAGTATCGTTTACTTACAGATTTGTAGCGAAGTGATTATTAATTAATGACGTAGACTTAGTTACACTTACAGGAGAAAACCTCAGTGTCTTTATAATTTTTGTTAATTTTTTAACAGTTAATCTGTGAAAAGTTTTCCGTTGTTTCCGTGAAAGATAACTCTTTCTAAACCCTTTATCTGTTTCTGACAAAAAAATTAAAGGAGCACAGTAGGAACTGTGTCGCAACGTACAACGCAGAACTACGTGAACTGTTACTATTTAATGGAACAATCTCACTATTTCTACGTCTTTAAAGTATTCAGCGGAGGACAGTTGATGTAAATTATGTATTTAAAAGCAACTTATACTATATACAATTCATAGCAATATCCGTGAAAGATAACTCTTTCTAAAAACGGAACCCCTTTATCTGTTTCTGACAAAAAATTAAAGGAGCACAGTAGGAACTGTGTCGCAACCTACAACGTAGAACTACATGAACTGTTACTATTTAATGGAACAATCTCACTATTTCTATGTCTTTAAAGTATTCAGCGGGGGACAGTTGATGTTATGCTGATTATAAATTAATGTTAGTAGAAATACAGTAGAAAGCGTAGTATCATCGCTGTGAGTAGTTATTGCTAAAATTGTTTCTGAAGAAATCGTTCTTCAGAAACAAAAAAATCATTCTTCAGAAACAAAAAAATCATTCTTCAGAAACAAAAAATCATTCTTCAGAAACAAGTTTTCAAACTCCTTAGTTGCCTTGTTCTAAATTTGGCCAGACGTCTTGGGCCTAAAGTACTCTTCTTGTTGTTGCTCTTGTTCTTATCTAGATTCAGAATGCATCAAGGGTGTAAAGGTTTGAGACGTAATACGTTCATTATCGAGCAAAGTTGTGAAGGCTGGTGATGTACATTGACGTTCCATGCTTGATGTGAAAATTTGAAAATTTGGATCGATGACATGAATCTCCATCTGTTCTTGCCCAATTTGTCCAGTTGAAGTGGAAGGTTGTTGCTCTAGAGTCGAACTCGGGTGAAACACATCCTGGCGCACGGACTTCGGATGCTCCCTACATTCCCGTGACCTTTCGGTTTGATGACTTAACGGGCCATTTCGGATTCCTCTCGTTCCCCTTTAGCTGCTTCTTCTACTTTTGTCTGTTCTTATAGTAATGTTTCAGATATTTTCGTGGCACTTCTAAATGTTTGTCACCAATTTTTTTATCTAAAAGTAAATAAATTTTAAATCTATTTTATTTTAGTTTATCATATACGTCTGTTGTCTCTGACAGTATGCTACAGAATGCGGGGCTGAGATAATCGCTATCATTAACTATTCACTAGTTATCAACCTTAAAAAAGCGTGCGGCGAAACAAAATCACGCGAAATTTAACTTAACTTTCTGACGCTACTGTATCGAAAGATTAAAGGGTAGAGGGTTGAAACTTATTTTGTTATAAATGAGACTTTATAAACTATCGAATTATATGTTATTTATTACACTCTGATTATTAGTTTCGAAGATATAAGCTTTCAAATTACCATCCGTGCTCCCGATGTGACCTCCTAACCAGCGAGGGGAAATACGGCGTTTAACGTCAAAACAGCACAAACTATTCTAGTGTAAAAAATAAAAACTATTTCTTATGGCTTACAGGGCATACGAAGGTTTCATAACAAGAGCTCATTAACAGCTTGAAGTTTTCGGGCGACGGGCGGTTCATCAGGCATTCTGAAAACCAATTGCGAGCTTTAATAAACGGAATATATCATCACCATCGACATCATCATCACTATCATAATCATTATCATCATCAGTAGACATAAGTATCAATGTACTGCTGGGTGAAAGTCTCCACAAGTCTCTTTCACAGCTCTCTATCCTAAGCCTTTCTCTTCAATATGACTCTTACATGCTTTTGTGTTTTATCCAACCATCTCCCACCTGGCCTTCTTCTGATGACTTTCCTTCCCCTTGGCATCCAGTTTAGTATTTCAGTTGTCCAACGGCAGCCAGTTCTTCTGTCAATATGTCCAGCTCATTTCTGCTTGAGGGTCTTTACTTTAATATAATGCATTTAACTCTTGTCATTTTACTCATCCATGAGTTCACTTTCCTACCTTTCTTGGTTACACCACGTAGACATCTCCCTATGCTTTTTTGAGTTGTACGTGGGCTCCGAATGTCTTCTGTACTTGAGAACTATAGTTTTCTTTCTGCCAAATGCTCTTCACCCAAGTTTTGTAAGTCTATTAATTTCTGCTTCGATGTGGCGTAATGACGGGTTCATTTTTAATCCTACTCCTTTACTCTTACCAGTAAGTTCCTGAATCATAATCTGCAGCTCTTAGGGTGCACTTGAAAAACCGCATCAACACGCACATATAGACATACTGTCATTTGCAAAAGTTTAAGACCACCTGTCAATTTATTGAAAATGAAGATTTTCAAAGAAACAACTGATCACTGGTCAGAGAAATTTGAAAAAATGTTACCACAAATGAATACTTACATTCTTTAGAACACAAAAAGACCAAAATCAGAACTTTGTGTGGCAACCTTTGTTTTTTATAATGGACAGAATATGATGCGAAATATTCTCAATGAGGGATTTGTAGTAGTCACTTGAAATGTCTTTGCACCACGCGTACTTTATCATGTCAGTCAAAGCTTGGGAATTTGATGGCTGTTTTTCTATTACTCTGTCTTTTAAACTATGGTCCACAAATCTTCGATGGGACTATTATCAGGCCAGTCAAGCACAGTTATGTTTTGCCTCTGCAGGTAGTCTTTTTCCTGTCTTTGATCTGTGGCATGGAGCACCATCTTGCATAAAGATTGTGCATCTGTGCAGTAGCATATGAGTTAACAGCTTCTCACGTAACATTTCCACATAAAAAGGACCTGTCATGGTAGTGCCTGTCGGCAAAAAGGATAATGAAGCAGTACAGAATGCTGACATAGCACCCCATATCATCTGACTAGGAGGATGTCTCACGTATTTTTCATCAAATCTTTTGCCTTTTGTTCGTCGAGCATGTGCTTTACGTGATTCAAATTGACGCACCGTTGATTCATCGGCAAAAAGAACTTGGCTCCAATTTTCAGTAATCCACGATTGATGACGCTTCGCGAACTGGAGTTTTCATGACAGAGGTTAATCTTTTATGTGCTGGTTTATAAGACTTCAACCCAAAATCTTTGCTAAGACGTCTAGAAAGAGTGCTGATACTAATATAGACTCTTTTGAATGTAGAAAAGCCTTGATTTTCTTGCACGAACTCCTTGGAGAACGCATAACTATTCGCTTTATGGTATTGTCATCCCGTGGGGTTGTTTTCCTTGGGCATCCATTTCTCTTTCGGTAGCTAAATTCACTTGTATCTCGATATTTCATGATCATATTATGAATAGCAGTCTTGCTCCCATTCACCTTTCTGCTTATGTCACGTTCAGAGTATCCCTCTGAGTAACACTTAATGACGCTTTTTTGTCCATTTTTCGCTATATAGAAAACTCGTAGAAAATCTCTCAGCTTGAAACCCAGAAGCAAACTGACGTTCGCACACTTCCCCAAACTCTATCAACAGCTGCAGCTCTAGGATGATGCAACACCGACAAGAAGTTGAGTAATACAGACAGCAGCTGACGCAATCGGCAGAAATCTCCTAATTCCAACAGGTGGTCTTAAACGTTACGAAAACACTATATATACACTTATCAGACAAAACGTCACAGATGGAGGTGACGGGCAGTTAACATCGACATTCCCCGCGCAGAGTGGTACAGAACCAAAGCGAACGCAGGCGATAAATAGGCGGACAACTGGACTTCCCAACAGTGTGTCGCAATCGACGAACACGGGTATAAACGTGGTGATATGAGAATATAAAGCTGTCTATTCAGTAATATTGAAGTAATACTAAAGGAAGAACATCCTACTTGTTCTCTCAACCCTGAAAGATTACAAACCACCATTTGTAATCAATACGGTAGCCGATAATCCACTGACAATGTAGCCGCCTACAACATATGGTGGTTTGTGAATGATCGACGGAACAGAGCGTGAGAACGAAACATCGTCTCCGACAGTAAGCAAAATTAAAGTCTCGGCATCTGGGCTTATTTAAACGGTCACAAAGGAACTGTTTCAGTGTTGTGTTAGGCCTATCTAAGCTCTGAGAATTAAGCCCAAATGAAACTGGAGTGCGAAAGCTCAGCATATATTGCCTGTTGTCTTTACGCTATTGCAAAAAATTTTAGACTTATCTGAGTGATATGTTACAATACAGGGCGTCCCAGCTAAAAGTAGCATGGGCTGAAAGGGTGAAAAATGAATGAATAAAAAAGCATATAATAACATTGCTGTTCATATATTGCAAGGCATGTCAACACTGTGGTTACAACAGTCTTGGTATGTCGTCACAATAAGTGCTGAAAATGTTCGCCCGCCTTGTTACTGCACAGTTTGGTTCTCTTGAGCATACTGTGGAAGGCATCGTACAACTCATCCGCTGTGATGCTGTTGATAACCATTGGGATATTGATTTTCAATTCATCTAGCGCGTGTAGTTTAGTTTCATACAATTTTCCTTTAAGGTTCCCCCACAGATGAAAGTCACACATACTGAGGTCAGGCGAATGAGGGGGCCACTACCCTTTGGACACTGTTAGCTGAGTACTGAATACCGAATTCACTTGATGCAAAGATGCCTGTTCAGTATGCTCTTGTTGAAAGTATGCATATAGTTTCTCCTCTTCCGTCAACTGCTCAACAACCACGTTGGATACACCGCTAACGTACCGCTCTGAGTTAATGGTGTTGGTGGAGAGTATGGGTCCAATGCTTCTGCATGCGGACAGTGAGCACCATACCCAAATCTTCTGACACACTTCCTGTCTCCCGAAATTTCTTGTCCAACTGTTGAACAGTCCATACCGCACCTACTTGTAGATTCAGTGGCATTCTGAACAGTGTGCCCTACTACAGAGGTGAAGTACGTATAAAGACGACAAATCTGCAGCGCGATACGTTCCGTCGGTGTAGCTTAGTCGGTTAGAGCAAATCACTCCGGAGCGAGAAGACGTGGCTTCCATCTTCATCAACGACAAGTTCATGTTTTCACAGTGGCGCCCGAAAACAAAAATGGATTCACTGGCCGTTGGGTTCTTTGAAAAATGTGTGATGTTCGTTCCACACATAATCTAGAATTAATGAAAGGTTCTTTCTTCGCTGCAAAACAACAACAACAACAACAAAAAAAAAAACAAGAAAGATGACACCAAATTTTCGGGTGTAATGAGCACGACTTTTGAATCCGTTCTGACGAGAATTAAATTTATCGGAGCTATTCAAAGTCAATGGAACCGGTATGTAAAACAATAGTTTCTGACCGAAGAAAGAAGTTTTTCAATCGGGTTTATAGTCCCGCAGATACTGCTGTAAACGGAATCGTGAACTTACGCCCTCCGGTTGCAGACTTGCGCATTAAGAAAAATTTGAAATCATATGAGAAACATTTCGCAGCGGAAACGCTCTCCAACAAAGAAATAATTTTTCAAATCGGACTCTTCGAAGCAGAGAAACTGACAAATATAAGATATGCATGTACGTCCCCTGGTGGGAAAACCATGCATTATTTCAGGAAGAAAGTATTCTCAAAAGGTTTTTTAGTGTGAGCGATATCGGTCCAAGAAAAAACATTTTAGTCGAATTTCAGGAGCTAAGATTTTGCTGCATATTCATCGGAAGCAGAAATTAACACTTATGCCTCCTGGTGGCGAAACCATTCTTTACCAAATATTAGAAATTATATGAAAAATATTTTCTATCAGGTCTTGTATGCGATACAGGAAGAATATTTCGAACAGAAATAACGCAGAAAACGCAATTTACCTTTGTGCCCCCTAGCGGAAAGTCTATGATTTACTTGGAAAATTTTGAATTTATAGGAAAACATTTCGCATCGGAAATACTATCCAACAAAGAAGGAATTTTTCAAATCGGAATCCTAGAAGTAGAGATATTGACAAAAATAAGGTATATATCTACGCACCCTGGAGGAGAAACCATGCAGTATTTTAAGAAGAAAATATTCCTAAAAGTTTTGTCGACATGAGTAGTACCGGTCCACGAACAAATTTTTTTCAATTGAGATTTTATAAGCTGAGATTTTGCTGCAAGTACATCAGAAGCGGATTTTAAGGATCACGCCACTTGGTGGCCAAACCATTTTTCACCAAAACCCAGAAATTGTATTCAAAGGATTTCGCATCAGAAGCTGCATCCGGTGTAGAAAGAATTTTTCAAATCGAAGTTTTAGAAGCAGAGATATCGGTGGAAACGCAATTTACCTTTACGTCCCCTAGCGCAAAGTCTATGAATTACTTGAAAATTAAATTTTGAATATATATGAAAAACATGTCACGCCAGAAACTCTATCCAATAAAGAAATAATTTTTCAAATAGGACCATTCGAAGCAGAGATATTGACAAAAACAAGATATACATCTACGCCCCCTGGCGGAGAAACCATGCAATATTTTAAGGAGAAAATATTCTGAACAGGTTTATCGACGTAAGTGGAATTGGTCAACGAACGAATTTTTTCAATCAAAATTTTAGAAGCTTAGGTTTCATGGCAAATGCATCAGAAGCAAAAATTAACACTTACGCCCTCTGGTAGCCAAAGTATTCTCTACCAAAAATTAGAAATTATATTCAAACAATTTTCGATCAGGAGTTGTATCCGCGGAAGAAAAAAGGTTTCAAATAGGAGTTTTAGAAGAAGGGATATCGGGGAAAACGTACTTAAATTTTACGCCCCCTAGTGGAAAATCTATGCGTAACTTAAAAAAGTAAATATACCTAAAATACTCTTCGACATAAATGGAATCGAAAGATAAAAAAACTTTTTCAATCGGAAGTTTAGAAGCAAATACATGGAATAAAATGTATTTTTAATTCGTTATCATCTGCATTTACGCCCTCTAGCGGCGAAATTGTACATCGTAAAAAAAAGAAAAACGATATAAAGGATCATCATTCGCATATTTCAAGCTTCCCAATGCAAAAAGAATTTTTAAAATGGGGAATATAGTTACTGAGATTTCGTGTCTACAGACGGACGGACAAACCGATAACTAAAGCACGATCTTTTTTCACAAAAGACGTGCTAAAAAAAAAAGAAAATTAAGAGAGAGAGAAAGAGAGAGAGAGAGATGATGTGCCGTACTATAGATGTGAATCACGTGTAAAGACGACAAATGGACGGCTATACATTCCGTCGGTGTATCTTAGTCGGTTACAGCAAATCACTCAGGAGCGAGGAGACGCGAGTTCGAACGTCGTCACTGACAAATTCCTGTTTTCACAACAGCTCAAATGTCACTCAAACAACAGCACAGAACTAAGCTGCAAAACCTGTAAAACAAACGCTTACACTAATTACAAACGTTTATGTTAAATACACCTCAAAAACCACGTTTCTAACTTTCACATTAATCTACGGGCACCGTACTACTTTTGCTGGGACAAATAATGTGAAGTTTTTGGTAATTGGTAAAAATCACTGACTTAACGATTGGCGAGTGCTCAGTAAGCGCATGGTAATTTAATTCCGATTGGCTTATTGTGAGATGAATATTGTGTTTCACTTTTGAGGATGCCATTCAAAAATATTTCCTCTAAAAGATAGACATTGTAAGGTTATTATAATACATTTTTCATTGCTGGCTTTCGTCCTTTCCGTAGCTGTTCGTTAGCCGGCAATGGGTCATTCCAGCGTCTAGGCCCAATTGCACCAACTCGTCCTATGCCACTGTTAAGACAGCAACGGCTTACGAGAGAAGTCAGCATGAAGATTTCTAAAGTACATTAAGCACGATATAGTGATCATGAGGCACGTAGTCCTAGACATGCAATGTAAAAAAATTCTGAAATTCACGAGCAACTTTTGGTCACTCCTTTCGAGAATTAACGAAGTATATTTCTTATACAACGTTTTCCGTGAAATGACGGAAAAAAACCCCCTTAATTTCACAGAATATTTGCACTCCAGTAAAATTCCGAATTTTCAGAAACCTTTGCTCAATTCCTTTCTTATATTGACGGTAAATGTACGTTTTTAAGATGTATTAATGGAAAATTCGGAGTTTTCAGAAACCTTTCCTCAATTCCTTTCTTATATTGACGGTAAATTTACGTTTTTAAGATTTGTTAATCGAAAGTTCTGAATTTTCAGAAACATTTCCTCAATTCCTTTCTTATATTGACGGTAAATTTACGTTTTTAAGATGTGTTAATGGAAAATTCGGAATTTTCAGAAACCTTTCCTCAATTCCTTTCTTATATTGACGGTAAATTTACGTTTTTAAGATTTGTTAATCGAAAGTTCTGAATTTTCAGAAACATTTCCTCAATTCCTTTCTTATATTGACGGTAAATTTACGTTTTTAAGATGTGTTAATGGAAAATTCGGAATTTTCAGAAACCTTTGCTCAATTCCTTTCTTATATTGACGGTAAATTTACGTTTTTAAGATTTGTTAATGGAAAGTTCTGAATTTTCAGAAACATTTCCGCAATTCCTTTCGTAAGTTAACAGAAATACTCCGTTCTCACTTTTTTCGTATCCATATGACAAAAACATTCCGGTAATAGGAACGATTCCAGAAAATACTTACGGTTTAATTGATTGTTAAATTTCCATAGTCTGTCAAAAACCTGATTTTGAAGTTGTGTAGCGAGATTGGATATTGTGCATAGCATATCGCATGAATTTTGATTACTGTGGCACAGAATATTTCTTCTCCTCTCCCCCGCATTTTGTGTGCCAGCTATTAAATATTGTGCTACCGTAAGAAACCGGGTTTAATTATTATATTAGTGATTATACGATGCCTATGTATCAGTCTGTGGCGTTTTTGAATTTTGTGGAATCTATATATTTAAAACACAAGGCCGTTTCTTTCTACAATGCGCCAGCGCCCCCCACTGGAGCGTTTTTCATGATTTTTCTTTTAAATGAATGCTACTGACCCACAGATTTGTCATCGCTAATTTTTGTTGTCATAAATCATTGTTTTTTTGTTACCATGTCATTTTCAATTTCTTTGTACAGTCCGACGGAACGATACACGGGAAATCGGGAACTACTTGAAAGCGTTATGATTCTGCAGTACAGCCAAAAATAATAAAAAATAAACGAAACAGCCTATGTCCACCGGAAAGAAGTAAGCTTCACAACGGTGAAAGAATTATCCAAATCAGTTTAATAGTTTTCGAGATCAGTAAAAAAAATCCGTAAATTATCATGAATTTTTTCTTTCACGTTGGGTGTGATCAGATTGTATGTAAACAAAGCGGAGCGATACATGGCGAATCGGGAACTACTTCAAAGTGATCTGATTCGGTAGTACAGCCAAAAATAAAAAAATAATAATAAAAAATAAACGAAACAGCCTATGTCCACCGAAAAGAAGTAAGCTTCCCAACGGTGAAAGAATTATCCAAATCGGTTCAGTAGTTTCGAGATTAGTAAAAAAAATTGTAAATTATCATGAACTACTTTCTTTCACGTTGGGTCTGATCAGGTTGTATGTAAACAAAGCGGAACAATACACAGGAAATCGGGTATTATGGAACTACTTCAAAGCGATCTGATTCAGTAGTACAGCCAAAATAATAAAAAATAATCAAACATAAACGAAATAGCATATGCACACCGGAAAAAAATAAGCTTCCCAACCGTGAAATAATTATCCAAATCGGTCAGTAGTTATCGAGATTACTTCAAACACACAAACAAAGTTTCTCTCTTTATATATTAGTATAGATTATGTAATGATACGGAAAAAATGTTATTAAAACCAAACTGGCAAAATAAAACACATTTTTAACCCCATTGTGTAGTTATGTAGAGACGATATCATTTCGGGTCACTGAAAGAATGCTTCAATACTCCAGTGCAAGCCCATCAACGACGGGTAAGTACATGTTTATACAATAATGAGAACGTCATGGTTTAATTCGTATACAAATAGTTAGCAAAATTAAAAATTAATGGGAATATTATGAACATTTTGTTGTTGGTAACCCATCTTATAGACTGCCCATTAATAATCAACTGTTTATTATAGTTATGCATTTGATTACGATTCGTGTTATATGACAAGAAAAATTTTAGTCACAGCTTTTTCAACCGTGCATGGCACTGGTTACTGACAAGTAATGTATAATAAGTTACTGTCAGTTACTCTCAGTATAATAAAGTTACTGTCAGTTACTCTCAGTATAATAAAGTTAATGTCAGTTAAAAAAGTGATCAAGTTCCAAAGCAATCTGTTGCTTTGGAAAATTACAATGAAAAAAATACTTAATATGTGATAAGTGCTTTTACTGAAAAAATAAAGTTATTACAAACGTATTAAAACAATTAAGCTCCAACAGAAAATAAAATGACTAAATCAATCGCATTAATGAGAAAAAAATTCATCATCGCGCAGTTAGTTTTACCTTGAACGATTCCGAATACATTCTGGCACAGTGGTTTGCAACCCAAACGACTTCAGTTGGATCGGCGAGAAAAGGTTCTCTGGAGTAAAGGTAGAAAATTTGAGCATACTGAATTTTGCAAATTTCTATATAGATCTGGAAAAACCTGAAACGGAATTTTCTGAAATAAACGGAATTACTAACTACGGTAAATCTGGGAATATACGGAGGTTAGAAAAACCGGGCATTTCTAAAAACGGACATTTCGTGTTAAAAGACAAACACATACCGGCCACTTTGCTGCACGCTATTTTCAGAAATTTTTCGTGAATTCACACTACTTATTATATACAGTGTAGATTTAGACTACAGCGTATTTCAAAGCACGTGCTTCTAATGCATATACATGAACCTTTGTTAGATAAAATAATCTAGTCACGAATCATTCTGATAGATTTCGTTATGTGTTTATCTTATAAGTCCATAAAAATAAGAAAAGTAAGAACGAGAAAGGGGGCGTATTTTGAAATCTAGTCTGTCTTTCATTCTAAAGAGAAAAGGGCACGCCCGAGCGTGCGGGTACAGCAATGCACACTATTCGCGGTCGTCTCCCTTAATTTGCATGCAAAGCGGAAAGCCTAAATCGACGGCGGGGAAAAACAAATCGCCGTTCACAGAAGATCAGCGTCGACTTTCAACAAGCGAGGGCCAAATCAAGACGTCCTACGTTCCAATGCTGACATTAAGTGCACTCACCTAAAAAAAAAAAAAAAAAAGAAAAAAGAACGAAAAGTGGCAAAAGCTGCCACGTGACCTCCAGCGTCGAATGGTGGAAAAAAAAAAAGTAAACATTAGATGACGGGGTATGCAAATCGGCTAGTGCGTCGTATTCTGTTACTTCGGTCGCAGAGATTTGTTTCTCAGGCGCTTGACATTTGATTAAAGCAGACATTGGGATGCGAGGAAATGGCAACAACTGCAAATGCATGAAGTCCCTTGGAAGCGGGAGTGAAACCATGTCCCAGAATGAGATAAAAGCTAAAAGCCGCCATTGGACCTTAGCTTTTTTTATCTCTTTTGTTACTTTTTTACTTTTCTTTCACAAACATCTCTTGCATATGAATACAAACTTATCATCCACTTCAGTCATTCCATAATTCTTTCTTTCCCTTTGTTCATCGCCAATGTTTTCATGCCTTCCGTACTCTCCATTACTCCTCTGTCTTTAAATCTTTTTTGCTTTTTTGAAAGCCAATAACAGTTCTTTGTTAGCGGCTGCAAGATCTGAATTCAAAATAACGTGTTTCCTTTGTACTTCGTTTAATATTGTACCACTTTGTTGCATCTGGCACGCAAACAAATGTTACTTATGTTTTCTTTTTAATGGTTAGTAAAGCGTTTGAACCAGAACATTTAATGGGGTACTTCCTCTGCGAATTTCTTATGCTTAAATTAATGCATGGATGTGGAAACGCAACATCCACTGCGGGGACTCAGTCGCACGTATCACATTCTTTTCACGTCTTTCAGCGTAAATTTTATCGCGTCGACCATCTGTTCCTGGATCACGAACAAATAAATAAATAACCCTTTATCGACTTCCAAAATTTTAAGTTCTTTACACTTTTTCTTAAGGTGGACGTCAAGTAATTTTGCTTCCTATACTTCCAATGGGAAAACTTCTGTACACATTTTCTTCACAATTAATGCGTTTCCAAGGATGAAAATTTGAACATCGATTAAAATAGCTTGATTTTATAACTTGGAATACTTAATATTTTCTAAAACATAATAATAATTATGCAATCCAACATTTTTTTGTCTAATGACGTCATCAGAGTACAGGTCACGCCATCTTTTTTCTGGTTTCAACACCACCAAAGGAAAAGTTATTGATAATTGTGGTTATGTTTTAGAAAATATTAAGTATTCCAAGTTATAATATGAACTTAGTTTATTCGATGTTCAAATTTTCATCTTTGGGAACACACTAATTGTAAAGGAAATGTGTACAAAAGTTTTTCCATTGGGAGTATAGGAAGCAAAATTACTTGACGTCCACCTTAAAGGAATATGTGTGGGGCTTTAACTTTTGTTTGTTGTTTCAAGTGATTAACTGATTTGCTAATTTATGGGATAGATAATTTTCTTAGATAGCTTTATGGCACATAAAACACACTTTCACACTTTAAAAACAAGTAACCGAAATGCCAGGTAAAAAAAATAGTACGATGACTTACGTAATTCCAATAATTTATTCTCCAAGATCTTGTATTTCCAGTATAATCCGCTGCCACAATATAATCTCGCTATAATCAACACAGATATCAATCGTACGACAATGACACCTATTCGTCGATCACATATAAAAATGAACAAGCTTTATCTCTTTCGCAATATTCAACAGTCTACTCACAATCTCTCGACATCGCTACAACTCCACTGCGACACACCGATGGCGCAATGGCCTAAGCGCTGGCTTCTGCCTATTCCGTCAAGAGTGTGTCCCGGTTCGAATCCCGTGAGGCATGATGTTGTATATATCATTCGGCGCTGGAACCAAAGTCCCTAAAACAGGGACGGGCGACTGCTTATAGCCCATAGAGTTGCTCATAATGGTAGTTAATCCTTTGAGCTGCCGTTGTTCCTTAAGCAAATGGTGTTCAAAATTTTCTGAGCACCCTAAACAGAAATGTTCACATTGCTGCCGGGTTTTTCTTTCTGAATGGCACTTCAAATATTTTGTTTTGCCATAAGCTGCAGCTAAACAATTCATATCTCCTTCTCATCTCATCAGTACCGATAATAAACCTGTCGCAAGTGATAAGCCCTCCCTTGTAGTTTATTATCTGCTCCATTACCCAGGTTATAAAGGGGAAGGACTAGTCTCCCTAACATGGCTATCACGCCAATGAGCAGAAACATGTGATTCAAATATCTTCACTCTCGTTTGTTAGTTCGTCGCCATTGTTATAGCCCTTCTTGAAGGTAATCGGTCAGTGAGGATAAGTGCTAATTATCCCCTAAACAACCACTTTGAATAATAAAGCTAAGGCGAAAGCAACGCCTTGTGACGCGGAGGCATACTCGTTCCACCCTCGTGCTGCCACTTTCTTAGACAGCAAACATATTCGGTTGAGCTTGTTTCAGCCCATTTTTCTAACCCCGAGTTAATTCGTTCCAGTCGGTTAAAGGGTTAAACCCCAAATAAAATTCTGCACATAAATCTCGTCTCTCTCTCTTTTTTTGTTGTTGTTGTTGCTTGGTAATTAAGCGACCACCGTGAGCAACTCGACGGGCCAAACGCAGTCTGCCGTCCCTAATTTAATATCACTGATTCCTGGGAAGAGAGAGAGAGAACCAGTGCCATACGACAAACACAACATCCATGTCTCATCGTGATTCGAACCCGAACCCCATCTCGGAGAAATGGTCGGAAAGCCAGCGCGTATACCACTACGCCACCTCTCAGTTTCCTCTCCCTCTCTCCCTACTATATTCAATGTGGCCGTTTCATGTCGCTCTGACTCACCGTCAAATTTTGAAAGCTGTTCGGGGAAGTGATGTGCCGTTCAGTGAGAAAACATTTAACCAAAAAGTAGCTCAGCCTACGCAAGAAAACAGATACGAAAATTATTTAGATGTAGGTATATCCCCTAACTGTCTTTGTTGGATGTCCTTGGCATATCGTTTATGTTGTAGATCTTCATCTACCTTATACGGATCATTAATTTTTAGCATTTTTGCTTTTCGAGATACCACTTTATACTTTTCAATTTTGGTATTTCCAAAAACGTAATTACATTTTTCCAAACTTTGGCCCTTCCCATTCTCCGGATTACAAGAAACTATGTTTTTATACAACCCCCCCCTCTCTCGTACATTTGCCTTATGAATTTACTGCCCCTTTTCGATGTTTATAGTCTCTAACACCTCCCATACAGTTAACTAATTAATTTTCACTTCGTTTGTATTATTTTCTTAAATTTAGCTCCACCATTTACCTTTCCGATGAATGTTTTTTTCAGTTTTTTTAATCTGTGGCACCTTACATAAAGTAATTTCACGAATTTTTAAAGATCTTTTCGAGTGGCACATTTGTCAAATGCTGGAGTTTCGGAACGATTGTTTAGGTTTTCCAGGGTTCTGTTTTTTTAAATATAGGTGATGGACATATCCTACGGTGCAAGTTCTATCCCTGCCCTGGAACAAGTGGCTCTAAATCAGGGAGGGATTATTGCTTATAGTATTAGATATTCACATTACACCCAGGGAAAAAATTATTTCAGCCGCCTTGTGTTTTTAGTAATATTTATTATAACCTCGTTTTCTTTTGTGTCGTGTATAATTTGGTTGTTGGCGGTCAACAAATACCTCACCTTGAGGAATTTTTGGTGCGTAGTTGAAACATGTCACGGCTACCCTTGGTTAGTCTTAATGCCAAACGTTGGTTGGAGTGGTACAAACGTCGGAGCCAGTGGACTCTGAAGCTGTGGAAACGCGTTTATAACGAAGTAAATTTCTCCGTCATTTCTATCCGCGCCAGGATTCGAACCCGGGTCCCCTCATTCCGGAAAAAGTTGCTCTACCAATTGAGCTACGCGGACGTTTTATTCTGATTCCTATCTGCCTTTATGTCGTGTGCGTCCTTCTGCAGGTACGTCACATCTCCTGGTACGTTACATCATCTCTCCCTTATTTTTATTTATTTATTTATTTATTTATTTTTTCCGAAGTGCTGGAGAAGAGATTCTCTTATTTTTCCTCTCTCGCGGTGTGGAAAGAACATCACACCATTGCAAGATTTTGAACGGCCGAGTCATCCGGATAGTTCGGGCGCCATTATAACGAAGTAAATTTCTCCGTCATTTTTATCCGCGCCAGGATTCGAACTCGGGTCCCCTCATTCCGGAATAAGTTGCTCTACCAATTGAGCTACGCGGACGTTTTATTCTGACTTCTATCTGCCTTTATCTCGTGTGCGTCCTGCTGGCAGGTACGTCACATCTCCTGGTACGTTACATCATCTCCCCATTATTATTATTATTATTATTATTATTTTTTCGAAGTGCTGGAGAAAGGATTCTCTTATTTTTCCTATCTCGCGGTGTGGAAATAACATCACACCAATGCGAGATTTTGAACGGTCGGGTCATCCGGATAGTTCGGGCGCCATTATAACGAAGTAAATTTCTCCGTCATTTCTGTCCACGCCAGGATCCGAACCCGGATCCCCTCATTCCGGAATAAGTCACTCTACCAATTGAGCTACGCGGACGTTTTATTCTGATTCATATCTGCCTTTATGTCGTGTGAGTCCTTCGGGCAGGTACGTCACATCTCCTGGTACGTTACACGTTCTGTGGAGAGATGAGTCACGCTTCACCAACTGGCAGTCCGACGGTTGAGTCTGGGTGTAGAGGATGCCAGGTGGATGTTGCTTGTCCGACCGTGTTGTGCCAGGTGGATATTGCTTGTCCGACCCTATTGTGCCAGGTGGATGTTGCTTGTCCGACCGTGTTGTTCCAGGTGGATGTTGCTTGTCCGACCGTGTTGTTCCAGGTTGATGTTGCTTGTCCGACCGTGTTGTTCCAGGTGGATGTTGCTTGTCCGACCGTATTGTGTCAGGTGATGTTGCTTGTCTGACCGTGTTGCTCCAGGTGGATATTGCTTGTCCGACCCTATTGTGTCAGGTGGATGTTGCTTGTCCGACCGTGTTGCTCCAGGTGGATGTTGCTCGTCTGACCGTGTTGTGCCAGGTGGATGTTACTTGTCCGACCGTGTTGTTCTAGGTGGATGCTGCTTGTCCGATCGTGTTGTGCCAGGTGAATATTGCTTGTCCGACCGTGTTGTTCCAGGTGGATGTTGCTTGTCCGATCGTGTTGTTCCAGGTTGATGTTACTTGCCCGACCGTGTTGTTCCAGGTGGATGTTGCTTGTCCGACCGTGTTGTGCCAGGTGGATATTGCTTGTCCGACCCTATTGTGTCAGGTGGATGTTGCTTGTCCGACCGTGTTGTTCCAGGTGGATGTTGCTTGTCTGACCGTGTTGTGTCAGGTGGATGTTGCTTGTCCGACAGTGTTGTTCCAGGCGGATGCTGCTTATCCGATCGTGTTGTGCCAGGTGAATATTGCTTGTCCGCCCGTTTTGTGCCAGCTGTAAAGTTTCGTGACCCCGGTGGCGCAGTGGTCTAAGCGATGGCTTCTGATCATTAGCCCGAGATGGATCCGGGTTGGAATCCCGATGAGGCATGGATGTTTTGTTTGTGTTCCGGCTCTGCCTCTCTCCCTTCCCTAGAACTAGTACCCCTAATTTGGGAACGGGAGACTGCTTATAGCCCACTGAGTTGCTCACCGTGGTCGTTAAACCTCCAATCAAAAAAGAAAAAAGGTTTGGTGGAGCCGTATCATGCTCTGGGAAACATATTGAATCTCAGATAACGGCTTAGTGATATGGTATGGAATTCACATCGGCTTAGTGATATGAGTTCCATATCATATCACTAAGTCGTTCTCTGAGATTCAGAGGTTAACACCGCAAAGAAATACAAACTACCAGATCATTTTTACTTACTGTTGCCGAATTACACTTCGCCATTTACAGCGATCTTGACATACAACTCGGGCTTCACTGACATTGATCACATGCCGTACACAAGATCTTCTATACTTCATACTCATAATCTTTATCTCATGCAGACACTCCTGAATATGATCCTTCAATGAATCCATTGGCCTTCTTGTACCTTTCCTTCCTGCCACTTGGGCTAAAAAGATTTTCTTAGTAAGCATCTCATCACTCATTCTTTCAACATGCGCAAACCACCGAAACATATCAGTCTCCATCTTGCTAACAACATTTTGTTTCACTTTATACAACTGCAACACATCTTCATTCCTCACACAATCAGAACGTGTCTTGCCACAAATCATCGTAAACCATTATGAATCCACTGCTGGAAGAAGGTCTCTCCAAGCTTCCACAACGGTCTGTCTTGTGCCAGTCTCCTCCATGTTACTCCCGCATTATTTCGAATTTCATCCACCTATCTCCCATGTGGTCTTCTTCTGGGTCTTTTCCTGTCCCTTGGAATCCAATCTAAAATTTCGGCTGTCCATCGATGGTCTGTCCTTCTGGCAGTATGTCCAGCCCATTGCCATTTCAGGGATTTTACTCTGATCATGATGTCTTCCACTCTTGTCATTTTACTTATCCACGAGTTCCTCTTCTTATTTCTCCTGGTTACACCAAGCATGCACCACTCCATGCTTCTTTGAGCTGTCTTCAGCCTTTGTATGTCTCTCTTAGTTAAGGTCTACTTCTCTGCACCATACGTAAGCACTGGAAGGATGCATTGATCAAACACTTTTCTTTCAAGGCATAATGGCATATTTCTCTCGAAAATTATGCTGTTTTTTTGAAAAGCTCTCCAAGCAAGTTTTATACGCCGATTAATTTCTTTATCAATGTGACAATCACTTGATATCTGCTGTCCAAGATAAACGTACGTGTCTGTTATCTCCAGCTTTTCTCCATCAATCGATCAATCTTCATTTCTTGTAAAGCATTGTACACCACTTTTGTCTTCTGAAAGTTCATTTTTAATCTCACTTCTTTACTCTTGTCAGCAAGTTCCTGGATCATACTCTGCAGCTCTGATGGGGTAGTTGCAAAAATGACTACGCCATCAGCAAAACGAAGGTGAGTTAGATAATCTCCATTAATCTTTATCAATTTGTTTTCCCAGTTCAGTGATTGAAAGACATTTTCCTATGTTTAATTAAAGAGCTTGGGAGATATGGTGTCACCTTGTCTCACTCCCTTTCCAATTTTTATGTGTGTTGTATTCTCAAATAGCCGAATCTTTGCACTCGCATTTCATAGATGTTATTAATAATATTGCCACAAATAACCCCCGTAAGTAACGCATTTCTCCAGCATACAAACGACCCCTATGCTTCTTCTGTAGCACCCAGGTTTCACTGCCATACATCAGAGTAGAAACAATTACACTCTCATACACAGCCATGCGGGACTCTCTTGAGAACACATCATTCCTGTCGAAACCTCCCAAAGCAGCTATGACTTTGAATGAAGAATTCACTCGCCTACTAATTTCGCCATCCAATTTGTTCTGTCTGTTAAACATGCTTCCTATAGATACACGAATTCATTAACCTGGTTAATCACTGTGCCATATAGACTTATATTACATTCTGTACTACCAGTGCCTTTCTCAAAAACCACAACTTTGGTTTTTCCTTTATTTATACTCAATTTGAATTTCATGCAAACTTCGTACATGGGACTATTTTCCAATGCCTTGTGATTTTAACGGCGAGGCCTGTAATAACATTCCCGACAATTCTGTGCTTCCAGCATTTTCGCAACTGTTCGGTGAAGGCCATCAGCACAGTGCCCTCGTCCAAAAAGTGGGGTCCCTGAAGGAATGTTTGAGGACATGGATGTGGGAATATATGACTGACACGCACGAAGCCCAGATCTCAACCCTTGGAGCATCTTTGGGATGAACTGGAATACCAACGGTGAGCCAGGGTGAGACCCCCGACATCGATAATAACCAACCTGAATAATGCTCTTGTGGAAAAAAATTCCGCATTAACGTACCAAAATCTTCTCAGGAGAGTGAAGGCTGTGATAGCAGCAAAGGGTGCTTTCACACCATTTTCACTGTCCACATGGTGGACCAATTCGACGTAACTCCATTTCCTCTTACAGCGGTTGTGACGTACTACAGAGGTGAAAACATGTGTCAAGACGACAAATTTGCGGCGAGACCTTCTGTCTGCGTAGCTCAGTTGGGAGAGCGACTTACTCCGGAGTGAGGGGACATCGATTCCCGTCACGGACAAACTTGTGTTTTCGCACGGTTTCTCCGACTCTTTTAAAGTTTTCGCTAACACATTATCCAAATTAATTTTTTTTTTTTCGCCAAACTGTTAAAATACACTGAAGAGTAATTGAATTAGAGACAGCTGGCGTTATGCAAATGTGGCACTGTCGGCGGCCCTGTAAACGGAAACGACATGACGTATGCAGCGATCCGACAATATAAGGAGTGATGCGACGGGAATCAGTTAGAGTCGGACGCAGTATGGGTAAGACGAAGGATTTAAGCTCATTTGATCGTGGGCAAATTGTCGGGGCCCGACGAATGGGTCACTCCATCTCGAAAGTCGTGCAGGCACTGGGATTTTCATGAGCCACTGTGTCACGGGTGCACCGTTAGTACATCGAATCCGGTAAAACCATCCCTGCAAGGACCAACTGCCGTGGACAACAGCGTGTGGACGAGCGAGATCATCGTCGGATAGCTCGCATTGTAACAGTGGATAGACGGGCCACAGTACAAGAAATCACTCGGCAATTTAACGCTGGTGCACAAAAACGGGTAAGCAGCCACATTATCCAGAACCATCTCCCCGCTATGGGGTACAGAAGCCATCGCCCCAGGAGGGTACCGCTGCTGACCGCACATCACAGGGTGCAAAGATTAGCATGGGCGCGGGAACATCGCCACAGGACCCTAGACATGTGGAAAAATGTTGCCTGGACTGATGAGTCGAGATTCACGTTAGTAGATGCGGATGGCAGGATACGAGTACGGCGGAAACCACATGAGGCAATGGATCCTTCTTGCCAGCAGGATACTCTTCAAGCAGGTGGGGATGGCATTCTCGTCAACGGACTGTTTACGTGGACTGAAACGGGACCCCTGGTACGTGTGATATCGTCCTTCACAGGTCAACGTTATCGGGATATCCTGGACGACCATTTTCACCCGTTTGTGCGTTTTCAACATCCCACAGGGGACTTCATCCTGCAACAAGACAATGCAGCTCCCGAATTGTATCCGAATGATTGGATGAACACTCCATAGACGTGACCTCGCGTCCTTGGCCAGCTAGGTCACCTGACCACTATCCCATCGAGCACATCTGGGATACCATCGAGAGAGATGTTCGAGGCTCTGATCCCCCTCCGTCATACCTTCGTGAACTGTGGGATCTTGTTCAGTGTCTTGTCGAGTCCATGCCGAGACGAATCGCCGCCGTCATCAGGGCGAAAGGTGGTGCTACACGTTACTAGACAGGTATTTCTAATTCAATTGCTCTTCAGTGTAGCACAAAAAGGTGATCGCCAGTATTTCCGCCAAACCTTTTTTTTTCCATCGCCAATACAATGCTATTTTTTTTCATGTTTTTTTTTCATGTGTCCGGATAATTTTGATCAGGGGGTTTGTATACATACTCCACCTGTAGCGATTTTCTGTTTTTCCTTCTGCGGGTTCCTAAATATTTACTTCAATTTATCAACCATATCTGTACCTCTGATAAACTGCTTCTATTTGCAAGAGCGTTCCAATTTATGCAAAGCTCATTTCGTCAGTTAGAATGAACTTTTAATTATAAGAATGCTTATGCAAATAAATTCTTGATTATTTCAACATTTTATAGTATCGCGTTTTCTTGTTTGGTTGAAAGACCAGCTCATTCTGCCACAAATTCGGAAACGCCTCTCTTGTTTGAAGTAAATTTAGCAACACACACAAACTTTATCGATCCAAAATCATACATTATGATTTTTTCTTTTTGATTCTTTAATTGCATTCCTCTTACCATTACTAAATCTGTCGTAGTCCCAATTATAAGAATTCCGGATGTTTAGAAATATTCCTGGTTCTAGGAACGCCGTAATTGGAAGCTCTAAGAATGTACAGCTTACGATGTAAACTGCATTTTGTTTAGTATCGGATAAAGTAAGTGGTGCATATGAGTGCCGAGGTATGGATATTGTTTTGCGAAGTAATCAACTGGGTATCTTCAACTAACGGATGAATCAAGCATTTCGTTTTACTTATTATGTAACCTGGCAACGGGAGTTCGTGTTACTGACTCCACTGAGTTGAAGAATTGCTTTCCAAATATCTGAGATATTGCTTCCAGCTTTTCCCATTCTTGGGGTTAATCACTAGGACTGATTGAGCTTCGGAATGAAGGCGTTTCTATTTGAAGTCTTATCTGTGCGTTGCGTAGCTTTGATGCTAACAGAATAACTCTGAAATAGGACAAGCACAGCTCATGCGAGAACTCAATTAAGCCATAATAATGTTCAATACATGGGCCTCGAGAATTGTTCGGCGTTAGGCTCTCTTGTTATGTGGCGGAAGCGATGGAATTCATCAAATTGGGCAACTTGAAATCTAATAACACTGTCTCCGGTGATACTTCCTCGGAAATTATGATGCGAGAGACTGGTGGAAGATGAGGAAGAACCCCGGTCGCACACGTCGACTCCGATAAGCCAGTTTAAGGGAAGCATTACTTACGTTGCGCTCAACATGTGACCATAACAGAACTTTAAAAGCTCAATTAACTGAATTTTAGCAGTCAACAATGATTTTGACTCCGACGGCGATACGTTCTCTTTAAACCATATCAACAAAGGTTTAAGTACTATAAGTATATTGCATTTTACTCCAAACTGAAGTGCTCCTGTTATTTCTCTTAAGATATTAAACATTAGGGAAAATTTAAATGCCACTAACATTTTTAACGCAGTTAGAAAGTTCAATGCACCAGTTTAGACCATGCAATTTGGAACAGACTTAAATACAATTATCAGTTTCAATATTATATTCCTAAGTGAGAATAAATTTCATTGCAGATTTTAATACCACGAATAAGTTTACTCTAAATTAAATTCTGATCAATTGAGAAAACAAACATGAATTTCGCTCCTACAGATGTGTAAAATGCAATTAATAGAAACTAAAGGGTCATAACGTATTCTATGTGATTAAAATAATCATAAATACAATCAATATTTTCTATTTAATTTCTAATTAAAATTGGCACGCACCCCAATATAAAAATAAGCATTTTACAGATCTTTTTAAAAAATATATGTTTGTTCAGGTAACGTCTCACAGCTCAAGAAATAAACGTGAAATGTCTGGTGAAATTAAAGAAACCGCTACCGAATCTTTTCGCATATTAAGTGAGGCGTACGGTGAAGAATACATGTCACTTGCGCTTATTTCTGCGCTGCATAAGAGTTTCAGTGAAGGCGTGTTTCTGCGTGGCATAAGAGGTTCAGTGATGGATTGTTTCGTGCGTTGCACAAGAAGTTCAGTGAAGGTTTGTTTCTACGTAGCATAAGAGGTTCCTGCGTGACATAAGAGGTTTAGTGAAGGCGTGTTTCTGCATGGCACAAGAGGTTCAGTGAAGGCGTATTTCCGCGTGGCATAAGAGGATCTGTGAAGGAGTGTTTCCGCGTGGCATAAGTTGTTCGGTGATGGCGTGTTTCCCCCACTGGCATAAGATGTTCGGTGATGGCGTGTTTCCGCGTGGTATAAGACGGTGAATGATGGCCAAGAGGACATTGACAATGACAAATTAATGGAACGCCGAAGCTCTTAAAAGCAGAAGATAGTGTGGAAAAAATCCACGGAATTGTTCGAAATGATCGACGAATATTATAATGACTGCGAAAATGATAAACATCGATGAAGAGACTGTTAGGCAAATTTTGCATTAAAATCTGAACATAACAAAGGTTTGTGCCCACATGGTTCTGAAGCTTCTCACCCTGAATGGCAACAAAATCGCAAGAAAATTTGTGCTAACATTCTGGGGAAAATTCAAGGTCTTTCAGAGAGTGTTATCACTTTCGATAAAACGTGGATGTTCCAATACGACCCTTACAGTAAAAAGACAGTCGATGCATTAGAAAACACCTACGTCGCCGACGATAAAGAAAGAATGGTAAAGCAAATACAAGATCAAGTCCACGTTAGTCCTTTTCTTTTACATTGAATGTGAAATTTTGCCAGGGAGAGTTCGTGACGGAGCAATTGTGAAGTTGCATTACTACGAACAGGTTCAGGTGACTCTGAGAGAGTTGTGGAAAAATGGCTTCATCCTTCACTAGCACAACGCGCCAGGGCATTCATGGCTCTCGGTGAAGCAGCTTTAGCGGAGAAACACATTACAACACTTGAGCATTCTGATAACTCTCCAGATTTGGCCTTATGTGAATATTATCTTCTCCCAGAAATCAAATCTGTACTCAAGAGGACCCGGTTTGAGTCAGTTACTGTGGCGAAAAAGAGAACTTTCGACAGAGCTTCTCAAAGAGATCACACCAGATGTGCCACAGCATTGCTTTGCCCAGTGGAAGATCAAAATACTGCAGAGTGTTGATGCAGAAGGGTAGTACGCTAAAGGGGGTAAGAATTAAGATGTAAGTTTCTTATTTAACAATAGTTATAGGGTCAGTATCTGTATTTAATAGCTAAACCTCTTCAAAAAGTGCAATTTTTACATATGTCATTCCTAGCATCTACTAAACACAATTGTTTGCGTTGCCGAGTCTGGCGATGCTGCCATCTAGATTAATTCATCTTATATTCCATCCTGCAGGGAAATGTTGCAATGGAAAATATGTTGGAAATCCCTATACTCTACATCGAGGGCATAGATATCGTGTAAAGGGAACAGCGAAGCCGTGAAGTACTAAATTCAGCTCAATGCGTTAAGTTGAGCTTTACTTGTCCCATTTTTTGGAGCCTCTTTCACCAAGGACGGAGTCTTTGGTGAAAGAGACTCCGGAGTAGCACATAAGACATATAGCCGTTATTCACATAATTACAACTAGGTGTCACTTAGAGCTCAGGAAGTCTCAAGAAGTGGCACAATCACCAGGGCAAATGATACATAAAGCTGTGTTTTCCAAGTGCTCCTTTGTAGATGACTCAGCCCCTGGTGAAAAAGACACCAATCAGAAATGGTGTCGAGTAAAGCGCAGCTAATTCCATTGAGCTCTACTTCGTCTTTTCTGGTTTCAATAATTTTTAGTGCAATAACAGGCAATTTTCTGCACCGAAATTTCGACTGCTCCTTAATGAGTTCATACAAAGATACAACTAAAGGATGCCGTTGGGTTGGTGTGTTTCAAATCATGTTTAAGAGCACAGTTCTAGAATGAATTAGTGTTAGGTAATTGTACTTTAAAAAACTATTGAAATAACGAGTGTGACGAAATTATGTATGTTTATTCCCGCTACCCACTCACAAGTACAGCTATACGGGAAATGAAAAGAAGTGCAATTTTTAATTATTTTATAGAGCCATTTATTTCCCCCAATATTTTGCTTACTATGATCGAAAACTGAGAACTGTAGAGCCGAAACAACATGTTTGGCTTTCCACGTTTCTGAGCAGATGTTAAAATGACGCACATCCTCATGCCAGCAGAAGATTGCTACGAAAGTAGGGACGTAACACAGCCTTGACGTCATTAAAGCTTACAGATAAACAAACCGAATTTTTGCTATAGAAACAGCATTTATGTACGCAGTCGTAACCGAATTTCTGTTAGAAATAGCCCACATTATTCAAAAATCATCCACAAATAAAAGAGGGAATCTACATATCAAAACCCAAGACTGCGTTTCAAATGAAATTTTGCATACTGACGCCGAGCAGGACGTAGGCGGTTGAAGTTGATTTATCCACCATTTCCAAAATTATTAAAGGAAAAGTTTTCTGCGTTTCTCCATTATACATCTACTAAGCTCCACTATCATCACCGGCTGTTTAGCTACCAGCCTTCAGTAAAAGCATTCTTACTTAGTCCCGCCGATTGTGCACTGTTCATTGGGGGATATAGTATTCCATTGTAAAATTGTTTGCCTGTATGATAGTTGTTCTTGCGGAGAAAACCCTTTTACAGTTGTGGACCGTGACAATTCTTCGTTAAATGTCTGTAGCAACACTCCTCTTCGCTTTCCTGTTAGTCTCGCTAGGAAGTATTTTGACACAACCCGATAGAGCCGTCCGCCATATTGGGATTAACGTCCACGTGGTTTAAACTACATAACAACAACGAAATGATGGCAGTTCCCACTGAGTATACAGCCTATCGACCTATTACGAGTGAACTTATGTTTTCCGTACAGAAGTTCATCCCTCCACCGACATATTTTAAATCTTATTTCCAAGATTAATAAGACGTTAATAGCTTTCTTATATCTCCCGTCATACGTATCCCTTAGCGTACCTGCTGTTTGCTCTGTCGTCTATATACAGTATCATCTCCCACGAAAAATTCACATGTGAGATCGCTCCTATCGAACTAAAACACATGTGTAACTAAAAACTTCAAAATTAGGATTACCATTAGTATCTAAAATCTTTTTTAAAAATGAGAATTTTCCAATTAATAAGGAACTGTAGGTATGAAATTGTAGGAAATCGATATTTAAAATCTCTTAATTTATGTGAGAATTTATGAACAAAATAAAATGCGCAAGCATTTCTGATTTATGAATTTACCTAACCAAACGCGCTTATTTTACGAATGAAAATCCTACTTGTTGGATAACCTGTTAATGCTCCGTAAATCAACAGTCAATCGTTGTAGTGTGTCAGGTATTAACTGAACTGTTGCAGTTAGCAAGATCTTGACGACTATATAATGATTGATGGCTTTAGTTTAATGACTCAGGAACCGAGGTCGGCCAAAGAGCGCAGTAATCACACATTTATTATGCTCTACTGAACAATAGGAATATCAGATAGGAGAGAGAGAGAACTGCAATGGATTAATGTTAACAACGATCCATCAATCGGGCTAGGTACGATAACGTTTGCCAACAGAAAGCGGCATATGGGCTTTAGCTTGATGCTAAACCTACTGAAATTGCAAACATTACTCAGTTTATCCAGAAAAGCATCGGTTTTGTAAATGCTTTTCTACCCTGCCAAGCTTAAGAACACCAGAATTTTGTTAATCAGAGAACTTTTGCTTTTCTTTATATTACAGACATACTGCATCTCTTGTACAGGCCTGTTTCTTCTTCTTAGCCATTATCTGTCAACAGATGAACGAAGATTCGCTATCACCACTTTCTTCGGTGTCGATCGATGCTTCGTTTTCCCCATTTCTATAAAGATGATCTATGAGTCCGTCTTTGTTTAGACATTTGATAAATGTGTCCCGTTCATCTCCATTTTCTTGTTCCTTTAGATCAGTCGCCGTATCTTTAATCTTGGCTTCTTTTCTCGTCCAAAGGTGTATTTTTGTATCTCTCAGGTTATTCGCATGCTATACCTACCTTCCTCTTTCAACTACTTCTACTTTGTTTAGTATTTTTCTTATTCCTGCATCTGTCAAAACTGGTATAACGTTTCTCCCGTAATTGTTTTTTTTTTGGCTACGTGGATAACTCTCTTTTTTTCTTTACCTGCTGGCTGCTGAGATCACATAAATATTAAGGGGTTTTCTTTTAAATTGGGCTGATTAATTCTGTTATTTATATATTCTTCCTTCGGCTTTCAAATTGTGTCATTCAATTTTAGTGATTTCGACAGACATATCTCTATAGGCAAATTAGCTATGCATTATAGTCCAACTGAAAATTACCTTTGATACAGACGAGAAATAGCTGAAACAACGCCGAATCGTGTTACATTGAAGACAGAAAGAAGTATCTGATCCATCATTTACACTTCTCCCACAAGTGAAATCATATAGCATTGGCGGCGCAGTGGTCTAAGAGCTGGCTTATGACCATTCGTCCGAGAAGGGTCCGGGTTCGAATCCTGGTGAGGCATGGATTTTGTGTTTGACTTACGGCACTAGCTCTCTCGCTTCCGTGGAATCAGTGGCCTTAATTAGGGACTGTCAACTGCTTCTAGTCCATGGAGTTGCTCACAGTATACGTTAAACTTTCAATAAAAAAAATGGGGGGAGGGGGGTGAAGCCGTGAAAATATTACGCCACACTGTACTGTTACTTTTTAAATGCTTTTTTCTGTTTATATAGAAATTATTTTAATCACCAGAAATTCAAACATTTGAAATTTACTTCACGATCGTATTTTCTTATGACATATTAATAATGTTTGTTTTGTGTGCTTTTGCATCTAGAGTGAAAAACTTCAACATTTTCAGAAATAAGGTAGAAAACTTTTTTACTTTCAGCTAATATTTCCCAAAGCGTGGTTAAAAACAAAATTTCGGGGAAATCCTTATAGTAGTATATACGCATGTCCAAAAATTAGGGATCACCTATATTTTCATAGAATAATTTTATCTTAACAGGGTGTATAAAAATATTTTGCTACGGAGTAAACAAAGATGAAAAGAACATGCACACACATAAATAAGCATGAATTTATGCTTATTAATAGAGAAAATCGATAAAAGAACAAAACATGACTGCAATGTAAAATTGGCATTGGTGCACAATGATTTTCATGAGATTGTTGAGAAGATTGTGAGGAAGGTTTCTCCAATCTTCTCTCATCGCCATCACTATGTCATTTTTGGTGCCAGGTAGGGGATCGCGTTCAGCAATGCGCCTTCTAAGAGCGCCCCAAGCATTTTCGATTGGATTCAAGACAGGGGAGTAAGCAGGCCACTCCATTCGGTTGATTCCTTTGCTCTCCAATGGTTCATCAACACATGCTGATCAATGTGACAGGTGTTATCCATAAAAACAAAATAATTTCCCACATCACCATGAAACAGCGTTACATGCTCTAAAATGACGTCTCCACATAACTCTGGATATTCATTGACTCTTTCTCCAATACTGTGAGCTCTATACACCCATCGATCATAATCCTGGACCGGATGAGAACTGCACCACTCCTCTAGCACGACGCCTTTGGCTAAATAGGTAGTGCAGGGTTCTCGGCAGATGTATTGCCGCCTACAGTCAAACGGTAAACAAAATCTGCTTTCGTCTGTGAACAGAACATTGTCCCAGTTCCTTCACTGCATGTTGAATGTTCAGGACGCCATCGATAGCAAGTTGTTTTGCCTGCTGGGGTCAATGGAACACACTGTACAGGTTTTCGGGAATACAATCTGAAATTATTCAAACATCATGACACGATTTGACGCGATATATCGGTACCCGCAGCTGTTTTGCTAATTTTTCAGCAGTTATTCGGCGAAATCTTTCATCCGTTACAACAAGATAACGATCTTGTGATGGTGTAGTTTTGCGTGGTCGATCACTACTCAACCATCTGGTAGCTGTTCCATATTCATCAAATTGTTTCCAGGTCCGAGATACTGCACTTTGGGCAACGAACTCCTTCGCTGTGTTTATCTTTGCCTGCCCTTCTTCCAGTTTACCAACAATTCGAATGATCGAGTTGAGTACATCGTTTAGATGTACTACAACTTAACAACAACAACAACAACAACAACAACAACAACAACAACAAAAAAGGCAGCGCCACATTTCAACACCTACAAAACAAACGATATCTTCCCACTCATGTTTCAGCTTTTATCGCTGATGAGCAGTACATAGCTGTCACGTGATTCCTAACAATTTATATTTGACCAAACAGTCTCACATGGCTTGCTGTTACGTGTTTCGATGAGATCAGTATATCCTGCTCACTAACCAACAACTTATAAGTCCGAAATTCAGCCTTTTGTTGTTGATCCTTAATTTTTGGACATGAATGTAGTTTAGTATCCTGCTCTTGACAATAATGTTAGATCGAAAGTGAACACCTTTAACTTCCCATAATACCTGTAATAGCAAAGCAACACTAAAAATATTTGAGATTAATCATAAGTAATTTCCCTCATTACCAATAATACATTCCCAAACTGTGGAGAGTTCATGAAAACCGTAAAATGTACCGGTGTCATTAAGTCAGTTTAAAATATTTGGGATTTCGAGATCCAAATCCTGTTAGTTGTTTTAGCGAGTACCAGACATCACTCTTTTCAAATGGCAGAAACAGTTAAAATCTCAGGGGTTGATATCCGATGAATACGGTGGGAGGTGCAGGTCCACTCAACCGTTTCCTTCAATGAACAGGTGAACAAACTGTGCCGTGTGTGGTGGTGTGTTTTCGCGTACGACGACAGGTAGCTGTACATGATCTTGCAGAGTTCATGCCGGTATATTCTGCTCTAAAACGACTTATACCGTTCAGATATGATGGCGATTCTTTCATCATAGGTCTTCCAAAATGCCAAGCCACGAACAACTATGCCTACGACCAGCAAATATTCTACGCTCATGACGTTATCTCTTTGCGGGGTAAAGGTGCAGCGGAAGAGCCATGTTCAACCCAGGGCCGCAATAGATGTTCTTGCTCAGTGCGCAAAATTCCACCCAACTTTCGTCTAATTAGAAAAACCTCAGATAAATCTATGAAAGAAGAAATATTCCTCATTATACATTGGAAATCGATAGAATATTCAAAGCAAACAGAATATAAATTTTGAATTTGCTTGTACCACTTACTGGTCATCCACAGATAAATAACTGAAGGAAGAAAAAATTTCTCATAATACATGGGAAATCTATCGAATATTCAAAGCAAACAGAATATATACTCTGAATTTGCTTGTAACACTTACTGGTCATCCACAGATAAATCAATGAAGGAATAAATATTCCTTATAATACATGGGAAATCCATAGAATATTCAAAGCAAACAGAATATAAATTCTAATTTTGCTTTAGGATGTTCAGATTCTTAAGCCAAGTTTGCTTAGTCTCAGTTGCTTGGAACTTGGGTGATGCAACGGTTAGCGTACTCGAACGAAAATCGGGAGATGCGGGTTCGATTTCCGCTCCAGGGCGATGAAATGTTTAAATTTTCTGAGAGGTTTTTTATATGGATGACCAGTAAGAGTCGCAAGAAAAATCAGAATCTATATTCTGTTTGCTTTGGATATTCATATTAATAGAAGCCTTGTGAGCACCCTGCTATTGCAGCGATAACACGCAAGGTTGCTCCGCGCAAGTTCGTAGCGGAATTCCTTCTGCGTCGTGGTTAGTACATGAGGTACCCTCGGCAATTGTTTGGTCATTAGGCCTAAGTCTTCGGCCAGCACTGTATAAACCGTTGCGTGTGAGGGATGCTCAGGTGTCTGGTAAGATCCCTGACATTTAGCCTACAAGACTTCTAAGGCCTGTTGGTAGAGAAGTTTGACTTATTCTCTGAAAGTCTAAATTAGCAGACGTCGTCTTGGAGCATCTCTGGGTGATGTCCTGCCTTCCTTATATAATTTCATTCAATTACACACTGCCGTTTCCTTAATGACTCTTTCTTTGACTTAGAACTATTAACAGAAGACTTTGTGCCACGCCCTTTCAGTACTGCAATAAGACCTAAAACTTGAAAAACAAAACAAAAAGCACGAAGTTCTTCCACTGTCACTGATCGTCTCAGCTGCTCCATCGTTATTAGAGTTTTCACTAGCCGATCGGCAAGGAAAAAACAAGCTCGAGGTACGTACAACGTAATTTCGTAGCATAGCCTGTGTTGGCCATTCAGGTTTCCGAAATGTCCGCCAATCAAAGTGTTTGTGTACTTCCCGAACAACCTAACAGGTATGTCACAGATAAGCCTTTTATCTCCCCTAAAAGGTTAGCACCTTTCCTGTAGAATTCTTATATGTTACTTCCTTTCCTCAGGGATTGTTATAGGTTAGTTCCTTTCCTGTGGGAATTATTTTGGTTAGTACCTTTCCTGTGGGATTGTTATTGGTTAGTACCTTTCCTATGGGAATAATATAGATAAACACCTTTCCTGTGGGATTCTTATAGGTTAGTACCTTTCCTTTGTCATTCTTATAGGTTAGTAGCTTTTCTTATGTCATTCTTATAAGTTAGTAGCTTTTCTGCGGGATTCTTATAAGTTAGTACCTTGATTCTTATAGGTTAGTACCTTTCCTGTGTGATTCTTATATGTTAGTACCATTTCTGTGGGATTCTTATAGGTTAGTTCTTTGCCTGCGGCATTCTTGTGTTTTAATACCATTTTTGTGGAATTCTTCTAGGTTAGCTTCTTTCCTGTGGGATTCTTAGAAGTTAGTTCCTTTCCTGTCCTGTGGGATTCTTTTAGGTTAGCACCTTTCCTGTGGAATACTATAGATCACTACATTTTCTGTGGGATTCTTATTGATTAGTGCCTTTCCTGTGGAATTTTTACAGGTTAGTACCTTTCCTGTGGGACTCTTATAGGTGAGTTCCTTTTCTGTGGAATTCTTTATTCGTAGACATGGCTTTGTAGTTTCATAATAATTCTTTGTTTATTCAAAGATTTGCGTTTCTAAAGATTTGTTCAGAGCATATCATTCCACACATCTGTTCGATGGCCAGTCTGTTTTAAAGAAATTTGAGATCAGTTGGACACGCCGTTTAAATATCAAAGTATCAGCTCTAAAGCTCGATGAACACTAAGGCTTCCATTTCATTTGCAGAATTATATTTTCAATAAGAAATTTTATAAAGTGGTTTGGTTAGGAGCTACTTCAATAGCTTTTCATTCAGGAATTCACGTTTCCTGAAGTTCAATCAAGTATGAGAAAGGAATGTTGTATTATTTTCTTTGATTCTAATCTCTTTCTACCCTGGATACAAAATCCCTAAATCTGAATCAAGTAACACGTGGTAGTTACTTCACCAGATATCTACTGCGCATACCTGTCGATTTAATCTTGCTTACCACTCTAACTAAATATCACAATAAGCTTCTAGTTGTACAGTACAGAAATTTTGTTATGATCCTTTAATCAAAGACATATTGCTTGCAGTAGGAGTTTTTAAACTCTTCTCTATCAAGCCTCCTTTCATTTCCGGAATTTTTCATTGCCGTCCCTAATAGCAATTTAGGACATCACATAAAACTAAAATTATTATGAAACAGAGCAGTACTTCAATATGTTTATTTTATAAAAATGCATAGCTAATAATGAACGGTTATAATTAATATAGTCACCGGACTAATAAAAAATGCTAATTATTAATGTTAATATCTGCAAATTAATGATTTCAAATAATATCTTTCACTTAGCTAAAAGGAATAACTTGTTATTTCAATCTTTTTGTGAGATAGGTGTGTTTATTTTTACATAATACCTCAAATCATGGAAGCGTTTTGGATACAGCAACATGCATTTCCACATCTAGTTTTGATCTATATATATTTTTGACCTACATGATCATTGCTACTGCAGAAAAATCTCCTTCAAATAAGTAGGAAGTGGCGAATGATTTTAACCTCACGGTTTTGCTGCTGATGTATGGATACACCCTCTTCAGAGAGCTCCAAACTCTGAGAAATGAAAAGGTATGAAATTTGGTCTGCAAAATGGAATCGGAGGAGAGATCAATAATCCCTTTCACTTCTTGATTTGTAAAACTCCATAGATGTGCCTCGAATGGGTTTTTGATGCAGATGTGTTAATTAAAGACTTCTGGAAATTATTTTTGACAGCGTAATTTCGTTATTCTCAAATAATCTCTAGGCGATGATTTCAAACCAACTGGTAGCTCATTCTCTTCTAAAAACATTTTGAACAGAGGAAAGGCTTCAGTTATTTCGTTCTCTATTGTCAATTTTGTCTTCCACAGATCCAGTTCTTTTCACACATTGACTTTACCAACGACTAGCGATACGCGAGCAGCATTGTTTTGTGATTCTGTGCAAATGCTCAGTGTTCCTAAAGTATTACAAAGATATGCCAGCTCAATGAGTGAGTTACTATCAATGAACTATTAAGCATTATCGTGTTATTCTTCTACCAGGGAAGCGTACAGCCGTCTTCTCACTTCGGTGACGAGGAAGCACATTACTTATGGACAGCAATAGGTCACTAGGGGAAAGCTATGTAGAATAGAGTGGGTTATGAAGCAACTTAAATGTTGAAGTTTATACGGGAGTCTTTGAAATCTAAGAGATGCGACTCAGTAAATTGTCTTGAAGAGCAGTTTTCCAAGCTGAATTTGAGCTTTGCCGAGTTTCGTAGTTTTCCAAGCTTAATTTCATTGATGGCTGAACAAAGTTGGCTCGTGTGGTTGGTGTATTATTCGCAAATTACTGTGCTGCTTTTCCCACGTAGTCAATCATGATGAAACCTTATGTACATATCTCAAAAAACTGATGCCATCATCTTTCTGGCTGATCAAAGAGGAACTCCTATTGGGAAGCGGAAAAAATGCGTGCTCCACTCAAAACTTCATTTTCTAGTCTTTGGGGAAAAGTGGGGAACCCATATTTCATCAGTTGTAACAATTTGGTACCAGAAACGTATTACATCAAAACAAATTACGATGAATTCGGTGAGGCGCATTTGTTTGCGTCATGCTATTTGCTCAGAGGTCAACATTCGTGTCTTCCGTTGCGCACTGAACTTTTTGATCTTCAAAGATTTCACCAGGACCGAATTGACAGTACATACTGAAATTCCGAGACTCAGTTATAAACATCTGTCTTGCGTCTCAAGGTTATGCAATGATGACGAATATTTCGGTGAGCAATATTTTCTGTGCTGATTTGTCCTCAAATGGCATCATTCAGGACGATGATCAGAGAGACAAAAAATCTCCATGTGACAGTGATCCTTAGTGAATGGAGACTGAAAACAATAGTATACGGCATGAGGAGTCATATAATATCAGAAAACTTGAAAAATTCGTCGTCATGGAGCGGGAATCAAATCCATGTCTGCCGGCTAGCACAGGAGTATGCTAACCACTACACTACCCAGAACGACCAAGTTTCAAGTTTCCGATTAATTTGAATATAACCATCACAGGATTCACTAGTTGAAGCAACCAGCATTCATATATAGCGAATCTGGAGGTTTAGAATTCATTTCCGTGATTGCCCGGAGGCGCAGAATATCAATGAATGAAATATGGGATTATACCATAGTACAATACAAATTTGGAAGACGTGAATTCGTTTATTGGTGTAAATATGACATTGATGATAAGTCAGATAATATCCGAAAACTTAAAATTTCGAGTTTCACTGGAATGAATTCTAAACCCCCAAATGCGCTATATACATGAATGCCGGTTGCTTCGAGTACCCAACCCTGTGATGGTTATATTCAAATTAATCGGAAACTTGAAACTTGGTCGTTCTGGATGGTGTGGTGGTTAGCGTTCTCGGGCGCTATCTGGGAGACGCGAGTTCGATTCTCGTTCCAGGATGGTGAAAATTTCAAGTTTTCGGTCATTATCTGATTTAACATCCATGTCATATTTACACCAATAAACGGATTCACATCTTCTAAATTTGTATTGTACAATGGTGTAATCTCGTATTTCATTCACTGTAGAACTTTGTCAATTCTTCAAGCATCCTGCACAATTCTGAGGCCCCTTGAAAATCCGGGGCCCGGGGCCCCCTCTTAAATGGGCTCTACTATAAATTATCTGCTTTAAAAGAAAATCAAATTCTGAGAAGTAGAGTCGATTTATTCTTGAATTATTCCGATATTCTGTAAGGGTTTTTTTGGGCTGGAGGTTTAACGACCACCGTGAGCAACTTGTGAAAACATAGGTTTATCTACGCCGGGAATCGAACGCGGGTTCCTTCACTCCGGAGTAAGTCGCTCTCCCAAATGAGCTACGCGGACATGCGCTTTTATTGCAATCTGCCTTTATCTCATGTGCGTCCACATTACCCCCCCCCCGAAAGAGGGCCGGGGGCATGGCCTACCGGTCAGCCGGGACCATGTGTCGCTGTAGGCAGTCATCCCATGAAGAACGTACATTTAAGAAATCCCAGACAATTTGGTGTCTGGAAAGTAACATCGCACACATTTATTGTTTTGGAATAACTGAAGGAGGGATTCTCATTTTTCCTGTCTCGCGGTGTGGAAAGAACATCACATCATTGCGAGGAACTTAACGACCAGGTCATCCTTGAAGTTCGGGCGCCAATGTGAAAACACAAGTTTGTCCACGCAGGGCATCGAACCCGGGTCCCCTCATTCTGGAGTAAGTCGCTCTCCCAACTGAGCTACGCGGACACGTGCTCTCACTTCTATCTGCCTTTATCTCACGTGCGTCCTGCGGTGCAGGCACACCCCCCCTCACCCCCTCACCCCCGAAACAAGACCGGAAGCATGGCTCACTACTAGTCAGCCTGACCACGTGTCGCTGTAGGCAGTCATCCCATGAAGAACGTGCAATTGAGAAATCCCAGACAATTTGGTGTGTGGGACATAACATCACACACATTTATTTTGTCGAAGCACTGAAGGAGGGATTCTCATTTTTCCTGTCTCACGGTGTGGAAAGAACGTCACATCATTGCGAGAAACTTCAACAGACGGGTCATCCAGGAATTTCGGGCTCCAATATAACGTACACGTTCTTCCGCGCCGGCCATCGAAACCGGGTCCCTTCACTCCGGAGTAAGTTGTTCTCGCAACTGTGCTACGCGGACATGTGCTCTCATTGCTATCTGCCTTTGCCTCACGTGCGTCCTGCGACGCAGGCACGTCACAAACTCAATGTGCTATAAGCAGTCGCCCGTCCCTAATTTAGGGCTGCAGGCTCCAGGGAAGGGAGAGAGCCAGTGCCGTAAGAGAAAACTCAAAATCCATGCCTCACCGGGATTCGAACCCAGACCCCATTCGTACGGATGATCAGAAGCCATCGCTCAGACCACTGCACCGCCGGGGCGGCATTCTGTATCTTTCGGAGTAAGAAAAATATCTATATAATTGTAGCCTTGGAGATGCATATCACCTTTTACAGCAGCGCAGGTTAAAGAAAAAGCGATGAATGGAAATGGATATTCCCAGGTATTCAAGACCCCGTAATTACATAGAAGCAGCATCTAAGAAAACGGATTACACACACGCGCACACCCACATACATTTAGCATAATGAGATTTCTGTGGCGTTAAATGGCTCGCTTATACTGCGAATTCCTTAATTACAGGTG